>VZSU01001524.1:640152-824018 GCA_013398715.1 Nesospiza acunhae
CCTGCTGATATGAACAAATTTTGGGACACACACTAAAAGAGTTAAAAGAGCATAAAGGAATGTGAACATCAGTCTGCATATCTAATTACTGTTTTGTTTTTAGCCCAATGATTTTCCTCATGCTGTGTCAGATAAATGCCTTTTTTTTTTTTTTTTTTTTTTTTTTCCCCTAAGGCACTGCTGCTTTCATGGTGATGCTATCTTGTGTGATTCTGGGTAGGTACATATCTCATATCATATCTCATATCATTGAAGCCTCTGGACAATTTCAATCAAATTTGATAGAAAATACAGAAGTCTGAGGGATAATCCAAATCCTGCCAATGCAATGAGGAAGGACACAAGTTTAATTTTTTTTTTCTTATTAGCTATTGAAAGAAGCAGATAATATATTCCAAATAAATGTGAAGACAATGAAGGAGAAGCAGGTACCATGAGACCTGAAATAAAAAACAAAACTTCGGTTCAACACTACCCCTCATCTAATATCCATAAACCCTTTTATGGATAGAAAGTCTTACACAACTGACCATCCCTCAAATTTCTGCTCACAGAACATCTTCTTTTTGCAACAGTTTTCACAAAGGATACCATTGACCACCCATCATAAAAATATAAATGTAGTAGATGAGACAGTTCTTAGGAGTCAGAGGGTGGAGGTAATTTTTATTTGGACTGAAAATGAAAGGACTCCCAAGTCAGTTACATAGTCCAAAGCGAGGAAAAAATGAGTTAGTGTGAAAGGTCAGCTGGTCTTTCCTACTGGAGAGAAGCAAGATTAGGAGGTTGAGAAGTGCCTCTGATGGATTTGGGCCTGGCACTGAGATCAAACTCACCTCATGGACTTTTGGATTTAAATTTTGATATGCTGACAAGGATAGAGGTTCTCCATGTAGAGAATAAAAGAAGGTTTGCCTAAAAGGCAGAGATATATATTCTCTTCTTTTGTGGGAGAGATCTTCAACTTACGGCAGCTTGTAGTATCCCTTGGTACCACAGGATGTTGTAGTCCATGGGTTGAAGTAAAGGAACTGTGAAGGTTTCCAGATTGACCTTAATTCCCTGCTCTATCCACACACAGATTTTGAGATAGTTAATATGTTACAATTCACAGGGTATAACAGTGAAATGATGAGAGATTATCAGCAGGATCTCATCTAATGAGCCCAATGAAGATTAAAAAGTAATTGTACTGATGTGGTCATTCTGTACCTGAGCTAAAGTTCACTAAAGCTGTGTGGACGTAACAGATGTGATCACCACAAATCAGGTATTTCATGTCACATTCTACTGCCTGATGTATGCATTCAGATGCAGTCTCAATAAGAGCTCTGAAACCAGGCGGGTACATCATAGTAAGACTTCTGAAAAGCACAAACAGTAGGGATTCAAGATATCAACATTGATTTAAATTTCATTATTTATTTTGGATAAGAGAAACAAATGGAAATCTTGGCTGTTGTCACCTGGAGGCTTATAGCAAAGAAGCACAAATAACAGAGCACTGTACATTTTTTGAACAGTTGAATGCTTCTACAGATGAAAATAAGTGAAAAGAATTAACACAACTCCTATTCTAAAGATCCTAAAGTAAGCTGATCTAACTTCAAGTACCAAAATGAAACACTTCCAGGTGCAATGGCCTCTGTTTTCCCCAGCAGCTGGAGGAGAATTACGGAGACTTATCAAGAATGGTTAAGGTGGATGGGAAACATGTTTGCTCAACACTCAGCATCTGGATTTAATACATCTGCTGAATGAGCTGATGAGTCTTCTCTTAACAAAATTCTGCTCTAAGGACATTTAAAATAGGATTCATCTCAGTTAACTCCTAAGTGTTGGTTTAGCCAAAGCCGATTGACTCAGCTCTCTTTGCAGTCAGTGCAGTCCAGAAAAGACCCTTTCAACCATTGTAAGGAAATCCTTTTCAGAATCACCCATCCTAAAAGTTGAGTCTCCCTGCTCTCTAATAATAGCTCAAGTTCCAAATTCTCTAAGTACAGTTTTATATTCCATAATGTATAAGGCATATTGGCAGATATATGCACATTCAAATATGTGTAAATGAACACATTTATGTGTATGTGCTGTTCACTTGTCAATTGAACAGTTCCAAAGTCTTTTTTTGATGTTCTACGTTAAGAAAACCTACTCAAGGATGAAGTTCTTGCTCAAAAGTACACTTGTTTTAAGATGTCTCAATTTCATTTAATTTTGAGACCTAGCTTATTTTGAAGATAACTTGTTGACTTTATAGTGCTCTTATCTCTTGAAAAAAAAAATATTTCTGAGATCAGATTGAATCCTTGGAAGTTTAAATATTAGATGATCAGAATTATCATCATCCGTGTTCTCTTATACTTTACAAAAAGACATCAAATTACTGTAGGTCTATTTTCATAAACCAATTTTATTTGATATTAGTAATATTACCTTCCTTTAATTCTATTTTAATTAAATCTCATATTAGCTATTTTATTGTTTGCCTTAGGTTAACTTTAAACTGACAAAAGGACATTTATCAGAGTCATCCCATTTTCCTTTCTAAATGTTTCTGTACTTAGAATTTTTCCTGATCTTTGATGACTTTTCAGTGCCACAGGACTTCCTGTTATCCATTAAATTCCAGACCAAACTTCACCCAGCTTTTTTGAAACTTTTGAAATATTTTGGGGTTTTTCTTTCTTCTTTACTTTCTCTATAATTAGTTTATGAAAGCAAAGTTTCAGTCCCACCACCCAGTGACCTATAAACAACTTTTAACTTTTCTTCAACTTACAGAGAAGAAAGACACTGATTGCTAGGTATTAGCCAATTAAAATTTATTTTTCTTTTCTTTTTTTCCTGTAAGATAGATTGTCATTCTCTGCTCAATCTTGTCCACTGTATACATATTTAAAATGTTACATCAACTTATTCTAATATTCCAGTCATGCAACTCTTCACACTAGGTTTCAGTAATACCAACTAGGTCAAATTTATGCTCATAAATGAGCAGTTCCCATTCCCTGTGTTTATTATCCAGGCTCCAAGTGGTGGTGTACATGCAATTAAATAATTTCCTCTCCTCATGTCCTTCAGTGTTTTGTTTAATTTGGTTCTCAACATTCTGATTTTGTTCTAAGTGAGCTCATGTTTGTTCCTATTTTTCACCCCTTTTCTTTCTCAGTTTAACACCTGTCTGACTACAATCATTGCAACTTATTTCTATGTACTTATTAATTTTTAATCAGAATAAACTAATTGGCCAAAAGTAAAATTTTATAGGACTAGGTAGAGGTTTCAATTAAACTCTCATCTAAAAATTTTTATTCCCAGGATTATTTTTGGTCAGAAGAACAAGTCTAGCTAGGGCATATGTATAGTCTTGAATACAATTTCCCATGAGAACACTTTAATCTGCAGGATTTTTTTTTCCTAAGTAATCAGCTTTCACTCTCTCATATTATGGGTTTTCCAACAGGCATGTTTGCTTGCATGTGTTTTTAGTTCTGGATATACAAATTAAGTGATGATTTAAATATGGTTTGATATGCTACGTGATATAAGGTAAACATTTGAGGCAATAGAATTTTGAGGGTTTTTTGGCAGACATCACTCATGGCCTTAACTAATTTAAATATACACACACAAATATGAAATTTTAGGCAAAATATGACATAGAGAAGTCATATTTTTTTTTTAATAGACATTTAGTCATATGGGGAAATAATTTTGCCCTTCTTTTCTTTCTAGCCAGCTTACTTGTCCAGATTTTTTATTTTGTAATTTTTGAAAGAGAAGTCATCAAAATTTTAAGGGTTTTGATTGAATGTACTCAAAATTTCTTCACACAGTATTTTAAATTTAGGAGGAGCATACTTTTACTGTTTTTCACTTTCAGAATTTTATCTTGTATCGGTTCTGCATTTACAAGACAGAAGAGATTTCTAAGAAAATTAGATGGGTTGTCTTCTACTGTAGTCTTCTTTGGAGTTCCCTAAAATCTTTTGCGCACACTGCAATTAAGAATATACACCATCAGCAAAAAACCTTTAGCAGGATAACTTTAAAATTTTCCACAAGCTTTATCCATGGCTCTAGTGCCTTAGTCTTGGACTCTTCAGGGGTATCTTACCCATTTGCATTTCCAAAACTACTTTTAATCCACATAGTAAAGAAAATATCTCACAATTTTTTTCTGACTTCTTCAGCTGGACACCTTGTTTCACTGCAGCTTTCATCTTTACCAACAACTGTACATTACATTTGAATATTTTTAGTTTGTTGTTGAACTGTGTCTTCAGACTGTTTTCCTGATTTTCCATATTGAAGATCTACTGAGAGCAGAAAGGCCCTTTCCTTTCTAACAGTATATCTGCCCATAAATCTATTTCTACACATAGGGAATTGTTTTTCAGTGTCTTGTTTATGCTGGTCACTAGCTGCACACCTCCCAGTCCAATTCTTTCTTTGTCCTCTGTTCATTTTGTTGGGGTTTTTTTGTTTGTTTCTTAAATGGGTTTTCCTTCATAGAATCAGAAAATTGTCCTGGCTTGCCCAAGAATATTTTCACTTTATGGGTCTTGATCAAAGAGATCTGCTTTTTACTCTTCTGGCATAAAATCTCTTTGTTTTAAACACAGTTCAAATAAAAAAGATCTTTATGCTTTAGAAAATAAAATTAATCATTTCACTGTTCAACTAATATCTCACCACAAAACAATATACACAATATATTATTGTGTATAACACTGAACTGAAAAAAAAATAAACATAACCTTCTGCAAAATCTGTTTTTAATTCCTTGCAAATTCCCTTCACAACTGACTTCTCCAGATACACTCAGTCTACCTTTTATAAACAGTAGAAAATTAGTAACAAATTGATAGCATTCGAAGTAAAACTGGGACCAGCATTCTGAAAAAAAAACCTCTTCCACATACCTCCCTCCATTTCAAATCATGGCAACATGCCTAAAAATATCCTGAACTGCAAAAAAATCACAACCAACAAAGTTCTTGGTTATAGTTATAGCCAATAAAGCAAAATATCCTCTAAGTTAATATTGGTTTGTAAGCTGCATTATCTGCAGGAAAAAAACTGCGGATGGAATGAAGCTGATTAAAGAAGTATACACTACTGGGAAGAAGTTGCTGCTACAGTTAAGAAAATGTGACTATTTGGTAAGGGAGCAGGGAAGAGAAAAGCCGTTTCTTCTGTACTGAAATCACTCAAAGACTTGTGTATATTTGGTCTCATCCAAATGTAATTTGAGAAGCTAACCTTTAATCTAGTTTGGGCTCTGATGATAACAGCTTTAATTTATACAATCAGAGACATTGCTGAGTGACTTTGCCTTCCCCTACATCAAAGGTAATTATTATTTTTATAGTTCAATTAGCAAACATTACATTTCTGTTTTCCTTGCAAAGATGGCACCACCTAATTTAGCAATAACATACATATCCCTGATGCCCTCTCAGGGACATGATGTTATTATAATAGACTCTTCTGGACCTATTGATTCCTGGGAGCAAGTTTCCTTCCAATTTGCACCTTTCAACCCTTTTCTTTAAACCTACACTAATAGGGCAATTTGCTAGTTGTAGATCATAGTCTGTATTAGAAAAAAAAAAGAAATCCATACAGCATTTTGCTCCAGAACACTACTTTTATTATCTTTTTTATCTTAATGCCCCCCGAGAGAAAAGATAGGTCTGTTTGTTTGTATATAGATCCAAGGAATAGATGGTTTTCCTGTACTGTAATAATTGTTTTTTCTGAGATTTCCAAAATTGTTCATGTCCTGTCTTCATATGGAATCAGCAACCCCTCCCCAAAGGTCTCTTCAAAGCAGGAAAAGGAGGAATGTTACACTATGACAGCTCCAAGGAGATTTATCCAGTGACTTTAAGACAGAAATCAGAATTTCTGATTTATTTACAGGCACTAGACATTGGGTCACCCACTTCTCAAGTGATCTTTCTAGTCACTCATGCAGGTGACCATCTATCAGTCACTCAGTCCTCTATGTGATGATAGAGATTTCTAAGATGGAATAGTCTAATTTTATGTTATGTATTCTTAGACCTCAGCACAGGATGCTTTGTTGCTCTGTCATCCCTGAAGAGTTAGATGTAGGAGAGAAGCAATAGTAGAGGTCAGTCAGATTTTGGATGGATTGAAGGTATCTCTCAAGAAATAGCACCTCTCTCCTATGACTGCAGACTAGGATAACTGGATTGAAACTGTGAAAATGACCCTTACAGCAAAGAATAAAATAGCTGGTATAATTTCTTTGGTTATTAGAATAATCATCTGCAGCATGAGTGTTTTTTCCCCCTTTATCTGATTTAATCAGGGATGAGTTTTTTACCTTATCTTTCATAACATAATACCCAAACTATTTTATTATGAAGTGGCATCTTTTCTAGAATTTGAGTTTTGCCCATAAATCCCACTGAGCACTTGAGAAGTTTGTCATAATGAAAGTTTAGTTGAAATAAATACATATCTGTGGGAAATTTATGACTCTAACAAAACATTTCCCCATCAAAAAATCCGTTTCAACTGGGAACAGTGAAGGGAGACACCACCAAAGTAAAATCTGAAGCGGTTTCTTAGGAGGATATTCTCTGTTCTGCAAGAACTGATCATAATTTATGGTTGCTTTAGGTTTTCTGTATAGTACTTTGTATTTTCCAGGCTCCCGAGATGGTGGGGAATCCTGAGGAATGTTGACAGGCTGCTTCCTGAGGGTCACAGAGACTATTCCTTCATATTTTTCCTAACACCACTTCAGCCAAAGTGTGTGTTATGCTTCCCTTTGGCATGACATTAGCAAGATATCCTGGTGTTATCTGAGACCCCCCATCACCTTGATTCTGCCTTAACCTTTAGGCTCTGGCTAAATGTGCTTAAGTAAGTCTTTGTCACGTTCCAATAGAGCATGTTTGCATTGATTATGCACAATTATATCCTTGCATCGTGGCAATTCACCTGTGCACACTAGCCCCTACCAGAGTGATTTATTACCAGCTAAATTGTTGCTAGCAGAACCCTGTTTATCACTGTCACAGGTGCAAGCAGCAGATATGAGTATCTGTATGATCAGCCTGTGTGTGCGTGCACGTGCGTGTGTGTGCGCAGGAAGGTGTGGGACCTGGGGTGGATGAAGGCATGAAAACTCATGGACATTTCTGATTAACCCTGTCAAACCCACCCCCTATCCTCTAAAACCCATCATTGTCGTCTTGTTTCATGCCATTTCTACCACAAATATCAGTGGTTATAGAAATCTCTGTTGATCCTGATGTAACTTTATTGATCCCTTTCAACCTTCATCCATATAATGTCATTGAAGAAGTTCTTATGGAAACAAGAACATTAATCAGCACCCCAGTTAATTAAAGACATTGGAAACCTTCAGAAATGATGGAAGGACCCTGGAAAATAGGGACGTTTTGACTTTCAGGAAACATGCTTCCTCTATGTTCATTCTGGTCCTTTCTTTTTCATATTTTAATGGCATTGGACAACTCAGAGTATTGTTTAATTCCCTAGAGAAAGTGATCCTTTACTGTTATGTGTCTCTTACTGCTTTTTCATTAGCAAATAAAAGGGTGAAAAATGACGCAGCAATGATTTGTTTCATATCAAATATTAAACAAAGATATTACATAAAACATTAAAAGTATTGCTGCCTTAACATTTAATGAACCAAATCTTCCACTGAAATTTAAAATCATAGAATCATGGGGCAGTTTGTGTTGGAAGGGATCTTAAAAATCATCTAATTCCTGAACTACCGCAAACTACAGAGGACAGATCCAGACATCACACTACACATCCAGAAACAGCCTCGATGTGCTGGATGTGTTTCTTATCTTCACTTTCTCTTGCCTCACCAGCAAACTGCCTCTTAAAATCTTGTGTTTATGTTAACCTGCCTTTTTTACTCTCTAATGTGATCCTAGCTTGCCAGTGATCCTCAGCTGTACTGGTAGTCTCAAACCAGTGAGCACAACACCAAAATCACACATCAGACAGCTGGTATAATCTGGCACCTCGCAGATTGGCAGTCCCAGCCAATCTGAGTGGTGGAGGATCTGCCCTCCTAACGTGACAAATGATCCCTGAACTGTTTTGCTACATGAAAATGGAGTGTGCATCTAGGTGATGAGGGCAGGAGGTGAGGCTGTTTTGACCTATAGTTTTTCAGTTATTAAAACCAAACATGCTGTTCAGGTAGAACAAAGTAATGATCAGGATCTAGACTCAGACCTTCTTTAATCTGTGAGCAGTCTGGATCAATTTGATCTGGATCTATTTTATAAATGTGTCCCCATAGTACATTTGGCAGTGGCTTGAAGTAAATAAATACATTTAATGTATTCCCAAGGGAGGTCAGCCAAGTGGCCTAATCCTCTAGTTTTCTAGTCCTAATCCTCTGTTGTCAGAGTGAAATGCAGAGGTTTATTTGTTCCAAGTCTGAAATGAATGCATCAAATAAATTTTGTTCCAAAATTAATTGACTTTTAACTGGTTTTAATGGACAGATTGACAAACTAAGCTGCCAAATTCTTATATCTCCAGAACTGATGAAGTTTTTTTGAAAAACTGAATTTTATGAGATTTGGCAAAATTATCCAACATCCAAGTGATAAGGCCAATGCTTCTCAGCTAGCTTGATACTGCTCCAGATAGTTTTAAAGCCGGTCTATGGGTATTTTTTGTTGGTGAGGGTTTTTTGTTTGTGACTGGGGAGTGTTTGGGGGATTTTTTTGGGGTTTTTTTTTTCCCTTTTTTTTTTTTTTTTTTTTTGGTTTTTTGGTTTTTTTGGTTTTTTTGGGTTCTGTTGATGTTGTTGTTGTTGCTGTTCAAAATGCCTTCTTCAAAGGTTTAGGGAATCATCAAAAGTTGGGCAATTGAGAATGATGGCTTTGTTCTGAGTGCTCATGATTTGTAAGCTGGGCACTTTTTTTCAATTGCCCGTGTAAGTACCTTATAGAAGCTTACAGGAACTTTGTTTCTGGAAATTCTTTGAAAAAGGAACTTCTCTGCCAATGGGCAGAAAAGAAAAATTCCCAAGCTTGTTGTCTAGCAATATCAGGATAAAGGTATTTGAAACCATCCAAGAGTAGATTCCGCTTGGCTGCATTCAGGTATCTTTGTTGGACAGAGAGAAACTTTTCCTGATCCAGAGGACTTCAAAGAAACATAAAACATTTGAAAGTCAGGCAATCTTAGATACCTAACTTATGCAGATTAAGTTCCATTACAGACCACTACAGACAGATAACTTGCTTTTATTTGATTCTCGAGGGAAGTAATTCTCACAACTTTAATCTTTTTATCTTAAGAACTTATTTTGAATTTGCTTTGTTCTTGGCATAAAGGAGATGAGATTGGCCAGCCTTTCAGCTGAGTTTGCAATAGCCATGTTTTTACTTAAGAATTAATATTGACTGGCTAAGGACAGATGATTTATTGTGTAATTCTGTAATTATTTCTCTTTTCTGCATTGGGTAATTTGTGCTACAGAATTAGAAAGATGCTGCATTAGCAGCTAATGGGGTTTTGTGTTAACAAAAAATATTTTGTGATAAAATGTATTCAGAATCTCTCAAAGAAGGAAATAGGCACCTTCTATGCTGCAGAGAGGCATATACCCCAATAAACAAACCCTGAAAAAATATGTCATTGAAAAGATTTTTTTTCTTTTTTAATCTTTGTCTAAATGAATTAGCCAACCTAAGTAAACTTTGGTAGAAAATAAGATATTTATTGGGTAATATTCCAATGCACATTTGAAGACTTTAAAGGTTTCATGTTATAGGTTTCTGTGTTTTACCATCTTTTGGAGAATCACAGAAGCATTAAAAATCTGGAAAAGATCTCCAAGTCCAACCTTTGACTGAATACCACCATGCCTACTAAACCCCACTACCTAGACCCTATAAGAGACTCTGCCATTAAGTCCAGTCTTGAGGACACAATATGGTCTACCCTCCCCTCACAGAAGCTCCTGAACAGCAGGTTCATTGAGTGGTCAGTTATCAGTGTAAACTCTGTAGCTCATATGCAAACATTCTAATATCATAACTCCAAACTAGCTGCAACATCAGTACAGGGCCTTTTGAACACTCGTTTATTCTGGAGTATCAGTGGAACATCTGAAATGTCACTAGCCATGCAGAGTGCTTGAGCTACACCCTCACAACTGAATGTCCAATGACAACACTGAGGGCTTGAGCACCTTTCAACATGAGTCACACAGATTTGAGTCTGCTACTAAGTTAAACACTTGAATTAATCAAGTTTTCTTATTGTCTTTCAGGCCATGTTGTGGGCTGAAGACTGTTATTTCCTCAATTTCCCGTTTAAGAAAAGTTAACTATTTCTGGCCAGAGCAGTAGTCTAAATTTTATCTTCATGATAAGCCTATTCAGTAAGAGAATAAACTCTCTTTTCTGGGATGATTTTTAAAAGTACGTAACTGATTTTCTGGTTTTATTGCATTCTTGCAGAATGAGAACCATATTAGAGGACAAATACTAAATAAAATTTAAAAATACAAAATTATGATTTTACTATCCTATAGTTTGCAATAATTTCCTGGCACAGAAGATATTGAACATACTTACTTAGAAAAATTAGATACCTTTTCTTGGAGTGGATAAATGAAGTGTCTTTCTAATCTTGGGTACATTCCTTAATTTTGTCTTTGTTTTGTCTGGTAGTAAAGGTATCCATATAAGATCCCTCCTATATCACAGGAATGGCAGCCAGTAAGATGCCAGTAAAGGTTTCAACAGTTAAGTGATTAGATTAAAGTTCTTTAATTTAAAGTGTTTTTATCTAGACTCAGGATAGAGAGAGAATGGGCTCTGTTGATGCAGTGTGGATGTGGAGTTTTATAGCATCAGTGTGTAGAGGGAGTGATATAAGGAGGCCATTACTTACTTTGGGAAGGACAATCTTTTGCCAGTAATAGCTGTTACTCAGGAAACAGACACCACCTGCCTTGAATCTGTGATAAAAAATTTGTTGGACTCCAGCTCTTAGAGGTAGTGGGCTGTAAAATATCAGTAAATCAAATTATTAATATTCTATTACTAACCAGAGATATTTAAGAATTTGTCTGAAGAAGGCAAGGTATCTAGAAAATGTGAGGAAAAATTAAGCACTAAATAACAGAAGATTAACTTAAAATAAAATAAACTCAGGATAACATTTGCCATCAGGAATCTGGAATAGAAAGAAAATACCATATCTGATTGCCTTAGCCATAATTTATGAAGCATCCTACCAAAAAATTTGCAAAAAAGCAGTGTGAGGAAAAAAAAAATCAGCCAAGGTAAATGCAATTTGGAGATTTTTCTACATTTCTGCAGGGTTGTTCTACTTTCTAATTATCTATAGAGAAACATTTTCATTACTTGAACAGAGCTGATTATCGACCTGCTCCAAAGTCAATCAAAAGTCAACAGAAAGATAGAGTGACATTTTTCTCTGTCCAGCAAGACTAGAAAAACTAATCTCTTTTCATATGTTGATCACATTACCAGAGCATTCTTCATGTGTTAATTTATTTGCCTTGCAAAAAGCTTAGATCCCCCTGGGTAGAAAGCTAAAAAGCACATTAATTCATTCAAAATATGACAAAATCCAAAACAACTTTGGCAGAACCCAACCAGCCAGAGTTTCCATTTTACTTTTGCCTTTTTTTTTTCCCCCCTTAACCTAATTGAAGGGAACTTGTTTGTGTTGCAGTTAGAGAGCATATCCAACCATTGCGCCTCAGCTGACAAACCATGAATCCCTTGAAATCTGGTTGTTTGTGAACATCTCTACATATTTTGAGTTTTGGGTATATATGGCCATAATTTTAGAGCTGTGTTCCAGATACAGAGTGAAGGAAAAGCTTTTTAAGTGCTGTTTATTAAATAACATTTTATGCCACAGCAATGTGTGCGATGGGGGAAGTTTCCAGGAGGGTCAACTGCTATTGGAAGTGGAATGATTTTTCTTACCCCATTTGCGGAAGAGGAGTAATGCTGAACCCCTTTGAAGTCAGGGACTGGGAACGCAGAGGTTGTTCTCTCTCCACTATTCCCAAGGGAGGTCCTTGACTCACACCCTGGGAAGTTGTACATCAAAAGTGGACATGGTGACCTGAGGTCATCATAGCCTGGGAAGCTGGATTTTCTTTAACAATCCCAAGCTGTGGGCTTGTAGAGGGAGAGTCTGTGGTACCACCACCACCAGCTGCCACAGACACTGCATGGTACCCCCTGCCCTTTTCACTGGCTACAAGGGCATTGTTTGCAGGTCTCGCTGGCCACTGCCACATGGATCCACGCCGACACCTTGGCAAAGTGAATCCTTTCAAACAAAATAGGTTTGGGCTTTGTTTTGCCCAGTTCCTCACTGTTTTGTCTGTCTGGAAAAGAACATTAAGCCACAGAGTTTTACTTGCCTCAGTCCTTTCTTTGTTCTCCTGGGCTACAAGGAACTGCCCATGAGTGGCAGTGACTTTGTCTTAGTTCCAGGGTGACACCTTGTTTTTGTTGGTCAAACCATTCCTCCTTTTGTAAAATATTTTTACTGTTGTGTTTATTGCTTTTCTCTCTTTTTAGTCAAATTGTGGTGCTAATGTTTTTTTAGCCTCTCATACATTTTTATTCTTTTTCTTTCCACAGTCTTAACCTTTTCCTCACTCTTAAAAGCATTAGAAGTGGTTTCTCAAAGTAGTTTACAATGATTAAAGAATTGATATTGACACAGGGTTTTTAAGCTGGATAATGTCAATACATATAAAGTGAAAGAGAAGCATGCACAAATGGTGTGTCTAACACAATACAGACAATTTCTGAGAAGAGAAAACCCAAAATATCTATCTCTTTTAGAAGTTGAATTCTTTTTTACTAAGGCAGAGAGAAGCCACAGTCTAGATTACTTAGGAAAAGACAGAAGGGGAATGAAGGCTTCTTAATTTGAAAAGAGATAATTCATTACATATTTAATTTTGAAAAAAATACAGATATGGCCTGTTTAATTTCAGCATTTTTGCATCTTTATTTAGACTAGAGGAGGCATACAGTTTAAAATAAAACATGCTCATTTATTTCTTTATTTGTGAATGGAAATATCCTGAATGAGAAAGTCACCTGACAAATGTCAGACTAAAGAACAGTGTGACATTTCTGAAGCCAATATAATAACACAAATGCATGGATCAGAGACCAATAGGCTAGAGAACTCCACAGGTGAGTGTTCCAGGCATGACTGGACACTCTTCATAATGATGGGATTGTTTTATTGTTCCTGGATATAATATTCCAAGGAAGGTCATGAACGTACATTTCATTCTACTACATTGACAAGCAATCTCATTTTCTTTCTTTCTTTCTTTCTTTCTTTCTTTCTTTCTTTCTTTCTTTCTTTCTTTCTTTCTTTCTTTCTTTCTTTCTTTCTTTCTTTCTTTCTTTCTTTCTTTCTTTCTTTCTTTCTTTCTTTCTTTCTTTCTTTCTTTCTTTCTTTCTTTCTTTCTTTCTTTCTTTCTTTCTTTCTTTCTTTCTTTCTTTCTTTCTTTCTTTCTTTCTTTCTTTCTTTCTTTCTTTCTTTTCATTCTTTCTTTCCCTTCCTTCCGCCACTTCCGCCACTTCCGCCACTTCCTTCCTTCTGCCACTTCCTTCCACCACTTCCTTCCTTCCACCACTTCCTTCCTTCCTTCCACTGCTGCCGCCACTTCCTTCCCCCCTTAATGCCCTAAAGAATTGCAATGTGCCCTTTCTCATGATATAATCTGACTAAGTAATTTTTTAAGTGGTATGGGTTCTTGGCAGGAAAAGCAGATCTCTAGCAAGTTGCCTTCCAGACTGTAATTTTTTAAAAACCTGGGCTTAAAATTTATTCAAACTGCTTTCTATTACATATTTGTTTATGTTGAGGTTTCACCTTATCCAGCCTTCAAGACTTATAGAGCCATTTGCTCATTCCCCCACCAGCAGAATACAGGAGACAATTGGAAAGATAAAAAGCTGGAAAACTCATGGGTAAAGATAAAAATAGTTTACTATGGGAAGCAAAAGACTCACACACAAGAGAATAATTCAGTCTTCCCATGAGCAGGCAGGTGTTCAGCCATGTCCAGGAGAGCAGGGCACCATCACAAAAAATGAAGATAAACTCCACCACTTCAAATGTTCCTTCCTCCTCCCTCTTCCTCTCACTTTACCTACTGAGCATGATGTCACATGGTCTGGAACATTCTTTTGATCGGTTTGGGTCACCTGTCCTGGCTGTGTCTCTTTCCAACCTCCCAAACACCCCCAGTCTCCTACCTAACCTGACAGTACAAAAACATCTCTGGGTTATCCATGCTTTGTTCAGCACAAATCCAAAACACAGCCCCATGTCAGCCACTGGGAAAAACATTAACTCTACCCCAGGTAAAACTAGAACAATTCAATAAGAACAGGAATTTCACTGCACTACAAAAGCTTTATGGCTGCCAAATCAGAAACAAATATTTTTCAGTAGTAAGTCCAGCTAGGTGACCACTCAGCTGAGTAGGCCCCAGCTGAGGACAACATACATTTAGTTGATGTTTTTTTTCCAGTTGTGTAATAGTTGTTGAGTTAAATACAAGAGTAATTCACTGAATCTTATCTTAGATGCTAAAGTAGATGCTACTTTGGCTTCTTGAAAAGAAGTCCAGCTGCAGAAAAAAGTACAAAGAGAATAGCCCTAATGATGCAAGACTAAAACTAATAACATATGAAAAAAATTGAGTAGTGTCCTAATTCACTAAGATTCTGTTTCAATAAGAGTTTTAATATTGACTAAAAGTATATATCAATTCCTGTCAGCTCTCCTCTTCCCACTTCCTTAAGTTTAAAGGAAGATAACCTAGCAAAGTTTTGACATGGGAAAAAAAAGTTCCTGTGGCCTCTGTTTGTCCTCAGAAATGTTTAGTGTTGCAAGACCTGTCCTTTCTTCCCTTTCTCCTTTGTTTGTTTAAGAAGGTTTCATTGGATTTCTTGCGTATCACGTCGCTTGGGTTTACAAAATATTGGCAAAGCTTTATAATAAGTAGCAAATCATTATTACGTGCTTTGGTGTTCATTGTAATACAATTAATCATCATAAATTTGTTTTGGTATATTCAAGTGGATGAAACAGCTAATTTCAAAGACAGCTTAGTTCAGAAAACCATTCAATTTATTATTATACTCTAAAAGGGCACAGAAAATGTTTTCTGCGCAAGGTACATTGAGTAGGCATTATTAGATACATGATGGACAGGATGGAATAACTAATCAGTCTAGCATTCAGTTTCATATTATTGTTAATTTATTTACCAGGAAAGAGTAAGGAATGAGACCATTTAAGTTGCTTACACTAGAGCTATACAAACCTTTCTAGAAAAATGGAAGGGAAAGGTATGTTTGGCACTCCAATCAGACTTGGTTTAATGGCCTACTACAAGGCCTCATTTATTTATTTATTTGTTTGCTACTTTTGCAGAAGTCTCATGGGAAATTTAATGGAGAATAAAAAAGCAAGGTCTCACTGCCAGCCCTGTACCACCTGTATGGCAGCTGCTCCTGTACATGAAAAGGTTGCACATATAAGGTTGTGGCTTATATCACATTATGAGATTTGTCAAGAGATGCAGAAACTCCAGATGGACTCTGACTTCAGTAATTCTCATATAGGGAATATAGGGATTAGGCTTTTAAGCACAGATTTCAGAGGAATCAGCGTAATTTCTTCATGATCTTATTAAAATAAAAAAAGGAAGTTGTGGACAAAAGTGCTGTATTTACTTAAAATATTTTTGATTTGGAATCCTGCTTGCCTTTCTGTAAGACTTATTCTGAAGATGCAAACCTGAATTTGCCCCTCTATATCTCTGCAAAATTAATATTAATATAATTTTCACTATTTCTTAATAATTCCTAAGGATTGTAGACTCTGTAATTTTAATTTTTTTTTTTTTAAAGGAAGATAGTTACAGTTTTACTGAAATAAAACCAAGATCCTAGCCAAACTTAACTTCCAGTTGTGACAGGGTGATTGTTCATTTGGTTGCTGTTTTTTTTTTTTTTATTTTATTGATGTAGGGATTTTGAGGATGTTTATTAATGGGCTGGTTTTTTGTATTCACGTATGTTTAACTTCGTCTGCATGACTGAGTGGACATTGATAAGGCCTTTATATCTGTTCTGTTCCACATGTGTAGTGTAGCATTAGCAACAGTTCTCTACTTCTACAAGTGTTGTAAGGTAATTACAGATTTTCAGACATGGCAAGAGCTCTGTAATGATCCTTGGCTGTCCACTCAACTAGTAGCCATGTAGCTAACAGGAAAAATAAAACCATTAAATTAAGAACAGAGGAGGCTACTCTCTTCTTCAAATATTCAAAAACAAGCAGAAAACTTGCAGAAAGAGACCTGAGGCATGGAGGTGGAAAAGACACCATCAGGCCTGACACCTTTCTTATAAAACAAAGCAAAACAAACCAACCAATTAATCAATTAATCAGTCAAGATGTAACTCTGCAGAGAAATGCTAAACCCAGGATTATTTCTCAAGGTTAGTCTCCCTCATGTCAATGATTTATCCCTGTATGTAAAATAGACCTGAATTTGAGTCTTCAACTTTTTTGCATCCTTTTGACAGCCGATGATTTATGCACATTAAACTAAATGTTTAAGAACATGGCAATCACCACACAGGATCAGGATTCCAGGCATTAGCTACAGAACATGCTTTGCAAACTGAGGATCTATCTGCTTATATTTAGGCAAACTCTGCATGGTTAAATAGTATTATTTGAAGCAAAGAAAAGCAGATAGAAAGATTGAAGGAGGGAAAAAAAAAAGAAAAAATAATCTTGCCCTTGGACTTTGATTAATTTCACTTATGATGATAGCATTTATGATGGTAACATATATTAGGTTGGACACTTATTTATCCCACATATACTACCTCAGATAGGGTTGTTTGTTTCAGATTTTGTGTGGTTTCATCAAAATTTCATGGCTTAGATTTACAATCATAATAAAGAAAAAGAAAGAAAATAAAAATAATAAATAATGTTAAAAAGCCCCAAACCTTGAATGAAACAAATGAAAGAGAGATGATAAATAAAAGGATGCACATCATATCTCAAAAGATACTAGTTTGTGTAATTGGTTATATAAGAGAGAAAGTGAAAGTTTCCAAATGCAATGGAAATTTCAGTATTTCAGTGTATATTTTACCCCAAACTGATTGATTTTTATTTCTGTGTAGTCTTGAGGCTACAGCACGTACACCATAAGCAAGCTTAATGCTGCATAACTTTCACCATCTAAAGGATACTGCTCATAAACTTGTTATTTGTTACACCTTTCATTGGCATGACCCTCAAGAAGATTACTTAGTACTTCCTAAAATGTTTGTCCGAGAGAGGTGAACAATTGGCCTCTAGAAGGGAAATATTCCCCTCCCTTTTCATGGTCTCGAATGGGCCTGCTCTGTGTGTGTGTGTATGTGTGTGTAGTATTTATTGATTGATTGATTGATTTATTTATATGCACACAATTGAAGTTACCCAAAATCTATCTTGCCCTGGTCATGCAGCCAAGGAAGAAAGTCTCGGATAAGAAAAGGATGTTCCAAATCATACTAAAAATATACAGCAAAAACTCTAAAGTAAGGACAGGTACTACCGTACTTCATCAGGGTCTGAAGATCGGGTACCTAACTTACTTACATTTTTCTGGCCGCGATTTCTGTCTTCAGAGGTTCAAGAGACAGCAAGCAGAAGCTGCTTACATAAACAGGAGGTTGACTTCCCAACTTTGAAATTAGAAACTTCTTTCAGGCTCATCTGCCACTAGCATGAAGCTCTCATTTGTGGAAACGTCCATCTTTCTATGATAAATCTGATAGTCTCAAGTATTATCACGAACACACACTAACCCTTTCTGTTTTCTTAAGAAGTGGGATACATCTGGAGGATTTGTTAAGATTCAAGCCGCCTCCACCAGGTTATTGATTATCATAAGAAAAGTCATTAGCATTATTGAATCCTCTTTGTTATGACAGTAATCAGCAGCTCCTTCCTGGATTACTGGGAGCATTTTTGAAAGGTTTATGGCTTACTACTGATGTAGATAAATGTTTTTAGAATCCATGGTTTTGCCTTTCATGAATAAAAAGGTGATTGAACAAAGACTGCATTCATCATTCTGTTTATCGCCCTGAAACAACAAGTGTAATTTATAAACCAATAATACTTTTTTGTAGTGTTATACACATGTTCTAAAAGAATGGATCAAATTAATGCAAGCCCAGAAAACAACGCCACCACAAGACTAATACATCCAAACCCTTAAGGGATTTGAAAGAATCCAACCAGCACGGTGACTTTGATAAGTGCTTTGTGGCTTTTTTTTTTTTTTTTTTTTTTCATTTTCATTTATTTCTGTTTTCCCCCTTATTTTAGAAATAAAATGATGAATATCTTATAACATTACAGCAATTCTCTTAACAATAACATAGTCAATAAATGCTTATCCATAACTCCTATTTTCAATAGTGACCCTTGGGGGTGTCTGTGTATTAGAGAGTCTCTCTAAAGAGGTATATGGCTGCATATAACTTTGTAGCTGGTCTGGATGGGAAGAAATATCTAGAAAAAAATGTAACTCCTTCTCTGCAAACCCCTGAAAAGCATCACTAGGTATATCCTCCTGCTCTAGAAAGGGGGATTTTGTTTTCTGCTTAGCCCCTCTGGGAAGTTTCAGAGCTAAAAATGAGAATTGCATCCTCTGTTTTGCAAAAAAGGAAATTATAGGTCACCAATAAAAAGTGTCCAATATATCTTGCACTTCCACATTGAACTTCAGCCCTCAAGTAAGGAATTGTTAACTTATGCATAATAGTCACTGAGGGCAGCCAAACCTCTGAAAGAAAGAGACTTGAGAGATGCAAAGCCAGGAAGTTGTACTAGAACAGACCCAGGTTTGCACCTGTTCTTATCCCAGAGCACAAGGTCCAGGGCATTTCTTCTGGCATCAAGAATTAAACTGCTCATGTTAGAATTACATTCTGTGACTTTTAAGGACTCTTCATCCAATTGCACATTTAATTATTCTCATTTCTTATAAATTAAATTCTTTTCTAGGGCTGAAATGTATTAATTTCAGTGTCTATTTGTTGGTTTCTGTGTAATGCTTTGGTCAATAAGAAAGGTCCCTGAGTAACTTACACTTTTTTTTGTGTAAGGTGAAGCCTCTGTCTTGGTTTTGCCAAGGTGGTCAAATAGAACTGTTAATGACTCAGTCTGAAAAACTTTCTCAGCCCAGAAGTGCTGTCTCACATCTCTCTTTGTTACAGATGGTAAATGTTGTATTTTATCCTCAGTATCATATGTCATAGATACATCCTCCTCCTTAGTTACGAATATAGAACAGAAACATATACTATTTGTGCTTTTTTATAAGTCCCTATTTATGTTTTTATCATCTGCAACTAGCAGACATTCCTTTTTGTTCATATCATATTTTAAAATAATTTTTTCTTTCATAATTGCCATTAGTCAACAGGGTTATTTTTTACATTTCTCATCTGAGGTCTATATTATCAAACTGGTGATCCTTATTTTTTACCATATATTTCCCTACTTCCCTTTTATATTGAAAAGGGAATACTTCCCTTACAAAGACTATTCAAACTCAGATCCTGTTTTAAATAAGATGAAAACATCATAAATCTTTGAAGTTTGACTACTAATGGACAACGTGGAATATGCTTAAATAGCTGCAACGTTTTTATTTCTATTTCAGGTTTGAAATTTTGGCAATAATTATTTTAAAAATTTTGAAACTACCCCAGTATTGGGGTAGTTTTAAAATGAACTAGAAAGGTAACACCAAAAAAAAAATCAATGTAGAATGATCATAGGCTTTAGTGCCTAGAAGGCTGCAAATGCCAAGGTTGATAAATCATGGGTTTTATAATCAGTTATGTTAAGATCCTACATTAAATTAATAGAAGAAAAACATTTCCTTCTATTGTAAAACAGCTTTGTCTTGGGTTCTTCATTGTACATTTTTTCAGACATTTGAGCAAGAGATCTATAGTAACAATGACTGTTTTAAGATTTTTAAAATTTAGGTGCAAATTAAATACCTGAATTAGGTATCCTAAGTACTGTTCTCAGATGTTTCCCTTAATGGATGCACAGCTAAAGGTTGTGTTCCTTTCATAACTTTTTGTAAAGGGATTTGTCATAATAAGGAGCCTACAGGCTGGCTTTAATTTTTAAGTATGTGCCACTTGATTGTCATAGCACCATTTTCCCTCATTTATGTTGCTTTAAAACCGTCTTGATAATCCTAGAAAATCTATTAATTGCTAATGTTATCCTGCGTAATGAGATTACCCTAAGAAGTGTTTTGAAAGCATAAGAGGCAGCTAAAAAGTATAAGAGGCTTTCAAAAGTATATCTCAGAAGGTTCTTCCAAACCTGTGCCAATAAATTTAAGATTTCCCCAATTGAAGTTAATCAAGCCAGTTTTGGCCAACATTGGGTAATCTTCAATTAAACTAATTTTGTTGCATCAATATCTCCCTCTTCCATGATGAATTAAAGATTAAGATATCCCCATCTACTAAGATTCAAATACAAAGTCTGTCCATTGGCAATAATGAAGTTCCTGTTTGCTCCCCTAGCAAAAAGACATTGTGTTTTCCTGATCCATTCTGAAATACCTGAGAATACAGTCATGCTTTAGAAGGCATACAAAGACTATGCAGCACAAAAATGACAATTTAATGTTTGGAGTTTTAGATACTTTTAAGGTCAAGTGAAGACTTGTCCTCTCCAAAGTCATATGGGGAATGATTCACCTCATTCACATTTACTGGATAAAAATTTCTAGCATCTCAGAATTAGTTGTCCTGGCTCCAGTTTTAGCTAATGGAGAGAAACTGACATATATACAGGGTGATTCACTCTGAGAGAGTTCACTCAAAAGAGCTGTCCTGTACATTTCTGTCATTCTCATCATTGTTCAGAACTTAAACAGTTAGTTTGGAGCACTCCTTATTTTTGGACAGTTAAACTAGATAAGATCAACGCCATCTCCAACAATTATGGCTTTCCTAATAACATAATGCAATTCTTTTCCTCTCTTGAAGCATATATGCCTAAGAGTATGAAAGTGCACCAAATAATTACATTGTGAACCTCCTTGCTTCAGGATGCAGCAGTTATTGAAATTTTATATGTATTACAGAAATGATTGGATATGGTCATGGAAGAGAAATTCAATGAAATCTGTTAGATGCAAAGAAACAAGCTCTAGGGAAGAAAATGGAGGGGGCTTTGTTTGGGATTTTTTTGATTGTTTTTGTTTCTTTTGTTTTGCTTTTTTGTTTAGTTGGTTGTTTGGTTGTAGGTGGTTTGTTTGTTTGTTTTGTTTCGATTTTTATTTCTAAAAATCCTTTCAGTGATAAGAAACTTCTGCACAATATAAAAAATATACTTACCTTCTAATTAGGCTCTTTCTTGGGACCTGACTGCATGAGTGAGAATGGAAACTAAGCTAAAGCAGTGGCTTGGTCTGTTCCAATTTGTATGTTTTAAGTTCAGGTAAGGTTAAAGTAATGCTAAGAATTTTAAATTAGAACTCATAGGCCAGTGGTTTTTACATGAGTTTGATAAAATAAAAGTACTTTCTATATCCTTCACCACTAGGAACCAGAAGATGAAATTAATTTTTGATTGACTGAGGTGGCAAAAGTACAGTATGCAAGACTGTTTAAAATGTGACAGTCTTTACTTCAGAAAATAAAAATACAGTAGTAAATATCAGTGAAATTCATATTCAAAATCTGGTTTTATTTTCTATTTCAGACCTTTTAAAGGACATCACAACTTCCAATCATTTGGGATAGCCCAAGGCAAAATCAACAAAACTTGCACAATTAGCATAAGATAAAGATTTGTTCCAGTATAGGGCTTGGTCAAATAAGAGAATAATCAGGCACTGATATAAGTATTTAAAAACAAGAATTATGATTTAAAGAGAGAAAGAAAAGAGAGAAAACATCTGAAATTCATTTTCATTCTACTGTAAAACAAAACTTCTTGATTTATTACTAAATGCCTCCCCCTAAAAAAAATCAAACCACCAAAAAGCAATCAAACAGAAATAAAAGATGAAGTATACAACCCTGAATTATCCAATATCTCAGGACTAAGGACAGTTGCATACATGGAAGACATGGAACATTTTTGATCAAATTCTCCTGATGTTTCTTGTCAGTGGCATAAATCACTTTTCTTCTTGTTGAAGATGTTCAATGCAATTGATATACACACTTTTTTTTGCTTCGTAAACTCATATGTTGAATTTCATTTTTTTCTAGACAACACCATGGACACTGCTCCATTTTATCCTATTCTTTGTCATTAGGTGTGCAGTAAAAATAAAAACCTGATACTACATGTTACATATAAAGATATTTATTTAAATCTGGATAGATCTTGCCATTGAATCAACCTTTTGTACAACACTTATCAACCAAATTTCTGAGCATATGTTCACATATCTTTAATCCATTAGTCAAAAGACACATGTATGAATAAGGAGAGGAACTGAAAAAAAAAATTAAGTAATTTGCTATCTATTCTTTTGGTAAGTTAGTGAGACTGCAGTTTGTTTCATGTGTTTGCTGGGTGAGTATCAGCAAATAAATTAAATGTTGACCTGATCTTGTTAGTCAAAAGAGCAATGCATTTAATCATAGATCTTGAAGTTAAAAACTCTGAAGTACACACTACTCTAACCACATCTTTACCGTCCATTGACGTTAAGATGTTTTAGACCCACTGTGAATTAAAGGATATGCACAAACAGTTT
This sequence comes from Nesospiza acunhae, assembly GCA_013398715.1. Taxonomy (NCBI): domain Eukaryota; kingdom Metazoa; phylum Chordata; class Aves; order Passeriformes; family Thraupidae; genus Nesospiza; species Nesospiza acunhae. Next base: position 663,068 of record VZSU01001524.1, read on the forward strand.
TCTTTAAAAAAAAAAAAAGCAAGTCAGTTCTTACATATTTGTGACTATCTGGCAAAATAAGTACTTATTTTCAAGGATTAGTTTGCTTACAAATCTTATTTTCAACTTCTACTGTTGTATTTTAAATCCTGTCTAACTTGCTCAATAAAGTTTACTGCTTCAATTTGTCTACGTATAAGATTACTAGTTTTGTTAATTCTTATCTTATTATGAACCTGATCCAATGATATTTATGTCAGTTGGGTTTGGAAAAAAAAAAATAGTTTTTTTCCCTGCACAACTGAAAGTAATTCCCCTTGTCACCATGTATTTGAATTTAAAGTATTGTCAATGGTTGAGTTACCGCATCTCCTTTAAAATTAGTTTTGAAGAAAAGATATTTCAGCAAATTTACTAACCTCCAATCCCTACAACACAGGCACAAACAAACTTCAGATTTCTAAGTTGAGTCATATTTAAGTTAGAAAAGTATCTATTATTTTTTAAACTTTATACAACCAGTTTACCCATTAAGTAAATTACAAGAAGTTCAGGAAATTCTCTGAATTCTCACGTGAATAAAACACCCAGCAGAAAGCTTTCCCTTGCATAAACTTTATGCTTAGAAACACATGTATATTTTTAAATGAATAAAAGAAAAAGAGGAGCAGCATTTTTTTTCCAATGAGAGCTATTAATATTTTATGTCTTGCTGAAGAGCTGCTTCCTTTTCTCTTTCTTCTTGACACCAGAGAGGCTATTAGCTTTTTATTTTTATGTCTCCCTTTTCCTGACCCCTATCGTGCCCCACAACCCAAATGATAACAACAACAACTTCAATCTGGCTCTCCCTGGTTGGGACACTGTACTTGCTATCTTTCCACTTTATTAACTTAAGCATTAGCTTTTTGAAGCGAGTAAAATTATAAATGACATGTAATCCTATGCTGGGTGGCAGAGGGCTGCTTTCTGAAGCTGTGATTGACTGAGGTGAACAGGGAAAGGGAAAAATTTGTTCTGAGGGTTGCAAAGTGCCAAGCGATATGTCATGGCCTCTGGCAACAAGATCAGCATCGTATTTATAATCAGTGCAACATGCTGAGAGGGCAAATTAAGCTGCAGTAAGCCCAGCTGCGGCAGTGACATAAGGGGCCATACTTTACTCCATATCCTTTCACAGATGTTAACTTGTGCTGGAGCCACAGCTCCAGCGATGGATTTTGGGTCTCACAGAACGCAGGCTCCGCTCACGGATGAGGAATCACCCTTTCCCAGCTCATGTGGCATGGATCCTTTTATTTCACCAAGCCATTTAGTTCTATAAATCCCAATGGCCATCCAGGCTTATGAAAACTGCTCCAGAAGAGGTTGATAGACCCCACTGTAAATTAGGCTCTCTCTGCAAGTTGGGCCATAGTAATAAAATGAAGGCTAGCACGAGGTCAGACCCAATAAAGCAAATGTCAAAATTATGTCAGCAGGNATATCTGCTGGTGATGCACTGCAGGGTCAGTGACTGGATCACACAGTCTTTGAAAGAAGGAGCTCAGATTTTCTGTGCAAGTCCCATCCTTGCGGCTGTAACTCGTACTGGGATGAGGTTGAAGTTTGGATACACAGTCAGCCCATTTGTGATGATTCTGCTGTGCAATACAGCATAAATTTTAAACCTTTTGTTGTCTTTTAATCTTCAAAACCTGAGAGAAAGGGAAGTGTTAGTGTTATCCAATGCTGTTAGTACCAGGAGAAAGGGAGGCCAGAACTCCAATAAAGCTTAGGGGAACAAAGCAAAGAAAACCCACGTTTACCCAAACCTAGAAACTTGTATGTCAGTCGTATCTGCATGTGAAGGGACCTTAAAACTCTTTGAAAATCCCACACCTCAAAGAGATTCTTCAGCTCAACCAAAACACAATCAGGTTGGTTAATTTACATCAATGAGTTAAGATCAAAGTCCTTTTAGCTGAGATTAGAAATATTGTAGCTTGAGATATCGGCCCCAAACTGCATCAAATCCTGCCTCTCTGAGGATGTTTGGTGTTGGACACAGTGTAAAAAATATCAGTTTCACCACTTGCTTGTAAAAAGAGAAAAAAAAATATGAGGCACATAGAAAAACTCTATTTGAATAAAGACAATAACCAGAAATGCTTTAAATATTATGCAGGTGACACAAACTATACAAATAGTTTAAAAAATTAAAATTAAAATAAAATATAAAATAAAAAGTATAAATTTACTAATGGAAATAAAGTAACAAAAAATAACAACTCAAGTTTTACTTAGATGAAGTTACAATCCATTCTGGTTTTTTTTTTAATTTTTATTTTTCATGGCTCAGGCATGATGTTAACATGTAAAAAATGTTTTTTCTCCTGATATTAAGACTCTCCAAATAATGATAGTAAATCTGATAAGAATGCAAGTGTTGTACTATACTAAGTATTGGTTTTAGTGAAAATAAACAAAAATTTATTTTAAAACTTTTCAAACTAATTGCAAAATTTTATTATTTCAAGAGCAGCAGTGAAACATCCCCAAATTATATAAATACCAGATTTCAGAGGAAAAGAAAATTGGAACTCTCAACCTTCTTTTTGCACAGAAAGGACTTTTCTTGGGCAAATATCTGATTTTGGTTCAGCCATTTACCTCTGTATATTCTTGAGCCTTAATCTTATGTAAGTGAATTGGAGATTGGTGGCTGTTTTGGCCATAATGACCTCAAAATTATGGAGTTTAAAATCTCTGTTGACAGGATGAAAAATGCCAGCCAAACTGTCCCATTACAGTCTAGACTTAAGACTCTTTCTAGAGTCTTAAGTGGCTTTTAATTTGTATCTTGCAAAATTCCTAAATTTTATAAAAATTTCACTGAATTTGAAGCCATTAACTTGCTGTAAATCAAACATCCTTGTTCTGCAGAATACATACTTTTTTTGAGGTTCTAGAACATGGTATGATACTTGAACCCATCCACACTTCCTTTTTGTTCTATCATTTGTCTCACAAGGATTTCCTGAACCTCTATTCAGGTATCCGGAAAATTTACACCAAATTAACTTAAGCATGGCTCATTGTTGAAGGTGTCCGGGTATATTTCCTTAAAACATTAATCACACTACACCTTGGCTTCACCAAATTCTAATTGTGCAGATTCTAACTTACCTGCTTCCCATGCACTCTCTGGGATCAAAATGCACCTGGAAGTTTAATCATATCTGAATTTCAATAACTTGGGTAAGTCAATGATGTCTTCCATGTCAGGCACATCAAAAAAGTTAAGAACTTGCTTTGTCACAGGCATCAATTAACTTACTCAGATGGCATTTAGCTATCATCTAAAGTATTTATATAGCTTCTATTAGTGGATAGATTTAGATATACATCTCTACAACATTTCTAAGACACTCCAAAAAGCTGTGACCTAGATTTAGTCTGCCTGATTTTATGGAATTGTGGAATCATAGAATATGCTGACTTGGAAAGTACCAATCAAGATCATGGAGACCAACTCCTGTTCCTGCACAGGACATCCCAAGAGTCACACCCTGTGTCTGAGAGCATTGTCCAAACACTTCTTGAATTCCAGCAGGCTTGGTGCTGCAATCACTTCCCTGGGGAGCCTGTTCCAGGGCCCAAAAGTCCCCTGGGTATAGAACCTTTTCCTGATATCCAACCTAAACCTCCCCTGACTTGGACTCAGGCTGTCTCCTGAAGTCCTGTCACCAGTCACCACAGAAAAAAGATCACTGCCTGCCCCTTTTCTTCCCCTTGTGAAGATGTTGAAGACCAGAATGAGGTCTCTCCTCAGTGTCCTCTACTTCAGGCTGAAAAAACCAAGCTGCTCCTCATATGGCTTCCCCTCAAGGCCCCTCACCATCTTTGCAAGCCAGTGAATTTAGTCAAGACACTAATATAAGAGTGTACACACCATGGACTCCATCTTCACTACAGAGCAATAACAGGTGCTTTCAGACAGTTCTGTAGCTCAGAGATGGGGTAAATCTCTCTCTGGACTTGCCTTTTTTTCTCCATCAGCTACTAATTATAATGGTAATTGTAATTGTGCAATAGGGCAGATTTTTCTGGGCCGAGACGACATGCCTAAGAAATGTGTGGCACAGCTCAAGGTGAAAATAACCCCACCTAACACTTTGTGTGTTTGCTGTCTTCTGCTCTAGTTTACTATTCCCACACTATTCTATCGAGTCTGTGGTTATTTTTTTAAGTTATATTAAACTGGACAGTATTTAAAGCAATGAAAACAGTTTTTCCATATGATATTGTCTGCTTTGAAACATCCCGTAATAGTCCACAACATTGTTCCATAAATAAATCAAAAACAAATGAACATCATCCAATATACTTTTATCTCCATTTTTTAGAATAAATTCAATAAATCTATCCATATTAAAAATCTATTAGGAAGTGGTAGAGAGTGATGTTGTACAAATATTAACATGAATATATATACCAAAAAAGGGACAGCAATCAACATACTAAAAATTCTAAAAGAATATGTTTCTTGATGGAAATGTGTTTTGATCAATATTATTTATTTTAAATAATGCCCTTTATTTGATAAACTGAAATGAAGTAGTCAAATTAAACTGATATTTCCATTTCAAAATGACCTTCAAGAAAAGCCATACATTTTTCAAATACAATAAAAATAGTTATAAAATGTTGACATATACTCCCCTTGGATTGTTTAATTTTAAAGATTTTTTGACATTTTTATTTTTACAGTTCCTCTCTGAATAATTCAATGTTTATTCATTCAGTGATAATATTTAAGTTGTGCCATGTATTGGAATGGAGAATCATTTTTCAGTGTTGGCATTTTTGCATAAAAGAGGAAAAGACAAACAACTTTTTCATTTTTTGGGGGAGGAAGTATGTTTAAAGGAGAAATTACTGAATCAGGAGGCTAAGTTATGTAAAGGAAACCAGGATTTCTCTTATATCTTGACAAACTATTGGGAGTTGAAGTATATTTTATCACAGTAAGGACTGGTTTTGATATTGACCATGCAGGCCAAGAATGCTAATATTGATACTATCAATAGACATGTTCTCATGACAGTTTAAAATTTTTATTTTATTTTATTTTTAAATAACATAATGGCTAAGGAATCAGAACTGCTCCTGAAGCCCATGATATCAAGGGATTTTTGGGATTAATTTTAGCAGATCAAAGAAATATGGGTATTTATTCATTGTTGAAGTATATCAGAGGTGATGGATTCATTTTGGACAATTAATGTAGACATTGGAAAACTTCAATATTTTTGAATATTACTGATATATATTACTGATATACCTGTCCGCTAGTGTTGTCTGGTTTTTTTTCCCCTTTTAAAAGAGCATTTTAATCTTTTAACTGCAAAATTAGACACTTTGTTTCAGTTTAGCCAAAAAAAAATTATATAAGAAGCTGTGGCAAGCTCCACATAAATGCATATAGATTATATAATGATTTTGTCCATTGTCCAGAGTTAAGCTGTAGAATGTAGTGTATGAAAAGTGCATGCATAAACAGAAAATGAAGACAAAAAGAAATTGAAGGAAGAAAATTTTGAGGAGCCCTGTGCTACAGAGGTGCCACTTATGGCCCAGAAAGTCGCTGTGCGCATGAACAACTGGCGAGTGTGAGAACATATCAGGAAAATGTTTGTCCTAATATTATTTGCCTCTCCGGGCATCTGCAATCGGTCATTGACGGGATCAGGACCCTGGGCTGGACATATCTTGGGGTGACCTGCTCTGGCTTCTCCTCTGCTCACTCTTCTGCTCACTGCTTGAAGGGATCAGAGATCAGACCTTTGCTCATTCACACCTTGGCCCCTCTGCTGTGACTGCCCACAGAGGTCCCAATTAACAGCAATTTCAGGGATAATTTGAGTGATGGGCTCCCTGATGGCTGAATTCTCTACAGATCAAAGTCATCACGGCTCCATTAACTACAACACAGCAATGCCAATTTAGACCAGAAGTGAATAAAGCCCAGAGTTATTGAAACAAGTCTGTAGTCACTGCATTCGTTTTACATAGGGCAGTGAGAGGCCATTGAGATCAGAGAACAACAGCATTTGTTATCAGTTGTTGTGCAGGAAAAGGTTGAGAGCTGAAGCCTTGAGCAGAAATGACATTCTCTTCAACTTATTCAAATGACAAACAACCATAATGGGAGTGAAGAAGGAGTTTCATGAAGAACAGATGGATTTCTGTAAAGGTTTGTTTAAAATAAACAAGCAAATTATATTAAGATGAAAATAACTAAGAGACTATTTTATTTTTATTCCATCATAGCTAAGACTGACTACATCGGTATGAAGGAAAATGAGTGACCAATTAGCTCAAATACTTTACGGTAATTTTTTTGTAATATTTCCTGATACACTTTTCTTAATTTCTTCTTTGAATTGTATTTTCACTTTTCAATAAGAAATAAATACAGCAAATAGCAAGTTGTGTGGGTTTTTTTCCGTGCTTGAAAAATAATGCTGAAGGAATTGTTTTGCAGTTGAAAATTAATGTAACCCATTATGTCCAGGAAATTTCTTCAATACATTACTTGCCAAGTCTTTGGTCCTCGCGAAGAAAATTATTTTAATTTATCTCATTTTTCACAACTGAGCCAATGATTGTTTAACCTAAAGTGCTGTTGTGACTAAGTAGAGAAATATCAGGGTTCTTGGTCATTTCGTTGAAGCTCAGCTATTAAGTCCACTAGGTTAGCAGTGAGAAACACAGAAATGCCACTTCAGAACAAAAAGTCTTAGAGAATATAACAGGGAATGAAAGCGTTTTATTTGGCTTTTTTTGCACTGCTTTAGAACACTAAATAGAAAATTATATATTTTTCTATCAAACTCAGAAAGATGGATAAAACCAAGCTATAGAAAGGTTATCATTTTCAATTAAATGTTATATATGTTTAGAGTTAACTTCTTACACATTTATGTGTTTTCTAGACCCTGTATAAAACTTATTTCATTCCTATATTGTTATTCCTTGTCAGGAAGTTCTTACAATCCAAAAGTGAAAGTGTGTCATTTGTGTTGACTCTGGAAACCTTAAAGTATGGCTGATTTAATGTACCCAGTTAGTGTTTTCAAATTTCCCTTGAGGACTTATATAAATGCCTTCTGCTAAGTTTTGTGGCTGAGGTCCTACTGTAGGTACTCATCATTGTGTTCAACTTTATGTGCTTTTAGCTGTTCCACTCAAACCCAATAACTCAGAGCTACTGCTCAAGTCAATTGGCAACTCTGACCTGCAATTTCTGTCAATATTCTGAAATTCACGTATGGAAATTTAAATCTCCCACCAAGATTGTTATAAAACCATTCGACCTTTCATCTGTTGTATTATGATAAAAATTCAAAAGCACAAATTTTAGGAATAGCACTGTAGATTCCCCAATCCAGAGGTAGATTCCCTTTGGAGCTGCCTCTTGCTGAGCTGACCAGAAGTTACTTCACTTGAAGTAACAGAGCTATATAATTCTTTCAAAACCTTTGAACTGAGAAACCACAACATTTTCTTGATTTCTGTCTGAAGAGGAACATATTTTTCTTGTGGTTTTAGATGCATGTTTAAAACCCAAAAATGATAAGAACAGGAAAAATATCAACCAAAAAAAGAACCAAAAAAACTTGGTATAGAAAATAAACAGTTTCAAATAATCCAGTTAAATGTTTAGATTAATTCTAAAAACAATAAATAATGAGTTCCCCCTTTTCTTTTTCTTAACATGGAAAAAAATTGTGAATGACAGCTTCAAAATATTTGCAAGGCTATTTCTTATGCGTATGAAAGCCTGGAAAAAAAAAAAATAAAAGAAGTCTGAGCACCATTGGCACTAGAATTATTTAATGAGTGTCATAACAATGTTCAACTCAGATATGACCAGAAAATTATTCCAAGAGAGGGTGAAAAAGCCATCTTCCATTTTATAAAAGGATTTTAGGTGTCTGAGGCATTTATTGGAGTAGGATGGATCAACCTCAGTGTTATGAACAGATTCCTTTTCTGATCTGTAGGGCACTACCAGTATGAGGGACTGGGGCTCGTTCTACTTGGGCTTGTTCTGAACACCAAATTGTCTAAAGGCCTCAGATATCAACTGGAAAGAGTCAAGATAGTACAGGTCACAATTATTTTGTTTCTTCTTATCATGAGTTGAAATTAACTTTTTTTTTTTTGCTACCAATCAAAATGAAACAATAAATAATAATAATATATAAAACAAATGAAATTAATAAAAATTAAGGTATTTGAAAAATAGGGCAAAAGAAAGAGATGAAAAGCATATGGTTATATTTCCCTCTTGTCCTTCTGGAAATAAACAGACAAATTTTAAATAATATGTAAGAAAAATATGAGATGAAGGGAAGAAAATTCAAGACAGTGAGAAAATGAAAGATGGAGAAAAAAGCAAATATACTTAAACATTTGATGCAGACTTTCAAGGCCAAAAAGGAATTTAACAGCCTTTCAGAACAGAAACTGTGATGAAATATGATCTTTAACCACACTAAGTCTTAGGGGTGCCTTTTTACAATAAGAGCAAGAAAATGCAAATGAATTTAAGTCAGATGAAAATCTTTGATTATACAATGCATTAGTCAGATCCACACTTAGATTACAGTGATCAGTTCTGGTCATCACATTACAACATAAAATATTGAAACACTTGACAAGGTAAAGAGACAGGAGATGAGTTTGATCTTGGACTGTGATTATATTGTATTAATGACTTCCTATCATATTACTGGCTTCTCCATCTTATCAAGGAAACAGCACTTCCTAACTGAGTGAGAAGCCAGTGAAAAGAAGCAGAATTTTAGAAATTGTTTATTATTATTATTGTTATTATTACTGTTATTATTATCATCATCATTACTACTATCACTGCATTTTTAGTATTCCTTTTCATAAACTATATGCCATCCATTTTTAAAGAAAATGACATGAAATTAGGCTTTATATTTCAATTGGGACACTGTGATTCACTGATCAATATGGCTAAATAAGCTCAGAGCATTACATATACAAGATATTCAGTAAAAAATATCTCTTGCTGAATCCCAAGAAGAAGAACCTGTGCACAAACAAAATAGGAGGCAGTTTTTAAAAATGAAGACAGTGTGCCTAGAATATAATTCCGTTCTGTGATAGAGCTCTATTGAATGATTTGGTTACTGAGGTCTAGCTTAGTTGCACTGTGGAATGTATAGTGGCTAATCTGTTTTTATCTGTGACCCTGACACATTGTTTTTCCTCTGATATTCACCTAGCAAGAGAAAAGGAATGGAACGTGGGGCAAGGCATATCATGAGTCAAAGGTAGCCAGAAAATTTTTTAGTGCCATAAGGCATTTTTATACTGCTGATAGAATTATGCTACCCTATAAGAGAAAAAATACACAAGTAGCATGGGACAGTCTTAGCAGAAGGAATATGTTAAGCCCACCTTTGAAAGGTGCCCTATATTAAAGCTCACTGTTATGGTTCTCCTTACCATGGAGTCTCTGAGTAAGAAAAACCTTGTGTCTAAACAAGAAAATTAACATTCAGGGCATTCAAATGCACTGCCCTACTTGTGGAAAATCTCCTGTGCCTTTTTAGCTGTTGGCCTTTCGAGAAGATCTTTATAGAACTTATATTCATATACTTAGACATATGGTGGTCAGAGAAATAAATAAGAACAAGTAAACAAATGGACTTACTTAATTACACTCTTCCTGTAACAAGGAAATTGAGACTAATATTTTCCTGGGAATATAGTACTTGAAAAGTTGTAGGGAACTGAGAAATCAACTGAGAAGTCAGTTCCGACTTGGCCAAAGGGGATCTCAGCAATATATATCCGTATTTTTTCCCCAAAAGAAGGATTAGAACCTGCTATTATAGTTAAAATAATCAAGATCTGAAAATGACAGTGTTGCATTGGGCATTTTCCTCATGTATTAAACTCTTCCCATTATTAACCTGCTTCTACTTTGCTTTTTCCCTTGCTATTCTATACTTTGCTATTTCCCTTGTTCGAGGAAAAGGAGTTATGTTCCTTTGCCTCCAACAGGAAACTTGAGTTGTATCCTTTAAACAAAAACAAAAATTTTCTTCAACAAGAAACCTTTTGCCAAGTAACATGCTTAATATTCTTCTTGAGGCAGTTTACCAAAATAATTTGTAGTTACATTGTTTAAATAAGATACAAAGCCTTCATGCTGGGAAACATAAAATACACAAAGGTTAATGTTAATCTTATGGGTATCAGTCTCTGCTCAATAGGCAATGGAAAAGCCTATTGAAAAAGAACCTCCAGAGGATGATTTGGAATGCTGTCTGGACTCTGAATTGTCCCGCAGGGAGATGTAGCTCTCACCATCACTGTATAAGAAGACTGGGAATTAACATCGCTAGTCTATGTGAATAGCCTGTGTCATCCCCAGAAATGGGGAGAAAAAGAAAGAAAAAGGACAAGAATAGGAAAACAAAATTGAATAAAACAGCCTAAAGAGCAAAACCCACCTGTTCCCTGTGCCTTATAGGATACAGCAATCCTTCTCCCTATGCCTTATGTTCAAAGACACTTGGATTACAAAGTCAAGCATCTAAACATGAGTAAATACCTGACATAGATAATCTCTAGATGATTTAACTAACTGAACTACTTCTTGTAGCAATGAAGAGCTGGATTTTCTAGGACTGCCTGAGGAACTAGGGTATATATGGCTAAAGTGAATTTCTCCCTAGTTCTGAAGACCATAGCTCAGGATGCAGTGACACCACACACAATGGTCACTGAGAAAATGAACCATGAATGGAAAGCTTGTCTTACTCACAGAGGTCTTACTCACTTACAGCCAAAAGATTATCCCTGCCATGGAAATAACAGTGCACCAGCATGTATTTATCAAGGTTTAAGAGTGTTTTAGCCTTTTACATGGGAACCCTCCATTTTGAGCCAGGTGAAAAACCTCATCTGTTTTGCATCTCCATCAAACCTTAATGCACTCAGCATCAGTGAAATCAGTGCATTACATCCTTTGTTTATTAAAACTGGACACAGAAGATTAATTTATATTCCTTATTTTATTATAATTTTGATCATCGTATATTAGAGTCATGACTGTTGTCATTGTTCATTTGCTTGTTTTTTGTGTCCTTCACACTGAATTCCATTGGAATTTTACAATAACCATTGGAAAAAACCCAAACCAAACCAAAACAGAACAAAACCAACAATATTCTCTGGAAGCATCATATTTCACGTATTATTTCTTAGGTAGATACATTTTGAGGTTATTTTCCAGGAAAAATCATAATTCGTAATTTTACCCTGGAAAGAGGAAAAAATTCATCCAAAGGTAGAGAAACAATAGGCAGCAATCAGTACAGTGGATGTTTAAATTCCTTTTCAAGCATAATAATTCTTTCAGATTTAATTTATTGTCACCTCTGTTTTTTCAAGGTATATAAGACTAGGTTGCAAATACAATATTTGAACTGACAGAAAAGTGTGTTCAGGGGGAAGGAAGAGTAAACATTCCCAAGTCTCCTACTGAGGATTGCTGCACTTGCCTATGGGATTGGAGCAGCTACTCAGGCAGCATTACATCAGTGAGGAGCCCCACAGTGCCAGCCTAAACTTGCTCATCACCCAAATAAAGCTGTTCGAGCACAAAGCTGCTGCTAAACTCCATGAGGTAACTTTCTGCCTCAGAGTGGCAGGCAACAGGAAATGATCATGCCCATCCGACTTTCCAGGATTTCGGCAGCTCCTTCCCAGGCAGTGTGGAATGAATGCTGCCCCTCACAGTAGAGAGTTACAGGTCCCTGAAGTTTTGAAGTAGCCCATGGTACCCAGGTTCAGTCTCTGTGAGCTGTCTCCTGCTGCTTTATTTCGTTTGTGCGCCCCATTGCTGGCGTTTGACTCATGCATAGATGCTGCAAGGCACAACTGGATAGAATACAATCCAATAAAACAACAAAACAAACTGAAGAATACAACGGTGGGAGAATAAATATCCCATGGAACTTGTGCCAAGGTTACATGTTTAACAGTTTTCCACTTTATTGTCAATTATTTGAATCTCATAGAGTGAGGGCAGACATTTTTATAGCACTTTCTGTTTAGCATTGGACATTTGAAGTGGCACAGCAGAAAGGAAGGTGAGTGCTTCACTATAAATTGTGTTTTGCAATATGAAAGCTGCATAATAATGAATGATATAAGTTTTTTCGATTTCCATTTTTCTTCCTTACCCAAGAAAGGACCAAATCATTCTGAAAACACATTAGAAGTCAATGACAAAGTAATAGAAAATGCTGACATTTGGAAATATCTTTCTGAGAAAGTTCTCTAAGTGCTAGTTTTCAGAATCTATTCCACCCATGTAGATAAACCTGGAGGCAAGGAGCACAGGTGATGTCCTTCATACTGATTGAAAAATCGAATCTCATTAATATGAAAAGACCAGTGGCTAAATATTTTTTTCATCACCAGAAAGCTAGGATTCTTTCAGACTGTTATTTAGTATTATTATTATTATTATTATTATTATTGATAATAACTATCAGTGATATCTTCACATTTACACAGTGCCTTTTCTCTCAGAAGGTCCCAGTGCCTGGACACCAAAAATCACTTCCCTAATCATGGAGATGTAGCCTTGATTTTTATCTGTGACCTGTGATTCTGCACAGCAAACAAGGAGACAAATCTCATGAATACTAAAGCATCTTGTGCAATTCAATTTGCTCGTGTGAGCAAAATCTTCAGTTTCAAGCTTCCGTACAGAGCGGAAAGCAGAGCCTAACTTGGAGTACAGAAACTTCATGGTAGAAATGATGGATCTTCCCTGATAAAAAGCTAAATATATGCACTTAAATATGTATCTACCTAGGCTGAGTTTTATTATGAAAAATCGAGCTGATGAGTCATTCATGTGTCCTCCCCATGTATTTCAATGAGGGAAGAATTAGCCTAAGGCAAATATTTATGAGAGCTGGTATGAACAACCCACTACAGCCTCCACTGAATGTATAGGAAAGCAAACAAAATTAATTATTCACACAGCTTTTAACACTATAAAATCAGGTGAACTGCATCTTACCTCAGTCAGCAACATGATGTTCAGAACCCCTGTTTTAATGACTGCAGATCATATATAGGACACTTTACATGGATACACACACATGCATATGTGCCCATGAGTGTGCGTATGTCTATTTATGCAAATATTTAGAGTGGTTATAAATAGCTGTGCCTAAGGTATTTAGGAAAATACTTCAGAAGACTGCTTCACAAAGATGACTAAATTCAGAGAACCTGAAACTTGGGACAAGTTTCCTGTATGGTGAAAAACATATGCAAACTATTGATTAATGAGAAAAAATGGAAGGAAAAAGAAAAAAAGAACAACAAATGAAAAGAAACGGAAAACAACAAACAACAAAACAAACCATAAAATGACAAGGAAAACAAATATTTGTATTTACAGATACCCATTTGTTAGCCAGGTATAATTGGCTGAGGTATTAAGCACAAACAGCTGAAGTGAATGTGTAACCTTTTCAGAACTTATATTTTATAATAAAGGGGTTTTTTTTTGTTTGTTTGTTTGTTTTTTATTGCTGTCTGTATAAGGGCTGTTGCCATTGCTCAAGGAAAAGTATGTACTTTACAAAAGGAAAACTCCAGCACAATAAGGAACTTGAAACTGAATGTTGTTTCCATTGAACTCTGAACTTGAAGTTTTACACTGACATGGCTGTAGTGGTCACATGAACATCCCATTTTCTAGAAATATTAGAACACAGGAAGAAACACTGAAAACTTCTGTGCCTGAAGGAAGAGGGCAAGATACATGCAGGTTTTGTCTCTTTGGAGGAAAAAATAAAATAAAGCATAAACAGAAGTAAAAGTATGTATTCTGCTAAAATAGCATACAACATAAAAATGTGTTTAAAAACAGAAAGCTGAATCTTCTGAATGTTTTGCTATTAGAAAAAATTTCCAATGTATATTTCTAATTTGGAGATTTATTTTATGGATATAGATACAGCTGGATATAGAAGTGCACATCTTTAGCAGCAAAGTAGAAAAAATAAGTTACTGACTAAGTTAATAATCATCTCCTAAATTTTTTTTAACACTCTGTAGATCAGTGGACAATTCCTATACGAGTAGTTTTTAATTGTTTAGAAACCACTTTTTTGTTTTTAAGGAAAACATCACCCACAGCAAAGTTGAGGAAAGGAATTGGGAACGGTGAGGCTACAGTGAGATGCAGGATGGCAATTATGGGTACATTTGTATAGTAAATTGACACAGCCTTATTTGAGTCTACCATAAATAGTCTGCTTGAATCTCCACTGTGAGCCCACAGGAATCCAAACAGACAAACTGTTCAAAACATTTTTATAATATATCTGTACTACTAATGCAAGTGCATCCAGGATGGCTCTCAGGTCAGTGGGAATGGAACAACAATCACATGACAGGTTCCATAAGGCTTCAGAGCAGGGTGCAATGATAGCACTGTTTACTGAGAGGGAATTCCATGCAGAAAACTGTCCCATAAGCATCAAATTAAATTCATATGTTTGTGCATCTGTCACTGTTTAATTTACTAGAGCTGGCTTAGAATTCAGGACTGTTCTACTAATGACAGCAGAAGTGGGAAGAGCTCATGGCTTCATCATGACCTGGAACAAACCACTCAAGAAAAAGCCTTTATGTGTGACTTCGAATGAGAAATAATTCATATTGCAGGGGGAGTGATAGAGTCCCACAGCTTCCAGAGATTCATCCCTTTTCTAACAGACTTCCTCACAGGAAGTGCAGATCATTGTGTTTAAGGATATGTAGAAGATGAAGTAAAATGGAGGCTTGGAGCCTTGGTAGATTTTTGGTGTCCAGAGAAAGCTGAAAAGGAGAAGGGTGAAACAAACAAGAAATGGAGAAACTACAGAAAGCAGGAAGAAGCTTTGAGGAAGATTTGATTGAGGAAGATTTGATTTGAGGAAGAAGTTTTTTGCCAGAATGGGGCATTTGCTGATCAGCTATGTGGTTAATCAGTCATGATTAACCGCAACAACCACAGAGAGGACTTATGGGCTGAGGGCAGAGTGGTTGGAAAAAGAGGCAGCAGAAAAGGACCTGGATCTGCAGTGGCTGAACACTGCAAAATGCCCAAATGACCCAAAAGGCCAAAGGCACCGGGCCTGTGCCAGCCATGGAGGGGCCTGCAGGAGCAGGGCAGGGCCCATCCCCCTGTGCTGGGGGCACGGCTGAGGCACACCTGGAATCTGTGCTCAGCTTTGTTTGCTCACAGCAAGAAGGACACTGAGGGGGCTGGAGTGTGTCCAGAGAAGGAAACAGAGCTGGGGAAGGGTCTGGAGGACAAGACTGGTGAGGAGCAGCTGAGGGAGCTGCAGGGGCTCAGCCTGGAGCAAAGGAGGCTCAGGGGGAACCTTCCGGCTCTCCAGAACTCCCTGACAGGAGGAGCAGCCAGGCAGGGGTGGGCCTCTGCTCCCAGCAACGAGTGGCAGGACAAGAGGGTAAAGCCTCAGGGCAAGCTGGATATCAGGAGAATTTTTTTCACAGAAAAGATTAGCAAACATTGGAATGGACTGTCCAGGGAAGTGGTGGAGTCACCTACCAGAAGTGTTCAAAAATCTCTGGTCATGACACAATGCTTGGCTCTCATTGACAAGTGTTGCCCTCTAGTCGGCCTTGTTGATGGTGGTGTTTGACTCAGTGATCTCAGACGTCTTTTCCAGCCTAAATGATACTGTGATATTGTGATTCTATGATGATTTGAGGGGTAGAAAGAGCACCGAACTCACACTGAAATTTTTTGAAGCGTGCTGTCTCTCATGAAAGTAAAATTTTATGGCCTGTTGATGGAAAATTTACCAACAGCTGCTTTCCAGCCCAGCTACTATGTGGATGAGCAAGTTGCAACAAGCTAGGAGGGGTGAGAAATAGGAAGAAGAAAGTTCAGTTCACAGGCAGTGCTGAGAACAGGACATATTGTTCTGCTGATTGTTCCTTTAAGCATGGATAATCATGTACAATGATGTATTCACTTTAAGAGGATTCTCCATGTGGAAAATGTTCTTGAAAGGTTTAAACAGTGAATGATCCAAAACTCATCACAGTGTCATGCTAGTGGGGAAGCTTAGAAAGTTACTGTTAAAAAAATAAAAAAAAAAAAAAAAAAAAAAAAAAAAAAAAAAAAGTAAACTAAGAAGGAGTAGAGAGCCTTGCAATTTGATGCAGACAAGGAGTCTTGACTGATGCAGTGAAGACCAAGCCATCTTTTGGACAGGGGAAAACATCTTTCGGGATGTTGTCTTTGAGTGAGTCTCAAGATAAAAGTCTGCTTAAACTGGGGTGGCTGCAGATGTAAGTGAAAACTCCCAGGAGGAAAGCTAACATAACAATTTTTGCTATTTAGGAGACATCCTGAGGAGCAGATGTAAGAGATTTCCAGTGTGTACAGATCATAAAGCTGCCTGAAAGTGACAAGTACACTTCAATTAAACGCTTTGTCCCCTTTTCTGTCATCCTTCTCTCCTTTCCTCCCACTCCCTTTTTTATTTCAATCCCCTCTCTCCTCTCCTCCTTTGTGCTTTTATTTTCCTTTTTTTTTTTTTTTTTCCCTGTTATAATTTCTTTTCTTTTTTTCCTTCTGATTTCAGACAGGGCAGAATTAGGCATGACAGTAGCAGCCCTCTGCAGAAGCCAGAAACAGTGAGAAGAGGAGCACTCTGGAATGAGTTCATGAACTGCATAAGCCAAGGATGCTCAACTGACACTCAAAAGTCTGCTTTTCAAGACCAGCTGTGCTTGAGAAGGTCGTCACTTGTCTCGGGAAGAAACATATCATATTCTCTACACAGACTGTTTCTCCTCAGTTAGGCCAGGTTGGGAGAAATTTCTTGAAACTTCTCTGAAAGAAAAGATCATCCTGGTTTTTTGTTTGCTTTTTTTTTAATCAGATCTCTGGCCTGGGGAAATATAGACCACTGGGTTTAGGCTTTATAGTAAGCAAGGTTTTAGGACATATTCTGAAAGAAAATATTAAAGATGGAAAAATAAGGAAAAAAAATAGATGGGTTTACCCATGACAGACTGCCAAACTGAACTGATACCATTCCATGATAAGATAACTGATTTTTCTAGACAAGTGAAATTTAATAGATCTAATCTGCCTGGACTTCAAGAAAACATTTAATATGGTCCATGCTAGAAATTTTTATCAAAGCTAGAGGGGATGGGGATTAGTAGAGGAGTTAGATGAGGAGCTATAAATATGTAAGGAGCTGGCTGGTGAATTATGAGGGAAGGGCAACAGAGTTCCTGATCAGATAGGCTAGAACCACTGCTCCCTTTTCTTTACTTGGAAACCAGAGTATGTTATTTCAGACAAAGCCAGAGACTGTCAGCACATAGTGGAATCAGAGTTAAGACTGAGATTGAAGAAGAGGAAGAAACTAGAATTAGAAAGAAACATTTTTAGTAAAGTAGGGTCTTGTGTTGAGGCACAAATCATCTCATTTGTGCTCTATGTTCAAAGTTATAAAGAATACAGAAGAGGGAAGTAATGAGGGATAAAAACCTGCATATTTTATCCAATCAGCAGCTATGGATTACCAACATGAAGTGGTAGCAGTACTACTAATAATATTATTAATATTAATATTAATAATAATATTATTAATAATAATAATATTAATAATAATAATCTGTTAAAAGGAGGGATGACTGCAATCTTACAACAATCTGGTGTTGACTTCATGCAGTTCTCTTATTCTGATTTGAATAAAGGTATTTGGAAAAATCAGTCTAGGTTGGACTAGAGCAATGATTTGGCTGTGAAGGATCCATTCCTTGAGAGAAAGTAAGGCTTAACCTGGGGAAATAAGGGCTGAGTAAAAATATATTTTTTCTCTATATGTACATTGAGGTGAGACTATTGAGGCAGTTAAGGAGAAATTATGCAAGATAGAGCCAGCGTTGTTGCAAGAAAATGATTATATTAATTAGTTCACAGAGAGTATGGCTGAAGATCAGATTTCAGAAAGAAAAATGATTGCCCATCATCAATGGCCTCAGAAAGTTTGGGATCATGAAAGTGCAGTTTCCTACCTTAAAAATAGGAACAGCCCAGATAAATCTGGCAATAAATTATTTGTCCCTTACCTGTAATTTCTTTGCTGGTACATTACACCTCCACTGTTTGGCAGCTAGTTTCCTCTCACAGCAAAAAGTCTGGATAGTAGCACATTACCATGTTAGTACATGGTCAGTGTTTCTTCTGGGAGTTGACTCTATGGGTTCAATGACAGTTTACCCAGTGAAATTGTAACTATCTGTCTTCACTCTCCTGGCACTTCTACCACACCTGCAGAAAGGTTCTGGAAATTAAATTTTTAATTGTTACATACTGCATATAAACAGCTGGAATCTTTCCCTCTGCTCTCCTCTGAAGCAATGAAATCACAAGAAAAGTACATTAGGTTTGAATCACTGTCACAAGTTGAAAGAAAAACATAAAATGGAGAAGCTGAGACACAAAAATGAGATACATTCAAATGCTGTAGAAGTTGCAGGGGATGAAGAAGAAAAAAATCATATGAAACTGAGATTAAAAAAAAAGAACAAATAAGGTTTTGCATAATTTTTACCCCAGAGCATGATAGCAGTGCTGGCGTATTTCTTTTCTGGGATAAGAAGCTAGTCAAACACATAGGGTCATAATTCTTTTCAGATTTCCTGTATGACTTCAGACAGGCAGCTGGAGGTGAGGCCCACAGTGGACACATTGGATCCTTCAGACCCAGCATTGGGCTATCTCTGGTAAATTTCAAGCCTCTTGCCAGGAAAGTGATTTGTAAGCCAAGTGTCAGGTCTGCTGTCTGCCAGTAAATGCAATAAATCAGCAAAGCCACACACAGAGCAGGCAGCAGAGGACAGCTAGTCACCATGAAGACTGGGATATCTCCTGACAGCTATTTGAGGGCAGATTGCTGATCACAGACCTAAAGAAACTTCTGATAAATCCTGCTAAATGGGGCTGATGGATTAACTTTGCACTCTTATGCCTTATGCTGGTTGAACTGTTGATTTTAATGTTAATTTTGGGGCAGATCTGTGGTATTTTAGAGGTGGGAGAGAACAGCCCTAAAATATAAATCTATCAGTTGTCTATTTGAAGTTGAAACAAACCAGCTGTGTGCCCTTAACCAGACCTACTGCTGCACAAAGAAGTACAGGCGCTAAGGACAGTGGAGCTACTATTCTGAAACTGAGTAACTTTTCAGGGCGAAAACAACAACACTTTTGCATGCTCACCTTTTAACTAATATGCAATCATGGATTATGGGATCCTGAGACAAAACAAAGTAAATTTACATCATCCACTCTGTGGAGAATCACATCAATAAAATAATATGGGATCAAGTAAATTATGGGGTGGAGGGGTAGATCCACTGTCACAGCAGTTAAAAAAAATTAACTTGGAGGCGCCAAAATACAATTTAGAGTGAGACTAATCTTATTTTATCATACAAGGTTTCTAACACCTCCAAATCTCAGATTCTAAAAATTAACTAATGTTTGAAGATTCTGAATTATTTTCCATATCTGGAGGACATGAATGATTTCCTGGTAATAGAAAATATTTCAAAATATTTCAATATTCTAGTCTCCTTGCACTTCAACCCCATACTCTGAAGAGCAACAGAAGAAAAAACACCCTACTTCATAAAGAGGTTGTGTAGAGAAGTCTATAAATTATTGAGATTTGTTCTGATACAGAGAGCTCACATATGTATGTGTGTCTGCGTCAGAGGTAGCTGGCTGAAATTGATTGCTGCATGAATAAACATTTACAGCTTCAGCCCCTGCATTAGTTATTGTCCCCTCTCCCTCCTCTTGTCTCTAAGTTTCTAAGTGGTCATGTCCTGCATGATTCTTTGCAGACTGTATATTGGAAAGGGCAAACTCTTGCTATTCTTCTGTGCTGTGCACTAAGCCCTTTCTGCCCCCATTACTGTTTGATCTTTTACAAGGTTATCCTGGTATGAATTATAGGATGTAATTAAGGAAGATGGTTTTTAATCCTTCTCTTTGTAAGTGTACAATCTATTTATACAAGAACCAGCTACTTGATATTGTGAGTTTTGTACAGTCCATAACTGAGGGTGACCAAGCCAATTTCTCTGGATAGAATAAATCCTCCTTATCCTCACCCTTCAAACTTCAAACTGAACTTGATCCAAACACCACTTTCTCCCACCTAGAAAGAAAGTCATTCAGTTTTAAGGTTCATTTTCATGTAAAAATGCTGTGAAATAGATTGTTCTCATGGTATTTTCAACCAAGCATTGAAATAGAAAGTACTAGAAATACCACGAGGAAATACACTATTGGACTGATCTCCAGGAAAGCTTGTCTGGATAAATAAGAATGGAATTCAGATGAGATTTCTGGGAGAGCCCACAAATGCAAGGCTGCATTTCAAGTGGTAGCCACAAAGAATTGAACAAGACATAATAATAAGAGGTTACACCAGAAAACATAAGTCATTGGCATCTTAAGCAAAATATGACTAATATCACCTAATTTGAAATATTTCAGATGGTTGCGTGATTGCTGAGCACACACATTCTGCCATGCTCCACACCACTCTGTCCCTGAGCATTCACAGGGAGTGACATGTTGCTGAGTTTGTAATGTTAACCTACTCCTGCCCTGTGCTGGGGTTTTATTGCGTGGAAACTGAGGCATTCTGCGGCATGACATGTGTCCAAGCCCCACCCTGACAAGCAGCTTGTGTGCCATCAAAGTGTGCACCTCAGTACAGTTGTTCCTTCATCCTCCAACTTATACAGACATTGCAGTAACATTTGAACATCACTCCTAACTTCTCGCACTAACATTTAGGAGCATCATCCCCATGCCAGGCATTATAGAGCAATGGGAAGAGAGAACTGTGACTCCAGTTCTTCAATTTGACATTAAAAGGTAACTCTGAGAAGGAGGCAGAGCACTGGGAAGTGGTTGGAAATCCTGTCCCTGGCATGTTGCCCAGGCTATTTAACAGCTCCATTTGCACCTATTGTCTCTGTTATTCTTTTCTACCTGCACTACTGTGTAACAATGAGGGCTGGGACTACCCAGAGTGGAGTGTGGAAGGATTTTTAAAATAAACACACACAACCACCATGCTACACCTTCCATCAGAGCAAAGAAAATTTGTCTGGGGTATCCAGAATCCTTGACATCAGTTGACAGACTAAAACTGAAGGTTTGTGCTGCAAGAGTCTGTTATAGTCCTGCTCAAGCCATGACAGAGAACATTTACAGACAGGGATGGGCTGGCTGGGGCCTGATATGCTGCTGGTGAATGCTGAGAATCTGCTGGAGGAAAAAAAAGATGATGTAGTGACCTCTACATACCTAAATCCTATAGAAATAAATTCTGGGATAAGTCCAGAGAGACACTACTGATTCTGACAGATTTATTCTGGAGGCATAGCCATATAACTGTAAGCACAAATTGGCCCGACATGTAATCAGCTTTAGGATGAAAGGCACTATTTAAATTGAAGATGCTATTATTAATATTGTTGTTATTATTATCATTATTTCCTTTCTAGGGTGAGTGAGGCTCATGACTTTCATCTTCAAGCAGATGGGAAGGATGGAAAGAGAGTGATCTTTTATTTTTGTAATGATAGGAAAAAAGAAATTAAACAAGATATAAAAATGTTGTTCAAAATAAATGTCAGTGGGAAAGAGGGAAACTAAAGAATATGGATGGGGGAAAAAAAAGGAAATGAGAAACCAAGCAAAACTGAAGTAGATTTGACCCCGAAGGAGCTGAAATTGAGTTAAAGTTTACTAGTGAAGTCAGGTTTCCCTTGGGGGGTAGGCTGCCATTTAAGCTATTTCTTCTCTTACTTGTACAGCATAATTCCCCTAATACAGTGCTATAGGTCAAAAAAAAAAAAAAAAAAAAAAAACCAAAAAAAAAAAAAAAACCCAAAAACAACAAAAAACCCCCTCTGCTAGAGCTGGGCTCCAATTTCCATTTACCAACATGAAAAATCTCCCCTCGTATAAAGGAGTTTAGGATTATTCTATGGAAAAAATGGATCCTAAATACTACCTTACACACGGAGGAAATCTGGTTGTCTAAAACAAAAGCTACTTCCTTAGTGCCATAACTCTTAACAGATTATACTCATGAAGCTGCTGCCAACTCACTCTGTGCCTTTCAGTCTGAAATTCCATGCTCAAAAAAAGGTACTCAAAAAAGGTGTTAATTTCTATAAGGGTGACTGCTATTTTTAACTTTTCTTCACCTTTCCTTGAATCATGTTCTCTCCCTCCTTTTCACGACCACCCCCCTTCACACAAACCCATCTCTTCCATTGAGATGAAAGCCCACACAAACCGGTGACTGATTGGACTCTGCCAGAGGCATAATTAAGGAGCTTTTAGACCCTACACTGATAATGAAAGAAAGGAGCAAACTGACACTAATCAAACAAACAAATAAACAAAAATACACCGGAAAACTCCACGTATGCTTTCTTTCAGCTATGGCACTTGACAGTGCTACTTTTAACAGCAGGTGATAAGGAAGCTTCAGACAGAAGAGTGACTTTTGAGTTGATGGTGCCCCATTAAAGACACACAGGGAGACCATATACCGCACTGTGCTGGTATCAGCTGAATTTTTCCTTACCTTCCCTGCTCTGATAACCACTTTGCTGCTGCTACAGCACAATCTCTGCCAGTGCTTTTGCTAGTGAGGAGAACTATCTTCAAACATTGGTACTGCTTTTTGAGGCTGAGAGGGTATGATCTATCAGGAGGTGGGAGACAGGGTTCAGCCAGAAATAGGGTTTGTTCTATCTGAGGTTGTCAGAGAGTTTTTGTTCTGGAAGCAACAACCCTGAATTCCTTGCATCCTAGAAGGAGCTGGGGACTAAATTAAAAGATGTGTTTATAATCACCTTTTGTTGTGTTTCAATACCTGTTGGAAAAGGAAATTTTCTGAAACATCCACACTCTGCATGAGAAAATATTCTAACCTGTATGTCCATGATAAGTGCATCTAATTTGTCTCCTTTTGGGTTAACATCTCTTTTCTTTGATTAGGATTTTTTCTAGTGTTAGCATGGGCATATTAAAATCAAAAGCCTTTTTATTTAAGAGCCAAAGAGACAGCATTTCTGTTCCTCAAAAATTTAATTACAGCAGCTTTCTATGCTCTATTGTTTCTACCAGCTATTTCTTTATTGGTCCAGCCAACACACTATTTCAACTGGAAGGTCAGAAATGCTGACATTTTGAACAGACTACAAAACCACAAAGTCTTGAGCTAAGAAAGTGAGAAGAGGACAAAAAGGAAAAAACATAGTGCTCATTCTTCTTTCTACCTCTCTAAAAATCATGTGTTTTCACAGCATTTCAACACAGGACTGGGACAATAGAAAGAACCACTTCTGACACCCAGCATACCTGGAAACAAGGCAGATTTCCAAATCCTGAATGTCCTTGCTGTCAGCTTGTTTGTCCGTGTAATGGGAGCAATAATATCAATAAACTTGAATTATCCCCAGACAGTCAGGCAGTGATGGGTGCTCCTGCTGTCCAGAGTGGGGGTGCAATAATGGACATTCCCCTCCTTCAGCTGGAGACAGGGGAGCCTGACTGCAGCTGGAGCTCTCTGATAGCTGCCAGCTAATGGCAATCCTGCTTGTGTACATTACCTTCTTCCTCACAGCTTTTCTATTAACCTTGGGAAAAGGGGTGAGCTGGAAGAAGGGTTAATTTGATGTCCTGTTTACAATTTACAAAGACAACACAGTTGTACCAATGCAGCCAGTATGATTTTACATGTAACTGGGGTCAGACTTACAGCTAGCAAAGCCACTAGTTCTGATAGGTAAAAACACAGACTAAACACTGAGTTAAGTCACTCTTCCTGAGACACAGAAAACATTTCTCAGCCATCTGAAATTTACACTGTTTAAAATCAGAAATACACTTCTCCTTTTTGTTATGTATGTTATATTTTGTTATACCTTGATTAAAAGTGAGAACCTGAAACAGGGACATAGAAAATTCAAGGCTCTCTATCCTGTGCCAAAAAACTGGAATTAGTATCTTCAAGGTGTTCTGCCATTAGAAACTTCAGAGTAAAATGAAAGTTAAGATTGGCCATATCAAAATTATTTTTCAGGGTATAATTTGGATAAGGACACTCTAAGGCATTTGGGAGGAATTCAAGCCTGTGGACAAGGTTCAGTGTTTGGTTCATGCTGTATCTGATCTAAGAGCTGAAGGGCAGCTAAAAATCCAGACCACACAGCCGGTGATTCAGTATATATTTGATTTGGGCAGTATCCAAGAACCTTCAGAAATAAGTTTTCTGAGCTTATCACCAAAAAATCTACAAGTTTTTTTGCAAAAAATCTGACAATAGGGCCATGTCTTCTGAAATTTCTGTGGTTTTTTTTTTCCCCCCAATATTTTTTTCCTATTTGCTGCTTTGGTTCAAGCTGGTAGTTAGCAACAAAAGCACACTGTAGTCCTGCCTAATCAAATTTCTCATTTTGTGATTTTGGGGAACAGTGTTTTTTGCTTGCTGGCTTCTCTCAAACTCGACACCAATTGAGAATCATAGCTGGAGCACAGAGACTCAAAACAAAGAGCAGAGAGGGGTTTCTCCCACAGAGCAGAGTTAAAACCAAAAAGTATTATGGACATTGAACTGTTTTGGGACTTTAAAGGGTAATTGGGAAAACAATTGGAAGAAAAATTTGCTGAAACATGTAACATGAATATTCCATATTTGACTGCACAGCTCCTGGAGCTCCAACTTATAAAAGACTGTGATGGAAGCAGTATCAGTAGTGTCACCTCACTTGTTATATGGTTTATAAGTATCCTTTATTGCTATCTGCCATGGGCAGAACTTCAATCTGATCCAGTAAGTCTGTCCTGTACTGGGAAGGAAAAAAGAGAGAGAGAGAGAGAGAGAAAATAAATTACTCCTCTCTGCTTACATGTTTGGGTAAAAAATCAACCCTGAATATTCAAACTTCCACCATGTACCAAAGCCAAGGACCACCCCCCATTGCTCATGATTTGTGATAACAGACTGATGGAGTCCCTACAGTTGCACTATTCACCAATTTTTCTTTTTTACACAAGAAAGAGCAACAAGATTCGGACTTTCCCTGTTTCAAAGGTTTCCAAGACTTTTTCAGATGACCTACTTCCACGAGGTGATTCTTGGTTTCCCAAACTAACTAAGTGAAATATTAGAGTTTTGATTAATTTGCTTTTGAGATTTTTTTTCCATTCTTTGATTATGGAATTCAGAACTCACTATGAGCAGTGAGAAGGAAGAGGGTGAGGGAGAAAGGAAGGAAGCAGCCGCAAGCAGCACCAAAAGAATCAGCCTCATTCCTTTGGTTCCTTAGACACCAGCCCACCCAGGTTTAACTGTGTAAATTTGTGTTTGAAAGGAAAGTAGCAAACTGCTGCTTCTTGGGTCCTGTTTGCATGAACACAAAATATTCAATGTTGCACTTTTAAGGCGACCATGTTTTACACAGGATTTTAATACAAGCATCCAACAAGGTCAAAAATAGTGACCCTTTGAAATGGGAAGATTAACATTTTTATAGATAGGAGAGGAAAATAGGCAACTTGCAGTGGAGCATGAGAATTCTATCTTGTTTTGCTTTCTTTTATTTTTTTCTTTACAACAAATAAGGCATGTGGATTGCAAAGAGGAGACTACCCCATTAAAAAAAAAAAAAAGGTCTTTTACAGTATTTTCCAATTTAAAGCTGCTTGCAAGTAGCACTCAGGATCATCTGAGAAAAGTCTGACTCACTAGTTTTTCAATTTAGTTTGTTAATAGCCTGCCTTTCATAAAGCATCAAGCACAATAACAAAAACACCTAAATCAATAGGATGATGCAGCAATGCCTCACAGAGATATTTTTGAAATAAATATATACCATTCAGGCTGGTCTGCTTGACATCAAATTTATATACTCAATAAGAAAGCATAATTAATGGTCCCAAACTGTATTTTCTTTCACCTATTTCACATCTCAAGAAGCCGAAGGTTTTGTCAGAGAGAGGGGGGAGGCACAATGGAGAAAACGTTCCATTCATAAATGAAATGAACCCATTAAAAATGACTTTCTCCCCAGCTCCCTACCAGTGTCTCCTGGGGACTGGTGTGTATTTTATTAAGAAACAGAAGTGTGGAATGTGCTTGCATTTCACAAGGTCCGTAGCCAGGTGATTTATCTTCTCTCTTTACCCTGCCAGCTCCCTGGGTGTTCACTAATTTTGAGGGAACAAAGGAGACGAACTAGGAGCTCCTCATTTCCTATTGATGTCGACATATCTATAGTCAGGCCCACCCTATCTACCCCTCTGCCCACCATGTGGACCTACAATCAAATTTAATTAGCTGTTTTGATTTTTTATTGTTATCTAAAGCCTTCTAAAGAAAAGCAGACTGTATCATGTGAATTGCAGAAGAAAGAAAATGTGTTGACTATGAGACTGCTTTTTGAATCAAAAGCAGTTTGACGCTTAACTCACTTGAAGGGTTTTGAAGATCTCCCTGTTCAGTGGGGAAGAAACTGAAGTGTGGAAAGTCAAATGACACTGTGTGTCTTCAGGCAGCTCAAAAAAGAGCCTCATCTGGTGTCAAGTCCTCCTTTAGAGACAAAACACAGGGAACAGAGTTAAAGCCGTTGACTAAACAGCGGAAGAGGTAAAAATACTGCAGCTATTTAGCCTTTCACATCTTTTCTCTGCCAGTGATCAGCCCTCCAGGAGCAAAGTCAGTAATGTGGTCAATTCCTGGCTGCACCAAGACCCACTGCAGGTTTCACTGGAGGTGCCACAGGCCTGTTGTGTTTCTTTAAGTCGAGCTCAGAGCTGTGAGTTGGAGGGCAAAGCCATAGGCTCAACCTCCCTTCTCCCAACCTTGCTGTGGAAGTTGAGGGAAGACGAGGGGCAGGCACTGATGTTTTCTCTCTGGTGACCCGAGGGAATGGCCTGATTTTGTGTCAGAGGAGGGTTATGTTGGATATCAGGAAAATCAGAAAAAGGTGTTTCACCCAAGACTGATTGGGCACTGGAACAGACTCCCCAGGGAAGTGTTCACAACTCTAAGTCAGAAAGTTCAAGAAGCATTTGGACAATGCTCTCAGGAAAATAAAAAGGTGTGATTACTGGGGTGTCCTGTGCAGGGCCAGGACCTGAATTCTCCTATAATCCTTGGGGAATTATTTTAATCTAAATTGCCTATTGTTATTTTCAAATTACAATTAATGAAACACAATGAACAGTTTTATGGTAAGAGTCTGCTATAATTCAAGGAAAACTGAGACACTGAAGCATTCAACAATCATTTGTGCTGAAATGCGGAAATTCTAGGACTTACCTCCTACTTCTTTCCATGAGTATGGTACCTGTTTTTATCTTGTGGTAAAAAATCATAGCATAATAAAACAAACTTAAGTTCTTATTCAATTTTCATTCATCCCGAAAAAAACAAAACAAAACAAAACAAATCAAAAACAAACAAGTGGAAAACCTCAGTATTCCCAGAGGCTTGCACCTGAGGATAAGTGAAATAATCAGAAAAATAAAAATAGGAAGGTCTTAAGGATTTAGTCTTCTATTATATCACTGAGCAAGTGTTGATTTTTATTTTTCTTTTTCCTGGCTTATTCTATTTCTGCAGCATTGTCCCAATACTTGGTTGATACCAAACATAGCAACTCATTCATTATCCTGAATATCTTCCGAGCCAAACTCCACCCATAAATAGGGCTACACTGACTCATAAATCTCTGTGGCTGGATGCCTGAAAATGCATGTAGAATCCACCACTGGATTTGGACATAATAAATAATGAAAAATGAGTCATGGTAGTTGCCATATTTGTAATGAATTGTAGCTTTGCAAAAGAGACAATGGAAGCTATCCTGAAACTTGCAAGATTAGATACATCTACTTTAAAAAGGCTTATTTATGATAGAGTGAAAGAGTCTTTGCAGAATTTTCCTTGTCACATAATGACTTAAAAGCAAGCCACAGGAAGTATCATAAAAATAAAATAATAATAATAATTTTAAAAAGCTGTTACACCTCTGTCTCTCGTAAAGTAAATAGAATTAAATTTGAGTCTCCATAATAAGCCAAACATTTTCCCTTATAAAGAGTAAAAATACCCCATGGGACAATATTAGGTTTGATGAAGCTTCGGCTTTGAAGGGAAAATATTTCCATACAAATGAGAGGTTTACATTATGTTTTTTCTTCAGATTTTATTTCTCTATTAAAAAATAGTTTATGTACATAGCATCACAAGCAAAATGAAACACCTTGATATATCAACAGAGAGAATTCAGTTTAGCTTAGTTTTTTAATGGCATTGTTTTTGTCCCAAAAAACCATCATCCTGCAGAACATTTCTTGAAATCTTATGGGCTGGCTTCATACCCAAAACTGAGCAATAATTACACAGCTAAATGAATAAGTCAGAATAATATAATACACAGAATAACTGTGACTGCTACTTTAATCTGGTTCTACTAGATATTCCCAATAAAGACTTAAAATAACAATATAAGTGTCATTAAAATGCCATCAGTTACAGTCACTAAACCATAGTATCTGATGTATTGCTTTATTTTTCTGTGCCGTGTCTTTCATATTGTGCTGTGGCAAGTGTTGACTTTTTAATTGCAATTGCAGTATGTCATCTAATTGGGCAATATTGCAGTAAGGAAGAAGTTTTCCCTGAATCCAGCTGGCACTTAATTTACACCCAACACAAAAACAGCTGAAGTCCATGGTCTTTAACATGAAGAAGGAGTGGGTGAAACAGCCTTTTAGAAATCTCAGATAATCTATGCTCTTTTCTGAAAATTAAAACTCAAGCTACTTCATTTTACAGTAAATGTTCGGGAGATTCTTTCTATCTTTTAGAAGAACTAAAGTGTTATATTTTAGAAGTTAATATTTGTGTCAAAATATGGAGTTGTAGTTACCAACTTTTCTTTTAGATTAGTTACGCTACCTGAACCAGAAGGTGTTCCCAAAGTCAGTTAGTTGAACTCTCAGAAGGCAAGATACAGGGTACCTGATTTAAAGTCTACAAAATCCTTAGTTAATAATCACCTAATTCAGAAGCCAGATGAATTAAATCTGTCTGAATTTTGAAATGCAAAGGTACAATGGCACCTCCCTAAACACTGAGATAAATCACCATCCTACAAAAGAGAAAGAAGTCCTGAAATCCCAGACAGGCCAAGTTTGCATGTTCTGCATCAGTGTGATCTTAAATTTGGGCATAACAACCAGAAGTATCCACATTTTGGGCCCTGAGCAGAAGAAGAGGCCAATAATTACAGCACTCTCAAAATACAAAAGTTCAGGGTTCCACAGTCCATCTCTCCTGTTTCCCATGGCAGGAGAGATGTTTAGTTAATCAAGGGATGTTTGTGATTGTTAATCAAAATTAACTGAAACATCAACTTGGAAAGAATGGTTTAAATACCTTTGTGAATGTTCTAGTTTACAATTTAGGTGGTCTTCCATATCTATGTTTGAAAAACAAAACAGATTACCTCACCTGAGACCTCTTTGAGGGATTTTTTTTTTTTTTTTTTTGCAGAAGTATTTCATGCCCTTCTCTAGAAAACCTAACTTTAATTTCATACATCACCACAGAATTCTTAGCAAGTGATCTTGCTAAGAAGATAGGTATAGGAAGCTGGCTAGACATAAAGTTCTCTTGTCTGAAAATTATAAATTATAGATTAGTTTGGAAGAGACCTCCAGAGGTTTAGTCCAACTTCTAAGCTGCAGTGTCCTCTCCATCCTGAAGCTGCACTGCTGGGGTGACTCCACTCTACATTCATGCCCATCCTTCTTCTATGGTGAAGCAACATCCCAAGAAAACCCACTCTTGTGCCAAATGTGGGGAATGATTCCTTCCCCAGGGCTGCAAGCTGCATTTTTTTCTGATGAAACCCAGAATGCAGTTAGTTTCATCTGTGCAAAGGCATACTTGCAGCTTGTGTTCAAGTTCTGCCCATCAGGAGCTCCCAGGTTCTGCAGTGCTGGTTTTTGCCAGGTCAGCACCCGGCAGGTGTGTGGGGTTATTTCCTCTCAGCAGGTCAGACAGGGCAGTGTCCTCAACTACAAAGGGCACAGTCCCACAGTGCCCAGCCAGGGAGAGAGGGTCTAGGGAGGGAAACCAGGCAGAGGTCATCATCCAGTGGTCTCCAAAGAGGTTCCAAACACTGAGACAAATCCCAAGAAAATAAACAATCCCAGATCACACTGAGAGCTGGAGACAGCAACCTGGGTCAAAATCATATCCCATGACAGCCAGCAGTGTTGAGGACAATGGGACATGCCTGACATCAAGCTGGGGAGTCAGGTGTGTAAATTAACATTCAGGAAAGGCCCTGTATTAGCAGGGAGAACAACCAGGCATGGGCACGGCTGCCACACAGTGCAACAGAGCTCCTACACCTCAGATGAACTAAAATAAAGCAAATTTCAAGAACAGGGGGCCCCTGAAGATGCTTCACTCCAATACTTTTTCACAATAGACTCAACCAAAATTAGACATCTGAGTCACATCAGAGAGCTGTGCTTAAGTGTGGGTATCCAAACTAAAAGTAGATGAGAGCACTCTCAGGGCACTAGGACCGCTCAGCACAGTGACCTGTGAGGCAGCATATTTGGGGTAAGTGCAAATAATTGCCCAGAGACTGCCTGGAAAGTTCTGACTTGTGTCTGATGTCTGATTTCCAGAAAACAATTTTAAAACCTCAGAGCTTATTGGGAGAGTTTATCTGAGAAATAAATCTTTTACAATTTCTTTAATGTTTGTTAAATATCTCACCTACTGGCTATGCTTCAGGGGTGTTTTAATTAGCAAGACAGGTTTTTGCTGCAGTTTTCTTTTTGCCTGTGTCTACAGGTTATTTTAAACTAACAAATTATAAGGGAATATCCTGAGTTTAGATAAAATTCCCACATCTGTAGGCTTCTCTTTTTCCACTTTACCCTTTAATTCCAAAGTACAGTTTAGAAGTTGACTTAAAGTTTTTCATAACTCATCTGTCTGTCTTGTACATCATGATGATAAATGCAGAACATCCTGGTGTGTTGGATTTATATGACTGGGTTTTGGTAGCAGGGCGGCTGTAGGGGTGGTTTCTGCAAGAAGCTGCTGACAGCTTCTCCTGTGTCCAGCAGAGCCAGTACCAGGCAGCTCCAGGATGGATCCTGCAATGGTCAAGGCTGGGCAAGTTAGAAATGATAGCAAGGCCTTTGTATTTAAGAACTAAAAAAAAAGGTTATTATGCAAATTTGATTTCAGCCAGAGAAGACCAGAGTGAGCCATGTGAGAGGAGCATCCCTGCAGACTGTCAGGGCAGTGCAGCAGGAGGGGCAGGAGCTGCTCCAGGCCCTGGAGCTCAGGTTGCCCTGCAGCCCCTGGAGCAGCCCAGGGTGAGGCAGCTGTGCCCCTGCAGCCCAGGGAGGGCACGGGGGAGCAGAGATCCACCTGCAGCCCCTGGGGAGCCCAGGCTGGAACGTGTTTCCTGGTAGGATTTGTGATCCATTAGGGGACCCATGCTAGAACAGCCTGTCCTTGAAGGGCTGCAGCCATGGAATAGCGAGCCACACTGGAGCAGTTGGTGAAGATCTGCTGCCCATGGGATGGACTCGTGGCGGAGCAGTTCATGGAGAACGGTCTCTGTGGGAGGGAGCAGGGGAAGGATTCCCCTCAGGAGCAGCAGCACGAACAACTGTGATGGACTGACCATAACCCCCATTTCTCCCTCCCTGCACCACTAGGGGAGAAGGTAAAACTGGGAAGGAGGGCAGGGTGAAGGGAAGGTATTTTTAAGGTCTTATCTTACTCCTTATTATTGTGCTGTGATTTTGTTAGTAATAAATATCTCTAGTTTGAGCCTGTTCTGCCCGTGACAGTATTTGGTGATTGATCTCTCTGGGTCCTTATCTCAACTCATGAACCCCTTTGTTATATTTTTTTCTCCCCTATCCAGATGAGCAGAAGGGTGGCAGAGCAGCTTTGGGAGGTGCCTGACACCAAGCCAGGGCCAACCCACTACACCTGGGAATCATCAATTTGCATAATGCAGTGGGATATGAATGATAGGAACAGTCTGAATTAGTGTTCAGTGCAGCTGAAAGTCCAAATTAGTGGCAAAACAGAATATACGATCTCAAAGACAAATTTGGAGCACTGATGATGAGAATACAGTGTTGCAAAATAAACCCAAATTTGAACTAGTCAAGAGGTTCTATTGTTCCTGGTGTGATAGAGAATCCTTTCTAAGCTGAAGCTATTTTAATGTGAATCCTTAAGCCTGGCTATAAACTCATAACAAGACTAATTCAAAATAACAATCAGCCTAATCTGGTGTTTAGTACAATCAACTGAGAGATTAAGGTTCTAATTTATAAATCACTTGCATACCTACTTTCAGAATCCTTGAAAATTACATGCATGCCATTGCCAATTCACAAAGATCTTTAAATCCATGTTTCTCCGGTGTCATAATGTCTACTGGTACTATTGGCAACTTTCAGCACAGTGTCTCACTGTTAGCTCAGGCAGTTGGGGCAACATACAGAAATAAAGGAAGAAGAGACACTGAGGAGAGGAAAATACACAGAAAGTAAGGGAAATGTTTCACTACCATTTGAGAAAATATGCAATTTTTTTTTGTGGGGTGTGGGTGTTGGTTCTGGTGGGTTATTTTTGTCTGCCTTGGATTTTTTGTTTTTGTTTTTGTTTTGTTACATTGATGGGACTCAGAACAGATTGATGAAATTCCCAGAAGGGAGAAAAACAGGACACCAATTTTGATAAATCACTCAGAAAAATGGATTTTTCAGCTCCCATGATATAACAAAAGCCTTGAGAATGACCGGAAAAGTTTTTCATAGTACAACTGTGAAATTCATCCCAAAATAGAAGATGTTGCAGCTCTTCCAAGAACTCTTAAGCACTTCTCTACAGCTTTTATAAGGCAACTGGAGATGAGTCACATAAAATGATCTTACCAATGTAAAAGTTAGTATTGCAAGTATGCCATATCAACACTGGGAAGAACCAAACTGATTTTGGACTTGTGCATTTTATCTGCATTCACAGATCTTATATGTGGTGCAATCAGTTTCAGAAAGAAACATAAAAAAAAAAAAAAAAAAAAGGAAAAAAAAAGGATTTATAAGCTTCAAGTTCTGTTCTCAAAAATTCTGGTGAAATACCGATTCACCATACAAACTTTGAAGCCCTGCCTAATGACCCATATCTTCATAAATTCAAGTTCAGGCTTCATTAACTGTTCCTTTTTCTCAGTTCCTATATTATATCTACAATCTATATTGTCAGAAACTGGGAGAAGAAAAGAGAAACAGCTAGGACCTTTGTCTGTGTGTGAGGGAGTTGAGATCTACTTTAGGCCTTTAGGAGAGTGGAAAGTTATAGTGGTCTCTAAGGAATCTTCATGTATTTAAAGTCTTTCAAAAATAATGCAGTTCCAATAATAATACAAACCTAGCTCCCAATCTGAATGAAAATACAAGACCCTATTGATTCACAGAATATTCCATGGTTGGAAGGGAACTCAAACATTATCTGATCCAGCCCACCTTGGAAAAAGCAGAGTCTAGACAGGATGGCCCAGCACCCTGTCCAAATGAACCATAAAAGTCTCCAGCATTGGAGAATCCACCATTTCCCTGGGGAGATTATTCCAAAGGCTGATTGTTTTCGTTGTGAAATAAATTATTGGCTTATTGCTTCTAAATTACAGCCCCAAAATGGATTAACTGCCACCCAAAAAAAAAAAATCACAATAAAAGAAAGGAAAGATTACTCTGAAATATGTTTAATGAGTGGTCAGCTTTGGCTTAGAGCACAGAATTTCAGGACATGCCCTTCTGCAAGTGGGCATTGCAAACCAGACCGTAATCCACATTCTCTTCAGGGAGATGCAGGGTTAATTACAAGCTTGTTGTGTTGAGGTTTTATATTTCACTGTTTCCTAAAGTGTTTGAACCTTTTCAGGCTCTCCTCCATTCTTCAGACATACACTTGAGTGCTTTCCACAAGTAAATATTGGTTTATCACTAAACCAAAATGTCCTATCTGTATACATTTTGCATAAGTGTATGTTGATAAATAAGCTAGCAAGCCTATGCATTGCACATAAGGCTTGCTTTCTTAAAGAGGATCTGGGTTTTATAGAGTGTAAAATATGGATATTGCTCTATTTATCTTACTGTAGCTTCATGGAAAGGTGACTGTGGGTATTAGAATGCTATGCTTCATATACATGCAGAAACACACTTTATGTTCTTTCACATGGAGCAACCCAATAACCCACCTAAAAGAGAGGAAAGAGGGAGGTAAAAACAAGTGTAAAAAATATGTCAGTCCTACCAAAACCAGATAGCTACTGACTAAATTCACTGAGCGTGAATTTAAATTCAACTGAATTCAATGGGTGCTGCTGCTTCCAACCTGGTTTCGCATGGTGTAAAACATGAAGGCATACAAGACCTGCCCTTTAGTGAGTATTCCTAGTCAAGCCATAGACGTTTCATATCTGGATCTTGCAGCAAACTCAAAGTCTTTCATGTATTTCTCTTCACAGTGTGGCTGTGAAGAAGCACTAACTGATATGATATGTAGATATGAATTGGTGTGTGAAGATCCCATAAGAAATCCAAAGCAGGAAAAGAAAGAGGAGCACTTTGTACATGGCAGCACACATGAAGAATTGAGGTATTTTTTAAATATTTTTTGTTTGCTTATTTTAAGATGGAGGGTGTTTGTTTTTATACACCCTTTATAAAAAAATTAAGTCTTTAATGTAACCAGATACGTTAGCTCAGTGCTGTGATTAAATTAGAACTCAACAGCTGAGCACCCACTGAGGTGAGTTTGGTCAATCTGAAGGATCGGCAGAACAATCTGTCTGTCCATCCACCACAGCACTGACACAGGCAGACAGAAATCTCTGAAATCACCATATTTATCAATGATAACACAAGAAAGTACATATTTTGCTTTTATTATCTGACAACAGCACAACATTTTGGATGGCTTTCATCTCATCTAACTTCTGTGAGTTACATTGTGGACATAGCTAGATTCCAAAGATAAAAGATTTTTCTCAGGAATAATTTATCTGACCCATATTAAAGATCTATTCTGATAGAAATTAATTGCATTCTAGCACTGTCTAATTTTTCTAGTGACAAACGGCACAGATGGAGTTTTCATAGGTACTTTTGCAGTGTCCACATTTATAAAGCTGAATCCCATCCACCAAAACAAGGCAAGTAGGCAATTTCATCTTCCTCAACTGTCTCAGTGTGAGCATCTGATCATGTCACTAATTCAGCTGTGATATTTTTCTCTAATTATCTAATTATTTTTCTCTAATCTCATTTTATGATGAAAGGGGACTGTGATGCTCTCCAGTGGGATCTGTGCTGTTGCACCTCCAAATGTCAGGCAGATCTCATGCAAGCACCTAAACACATCAACTCAGTATCAACTCTTACTTTCTAGTGAATGGCATGGACTTTTTGGGCAGAAGAGAGCCCAGTATGGTTGAATTACAGAAAGTATTAAAAACTTATTATAAAACAGAACACTAACATATTCCTTCTATGTGAAGACAGTCTCTGCTAGAGCAGAACTTTTTCTCCTTCTTCCTCCCTTTGCCACAATCACTTCTCAGGCATTTTTATATTTCCTTCTGCTTAAAATGTGTGACAGATATGAAACCTGGGAGAAGGCAGCTTTTGCTGTTGCTGAGAAATACTGCTTGATTTTGAAGGATCATCATAAAATTAGAAACCAATCCATCTCAGATTTGACCAGACTATGCCTTTATTATTTAAAAAAGTAATTATGATCAATAGCCACAGGCAAAATTCCCACCACCTTTAAGACTTTATAATAAAAAATTAAAAAAAAACCAAACAAACAAACAAGTCACTCTGTCTCAAAGAGTTTGTAAGACATTACAGACAGCAGACAGGCAAGCAAACTGTAAGAAAATGATGAGAGAATAGCAATTTCCATAATTGGCAATATACTTGTACTTGCAGCCCTTGGGCAATGAGACTATTGTCATGCTTCCTTATTTATTTATTGGCCTTGAAGCCAAGGAAGAAAAATAAAGGAGGATTCAAAAGAGGATAAGGAGACAGACTTGTTTCAAAGAAAGTCCCAGTAGCTGTGAGCATTTTTAGATGAGATTGTAATATCTGAGATAGTGAATGCTGGCTAAACCAGTGGGCCCAACTCTCACTTAAATGTGGCAACCTACTTTTTGACATGGACATTCAGCCAGTACAAACACCCCAGGACTGAGATGTTTCTAGCCCTGATCCTTCTCTGAAACATCAGGAGGGAATGTGATGCGTCAATGAAGAGAAAGCATGGACTGGTGAATCTAATCAATACATGGATGGAGTCAATAGTGCAGAGATTTGTGCATTGTCCATTTTTCAAGGGACCATCCATATATTCCAGTAGGCTTGCTTATGATCCTGCTCATGATCATTATGTTTTCTCCTCATCCTAACTAAGCATCCTTTCTGATTCAGCTACATGGCCATAAAAGGAAGTAGTGATTTCCCTACCTTTCCTGCCCTAATCCTTTCTTAAAATCTACCACTTTTTCATCTCCTTCCTGAAACTCATGATGCATTTCTCAGAATTGCAGGACCTCATAAGATTTCACAGATAAGCCATAGACAGACAATGACTAGAGGTGCACAGGACATGGGGAAATTGTTCAGTGAAAAGTAAGGGAGAAGACAGGAATGAGAAACAGGGTGTGGGTATTGGAAGGTGACTGTCTTTAAAAGTGCAAACCACTACACCCCAGCACCAAACTGGTCCTTAGACACACTAAAAGTGAAAGGGAACCTGTAAGGATCCAGTCATGCCACTCTATACTTCAGTTATATATGGTACAAATTAGAGCTGTGAACTAAGTGATCTGTTTCTGAAACATTCTTTTTTGGTAGTGCTTTAAATTAGTTTCAGATTTTGGCCTGTTTCTTGTTAGTCATTCATGAAGTCCAGTAGAGGTTAAGATTGTGCTACCCAAATTTAGTCATCCACATGTGGGGCACGATCTCTAAACCAGTAACTTTGTCATCTTCTATAGACATGACATAAAATTCATATCCATGGCAGATTAACCATGATTCATATGGATTCCTGAAATAGATGGATACCATCCCCTGGAGGTGCCAGGCACTTCCAGGGACTAGAAGAAGTGCACAGAAAGAGTTTAGCTTAGATTCCTAAATTTAAACATCATAAATCTCTTAGCAATTCCCTATAGATCATTCTCATACTCCAAACACACTGCACAGACTGGCTGTGATTAAGAAAAACAATTGCACAAAACAGTGTGAAAAGCAAATCTTGTCCTTCTTGATGTTGTTCCTTCCAGAGTACCAATCATCCAATCAACCCTGGCTGACACAGGAATCAGTTTTTTACTTCCTCATGCCTTTCCCAAATTCACTCTTAGAAGCAGCAGGCCTCTCTCAGTGTTGCTTCTGTCTCCTGACACTTGTGCCTTGCTGTGTACTGTTGGAAAGGTTTAACTGCCCCTAAGCACATGAAAGGAAAACACAATTTTGCTTGTGTATGTGTGTACATTACTATTCCTCCAAGGATTGCAACGCTTTAATATTTTTGGATTAACTCATGATCAAACATTGATGAATCATGGTATTTTACTGAAAAGCACAATCCTTAAGTCAACCACCTAATCTAAGAGAAGAAATTAAACTCTAAACCAACATAAACACATTACAAGTCATTAGTGTAATTAAAAAGGAATGTATAATTAAAACATTTGTGTATTTTAGCTCAAATTCATCTGCGGTAGGAAATTTTAATGAACTGTTCATCAAAGAAATCTCTGGAGTCTGAGGATAAGTTTAGCATAACAAGAAATTGAATGTTTTCTTCTCCTTGGCATAGGAAGCTCTGTTCCCACTGGCTTCAGAATCCAAGCTGTCATTGGCTCAAGCAAACTAATAATGATTCTAAATGGTTATGATCGCTTCAATGTTTTAAACTGATGTTATCTTTTTTATCCCTTAAGAATCATGTTTTTCATAATTACTTCTCTTTTGTCCTTTCCTTAAGACAAATGATTTTGTAATTAGTGATATAGGAACCAGTGATCACTCCAAGACATCTGTCAAGTTGTCATGAAGTATCTGTCCCTGTAGCTATATTTAAACTTTCTGTTTAATAGCCTCTTGCTTTATTTCACCATTACATCTCTGTGGTATCATAAGCAGGATACCCTAATGATCAAGTTCTATAAAACACAGAGCAATTAGATTGTAAGACATATTGCTCCCATGAAAGTCCTTCCTTCTCATAACGTAACTCCCTCTTTTCCCTTCCTTCACCATCCCCCAGCCCCACAAGTTTGCTTGCAGCATTCATTAGCTGTTATTAGACAAGATAACTGTGTCAACAGCTAGCCTGATGTTTGGCCATGTTTCTGGGTTTGAGTACTTATTTCAGGAGTCTTTTGAATAAGCCTCGTGGTCTGAATAACAGCCTCATGGGTAAAATATCATAACAAAATGATTGGGGTTTAGAAGAACTGCACTACCCACTTAGAAGTACAACATTGTTTTTCTAGAATGACCTTAAACTGTTAGTGATACTCTACTTTCTTTCCCACCCATCCCCAGGGCAGAGATTGTCCCATTTTGAGTGTGTCAAGGCCTCTGGGAACCCGTCCCTAGCAGAATTCTCCTATGAGTACAGAACCATACGGAGAGATTCATAATATTACTGTAATGTACATTGAGGCAAAGCAAGGATATTATTGTGTATTGTAATATTTATTTCACCCTGGGGTATATTTTCAAGTCTTGTATGCCTTAACATAAATCAGGTTCTTTTCCTCTTCCCCATTTTTAGACTCCAGGGTATTACTCTTTGTCTTAAAAATGGTACCTTTCCAAAAATTATTCTCTAATGAGGCAGGAGAAAAATGCCTTTGAATAAACCCAAATAAAAGAGAGACGTACTGGAACACAGAAATATATTTTAAAATAAAAACAAAAGAAAACCAAACCCAGAAACAATGGTGTGTATACACAGTGACACCAATCAGTGTCATACTACACAGATAGATAGGTAGATACATAAATCAGCTGATCATTCAGAAAATAAAATATTCTAAGCATATGGGCACTTCTATGCTGCGATGATAGCAGATAGGAAATTGTAGGCAGAGATTTGTTTTGCATACTGCTCACCCAAAGTGAGCTGAACTTTCCAAAACATTTATTTTATCCTCTCTGTTCTCTTAGGGCCTCTGAATACCAAGCCAGAAAATATCTTATTTTACAGTTCTTCATTGTATACATTCAGACTAAAGTTTTTCAGTGCTTCTTGCTGCTTCACCAATTCAGAATATGATATTAATGTAAATAAGACAACAAATACTTATGACACTTATGATACAAATTGAATTATTCATCCAACTTTTAAAATTACATAGATGATTTTACCTCTAAGTAGCTGTTGAAAAGTAATGTGAGATTAACACATATTGAGAAATTTTGCCATTGGACATTGTAACCTGGTCAAAGAAAGAGGCTGAACCTATTATTATGAGGAATATTTCAGCCAGGGAGTGGGATAGAGAACAAAGGTACAGTTACCATGTCTGTTTACTAATTAACAAGATTGTGTATGAAATGTGAGCTGCACTCCAGGTTGTCTTGTTCCACCACAATTTATCTCCTCCTTGCAGGCATTTTTAGATGAAATCCTCAGGCTTTTTTCATGCATCAGATCAGGCAAGCTGAACATAATGGTTCCTACAGGCCTTGAATCCACGGGGCAAGTTTCAAAGTCACAAATGTAAATGAGGCATTCAACCCCCATTGATAGTCAAGGAGAACAGGGCACCTCTCTCCCCTTTGTGTCTTTGAAAATTTCCTGCTGTAATCTATGAAGTTTTCTCTATCACCGACTAAATTTCCATAACCTTCAGCAATGAAATGCACAGACCCTCTGGGTGAATGAACTGTGTAAGCAATTTTTTCAACTTTATTTTCAAGCTCCCATGATGGATCCATTAGTTTCTTCCCGATGCTTGGTTTATTTACATAGAGATCAAACACAGGCATTGTTGCAAAAAGAGAAAGGGGGTGGCAGAAGGGAGGGAGAGAATCCAGAGATAATCAAGACAAAAGCATCATGATGAAAGAAGCAAGATCTTTGGAAACATGAGCTCCAATTTAGCCTCAACAAATCCTTTTGTCTTATCTGGAAAGGCATATATCCATGCATACACACACTCATATGCACACTTAGACACATATATAAAATGATGCTTTGCAAAGTGCTTTATACAACTGATGCAATCAGTCACACAGCAAAAACTGTCAAAGTCAATATTTTCAAGATTTCTCCAGGGAATTCAGCCTGTGCAAGAGATGTATGTTTTTCATTAGGGTTTACACCAGCATTTGGTGTAATTAATCCTAATGTTTCAATCTTCACATAATAAGCTTATTCAGAAGAATAAAGTATTGCAGAGTAATGGAAAGAAAATCCCCAACAGAAGCTGTTGTTTATTATACATGAAGGAAGGGTATAAGATTTTTTTTTTTTTTTATGGTCATACCTTCTACTTTCTTTTCCATAGTTTTATTGACAAAATTTTAATAGCTCAGAAAGGAGTCAAAGGTGTGACTATACTAGAACCTGTAGAGAAGCATAGTGTGAGACACTCACCATCCAAGGAACCACAGCTTACATGGACAAATGGTGCCCTAAGAGGTTACTAGCAATAAGTCACTATGGAGAAGGATGAGACATCCACTGTGTAAACTGGGACATGCTCTGCCTTTCAGAAGATGTTTGCCCTTTTTTCTCCATAGATAGCACAGTCACATCACCTTTGAGCATATTTGCTGATGTGCTGCAGTTGTGTGGCCAGAGTGAGTCACAAAACCCTTCTGGGATGGAGTCCATATCCTAGAGAGATTGTAGAGAGCTGCAGGCTGCTGTGCCTGTGCTGCTATCCATACCTGAGCCAGCTGGGCTGAGGATTTCCCAGTTACACCTTTTTAGAATTAACTTCTCTTCAGTCTGAAGGGCTGGTTTAGCCTATCAGCCTTATGGGACATTTCCTCTCCAGCAGCGCAACACCACTGAAAAATAAACTGCACAAAATCCTGCAAACTTAGAATCTGAGTTCAAGTTTGTAATTGCTGATGCTTCCAAACATTCACAGTGATTGAAAGGAAATAATCAGTCATCTGATTAAATCTTGCTATCTGCAAGTTAATGGAGATAATGACTTCAAGGACAGTCACAACACCTTCACTTAATTCCTGCAAACATTTCTCATTAACTCAAGTCTTCTGTTGCCTTTTCTTCAGTTTTCCTTTCAGGGGAAAACCAGGGAACTTTCCTGCTCCCTACATACCCACTCTAATCTGAATGAGTAAAGGTTGTTGTTCCTTAGACAGGACAGAGTGTATTTCTAAGTACAGATCTCGAAAGGCAAAAACAAATGTGGACAAGAAAGAAAATAAAAAGACAACATTTTACCTTTTATCAGATCTCAGTGGCTGGATTTACATAGTTTAATTCTTCATACATTTGAGCATAGAAAAAATGAAGTCTTATACCTAAGATATTTATTTATTTATTTACTAGCAAGAACCAAATAATTATTTCCTTACAAACCCAGTATTTTTAGTAAAAAATAAAAAAAAAAGAAAGAAGAGAAAAATAGCTAACTTTTTAAATTTTGGGTGTATCTTAAGCTAAGTAATGCTTTGTCTATAATTTAGCTAAGCAAAAACAAATGCTAAAGCATGAGAATACAAACAATTTTATTTTTGGTTGGAATTGTGAATCATCTCGTTGGGTCAAAATCTTTCATTCCAGGCTAAAAAAACCCCAAGAAACAAAATGAGAGAGAAAAAAAAAAAAAAAAAAAAAAAAAAAGAAGGAGTACATTGTTGGTTTCTTGGCCTTTGTGTTAATTAGGGTCACTTTCATAATCTTTACATGCATTTTTCTTGTTTTGGGTTTTTTGTTGAACTTTTTTTTTTTTTCTTTTTCTTTTCTTCCTAATTCTCTGATATGAAAGAGACTGTAGTAATGCTTCAACCAATCCCCAAAGGTCTTTACAGATAATTTCCAGTTGCATTACTGATTTATTTTTGCTTTGACCAGATGGCTCCAAGTTCATGTGACTGTAAGGGAGTGCTTTTGATTACCCTATTTATCTCTCCCAGTGCTCAATTTAAGGGTCAAACCTCGTGTAACACATTTGCTAGATAAACTATTCAGTGCTTCTGCCTTTTGGACACCATACTTCTGACATATGCTCTGTGCTTCATTAAACACAAAATTTATTAAGTTTAATAAATGTTTTCACAAACTCTGTTTGTAACAAAAAATCTAAGTTTAAAATGTATTTTATTCACATGTGGCTAGTGGATTCCTTTGGCTTTATCACCTGGAAAAATGGGTGGAATTGAAAGGCAGCATCCTGAATGAGACAGAGGAGGAGAAAGTAGAGCAGGCAGAAGCTGGGATTTTATTTTTTGTTCTTCTTTTTTTTCTTTTTTTTCCCTTGATATAGGTTATAAATGAAAAGCCGAGCAGAATGTTTTTAATGAAACCAATAAAAATGCAAAGGAAGATTTAATGTTTAAAGTAACGATAAATCAAAAGTGACAACTGAAATGCAATATTGTACCATGAGATTGAGGAAATAAATTCATCCATAGGGCAGATGTGCCTGCTGTAAAAAAAAAGGAAAAAGAAAGGAGTGATATGGGGAAAAAAGACAAAAAAATACTTTGAAAATTTTTGTCATCATTGTAACAAATTAAGTCTTAAAAAATCAAAATAATAAAAAAATAAACTAAAAGTGTAATAGTGTTGGTTCAATAGAAATACTCTGACACATCCATGAGGGTGTATATTCATACATATGTGTATATATATATGTGAATAAA
Organism: Nesospiza acunhae; assembly: GCA_013398715.1. Lineage (NCBI taxonomy): Eukaryota > Metazoa > Chordata > Aves > Passeriformes > Thraupidae > Nesospiza > Nesospiza acunhae. The sequence goes on from VZSU01001524.1 coordinate 706,259, forward strand.
AACATGAAGCTGAAGTTCAAAACATTTAAGAATAAAAAGGCTCATAAACATATTCATAACTTATTTCTAAGATTTTTATGGATAGCAACATGAATAATTACCCAAGACAAATAGTGGCCCTGTACCACTACCTCAGCTGAAACCTTCAAAATGAGAATTAATTACTTGGAGGAAAGACTGTCTTGTAAAAGCATTGCCTGGGACTAGGACCCCTGTGATCTGAATCCCAGCTCTGTCATAACCATGCTGTGTGACCTTGCAGGATCTGCTCTGGCCTAGATTTTTCCTAGCTAAATTTAGTCAATTAACTGAGGTGCCTAAGTTGAGAACTAAGCAGAGGTGGCTTTCTTTCCAGTCATAGGGTGGAAAGAGGTATCTTCCCTAATTAATTTAGATTTTATATGGACTAAGTTGTACTTTCAGAGCTGCCTATATTTTCTAATGATTAAGAAAGAATTCTAGAGGTGATATATATTGAAACTGGCAAAAAAAAATTTTGATATTTGGGTGCAATTCTGACAAAATGATTCAGGCTGAATTTAACTATATTAAATAATATAATTTGGAGGAGCTGGAAAGCAGTCTGATGCTTTTCAGTGTGAGTTGCCTCTCACCTAACTTCTTTTATTTAAAGTAGGAATAGCGATGAGGTGATTTGAACTCAGGGTTAAAAACTGATTTTCTTCAATATGCAGTACAAACCTTTGCAAATGCTGATTGTCATGGTGCACCTCTGAAAAATACATTTCACCACTGATAAAAGCCCATATAGAGTTCTAGTCCTTTTCAAAAAATGGATTACAGGGTGTGTTGTTTTCCTCCAAGGACATAAAAGAAATTTAGAGAAGCAAAGAAAACAACAACAGGTTTTGTTTTTACCATCCTTGGGTTCTGACAGAAAAAACAAAAAGTCTCACCTGGACTGTGACCTTCCCCTTGGGAAGACTGAGCCTCATAGGAAGAAAAAAGGTCCACTTCTGGACATCCCTGATGTGAAGGAAGGGTTGGGAAGGAGGTCTGGAGACAACTGCTAGAGAGAAGAGGAAGTTGTGATTCTCTCTGTTTACACCCACAGGTGTGTGTGAGGTTTCTACAAGAGCAAAAGTCCACAAAGGAGTTAAGTAATGAGGAAATAAAGGACTGATAAACAGAGATAAAAATAAAGAGAGGGAGAAAGAGAGAAGGAATGAGAGAAAGAAAGGAAAGAAAGGAAAGAAAGGAAAGAAAGGAAAGAAAAAGAAAGGAAAGAAAGAAAGAGAGAAGCAAAGAGAGAAAGAGGGAGAAAGTGGGAGAAGGAAAGAAAAGAAAAAGAAAGAAGGAAAGAAAAGAAAAAGAAAAAGAAAGAAAGAAAGAAAGAAAAGAAAGAAAGAAAGAAAGAAAGAAAGAAAGAAAGAAAGAAAGAAAGGTTTTACTTGGCCTTTTTTTTTTTTTTTTAGTAACCTTGTACTCCTTTTCAATTTTCACTTCAGAACTGCTCTCCTCTCTTTTTCCCTCTCTCCTTTTTCCCCCCTTCATTATTTTAAATGGCTACATCCTTGCTCTGATGTGTCAACGGTTGTGGAAAATCCTGTGAAGCAAGGGCTTAATGAAATGGCAGCTGGAACACAGGGATAAAGTTCCTTTGGAGCAGCTTCAAAGGGGAGAGAGGGAGCAGTGTTAGCAAACAGAACAATGGTGCAGGGATGCTCATACACAGGCCAGGCACATCCAGCTGGCTGTTTAGACTCGGCACCCTAATGAGGCATGAAGCAAAATGGGTAAGTACATGGTAAGGGAGAGGAATAGAGAGAAAGAAAGAAAAAGAAAAGAAAAAAATCAAACCAAAACAACAACAACAAAAACAATAAACAAACAAACAAAACCCAACAAAGCACTCCTATATATAGTAAGAAAGCATTTAGACATTAAAAAAACTGCCAAAACCCCTACTTCTCTGTTATAATAAACACATGCTAATTTTTTTAACTAAGCCTCAAAAATCCTAGATTTAGTCTTCCCTTCCCTTCCCTTCCCTTCCCTTCCCTTCCCACACCATACCCAAAACCTCTGTCTGGCAGTGGGGACAGGTGAGGGGCTGTGCCCTTCCCTTCCCATTTTAGTGTATTTCCCCAACTAATTTTCGTTCATCATTTTCAGGATTCTTTTTCTTGTCATATAATTGTTATTTTTTCTGTTAGATTTATTATTGACATGGAAATTGTGGCTACAGCAGTGAATGAAGACAAATCCCAAACGATACAAATAATGGAGATATCAGCAGTCTGAGCTATATTAAGGAAAAAAAAAGATGACACGCAGACATACACACACACCCTAAAAGCACTTACATCGGTCCAGCTGTGAAGATGTCATTAAAAAAAGACAGAAACAGGTTTACTGTTATGCAACTAGACAGAAACCTCATCCTTCCACAATGCTGAAGGCAATGTTTCCAATCACAGAGCATCAGCCTGTGCTGAATCTCATACCTACAACACAAAATCTTTGATCCCCACACTTGAGTTAGCTCTGCTAAGAGGAAACAGTAGCAGACTATAGTCTTCAAAACAGATTAGTCAAAGTCATTACAATGTGGTCCTGACCTGCACCTTACAGAGCCACGCAGTGTGCAGAAATATTTCTAAGATATTTTCCAAACCTCCATAAAAAATTTATATTTCAAGGGTTATTAACAATGCATCCAGAAATCTCAAAGGTTTCAACCATATTACATCTATAAATGAGCTGGGGAGCCAATTAAATGCAGTTATTGTTAAAATATTGCAGTATTGTAGAAAAGCCACAGTCCTGACATACTGATCTTACTGGTCAAAAATGTGAAATGGCAGAGTTAAATCCAAACAGAAGAGAGAAATTTTATGTGCTGTTTACAGAACATTGTGTTCTGTGTTGCAGAGCAATTAACATATTCCATGAATACTTGGCAATCCCTTTAATTAAGGGATGGAGGCAGGGAACCTTTATAGCAGTCTTGTTTTAGTCTACAAGGACTGGACTTTAAAAACTTCCCGTCATCAAATCTAACAACAGACTTGAATTATCGAGATTAATCTCTTGCTTCAAGTTCAATTAACAGCATAAGCTTGTCTTTAGACTTTTTCATTCCTAATATTGTCACTGCCTGGACATATGCCTGGGCACAGACCAGATGCGAGCCATCACCCCAGTGGTGGCAGGGCACAGACCTGCCTGGTGGTCTGTCTGGCATTCTGGTGAGCAGGGACTAAGCCAAGACCCATCTGACATGCATATATCCAGGTCTGCTCTTCTGCAAAGACGTCCTAGGCTGAAGTTACTCGCTTGTCTCATCGGCAAGGTAGATTAATAATATAATTTAACTTCATGGTTAGCAGAGAGGGAAAAGTGATTGACCCTTCTAATTATCTGTTGATCACAACTATATAAACTTCTTTACAATGGGCGTGGTGTATGAGTATCTGTTTCCCTCCATTGTCTTTCATGGGAACAAAGGATAACTAGCTCAAATATCTGTTCTTATATTGTTTATATTTAATTTGAAGCTTCCTGATATTTATGCTGCTTGGGATGGGGTTTGTCTTTCCTCTCTTTGCTCAAAAGTTTAGCCTCAGACTTAGGAAGGAGAGGTTTGTTTACCTCCATTTATTTTGGGGGCCAAGAAGTTTAGCTGCTCACTCTTACTCTCTGAGTCTTGCTGGGAGGTAGCATTTCTTTTATGGATGCGTGTAATGTCTGGAATTTAAATTTAGTGGAAGGTTTCTTTCCTTTATTTCTTTCCCCCATCCCTCCCTCCCAGCCTTACTTTTCTTGCCTCCCTTTCATGGACAAAGGTAAGCGTGAATTTATCCTTGTCATGCGTGACAACATTTCATTTTTTACTCTGCGGGTGGCAAGGATGGAGGTTGAAATGATGATGGAGCTTCTCTTCACCTCAGTCAGGAACAGGCTGCCTGCAGTCCACACATTCAACATTTCTTTCTTCATACTTTTTTTCTGAACAAGTGCTGTATTAGAGAAGAGAAACAGAGCAACAAAAAAAAAAAAAAAAAAGTACATATTCACATATTCTCTCTCCTCCATTGACTCTAAACATTCTTCATGGAGATCTTTTTTGTGATGGACTATTCATACATGGTTAAAATATATATGGATATCAGTTACAGTAGTAAACAGAATTTATTTACATATAGATGCATATAAAAATAATTTATAAAAGGGATAAGGACTGTTAAGTTATATAAAGAAGAGAAATTGTATTTAAGAACCTGCAGCAAGCTTTGTCTGGTTTAAATGGCTTTTATCAATTTCATAAACTGAAAGACAAAGCTATGATCAGGATGCTGGTATTTCAAAACCCTTTAGTCTCTGACATGTAGTAATTCTCTGGTAGCTTTGTTTCAAGTCCACAACAGGAATGCTACTCTAAATTGGAAATGGGTTGTAAGGCCTAAATACCTGTTCTACATTTTATAGGTTCTACCCTGCTTTTAAAAATGATGATAAAAAGCAAACTTCCACAATTTTCCATACAGGAAGCTGAAGTAATCATGAAGTTTAGCCCTGGATTTGTTGTAGCTGCTTTACTTGGAACCTGTGGTCTAAATCATCCCCCAAAAATACTTTTCTCTTTCTACTGACAGTTTCAGGAACCTAAGAGAACTCTGATTCCTATGTCAGCATTTTATTATAGCATTTGAAAACTGTGGAAAATAAACTAGCTTGTTCTGAGTTTTATGCAGAGTTTGAATTAGAGACAGGAATTTAATTGGGATTTGAGCCACAAGGACTAGCTTCCTTCCTGTCCCAAACCTAAAGGAGATGAAAAAAACTAATACACGGTCTTAGTCTTCCAATTTAAATGCCAAACTGGATAAGGAAAGGGCTGGTTGCTTATAACTCTGTTCCTTTGGCATAGTAAAATATAATATAGTAGGGACAATGGAGGTTTGTGCCAGTTTGCTTTGGTGCCAGAATAGGGATTTTTGGCACATTCTGCTAGCAAAAACATAGTGTCAGTTGCTTGTTTAGAGCTCTTCCACGTTTTGAATGAAAAGCTACTATGGTATCTCTCCACCTGTTCCACTGCAAAGCAAAGTAACACACACCATAAATGAGAAACACAAAGCTCTTCTGTTTCTTCAGAGGAAAATAAATAACTGCTCTTGAGAATATTCCAGCTATTTATTTTACCATGTTGTCTTGCTGACCTTCTAAGAGAAAATCCTAAATTCAAGATCCAATTCCTTGTCCAAATCCTTGGTTGTTGAGGAGAAAGATCAGCAGTGTTTAAAATCTTGACTTTAACAATCTCAGAAGGTCTCACAAACCCCCGTAGACCTGTTATCTTCAAGACTGTATGTATCTTGGATAACCTTGGTCTGTAAATTAAGGATAATTACCTCCTGCTATTCAGACTTCTCTTGTCTGCAGATGCCTGGAACTTGAGACTGACACATGCAAAACTGTTGCAAGACCAAATTAAAATATATAGGCACATGCAAAACAACATGAGGAGGGAGGAAGCAGAACAATGGAAGTGAAAAATCATAAAATACACCATATGGTGAATGAGGGAGTAAGTCTGTAATTATTATTTTAGAAGTATAAGATTGTAAGACATATCATTATTAAAGCTTTTTGTAGCCATTAAACATGAAGTAGTCAATCTGATTTTTTTCCTCACCAAACTAAATACAGCAGTTCAGTGTTTCCCATGTACCATGAGGGAGACTAGAGAGGGTGGATTTCTGAAATTAGTTTGGAAGGATAAACACTTAAAATATACACTTAAAAGGCTGTAAAGCAGTTAATGTAAAGAAAAATTATAAGAATCAAATGTTCTGCAGTATGTCACCTTTCCTCTGATCCACTCTACATCCTTCTCTGCCTCTCTTTATTTATTAAAAGAAGAATTACATTCTGCTACTCAAAAAGTCAACTCTGAGTCCTCTCTCACTGCTAACTCTCTGCAGCATAATAGAGGGAAGAAGTTGAATTTTGAAAAAGGCTGAAGCCTGAGCATTATGAGACATTGCTTCTTTACTTTTGCTGTCCTCTTGATAGAGTCATTAGGGCTGCAAAAGTCCTCTGAGATCATCAAGTCCAGCACTGCCAAGTCTACCACTAGGCCATCCATGTTCCTGAGGGCCGCATCTCCGTGTCTTTTGAACACTTCTAAAGATGGTGATTCTACCACAGCCCTGGACAGCCTGTTCCAATGCCTGACCATGCTTCCAGTGAAGAAATTTTTACTAACATCCAATCTAAACATCTCTGGCACAAATTGCATCATTTCCACTCACTCAAACATTTGTTACTTGAGAGAAGAGACCAATCCCCACCTGGCTACAACCCCTTGTCAGGGGTATGTATAGAGCAGGGAGGTCCCTCCTGATCCTCCTTTTGTCCAGGCTGAGCCCAGGTAGCTCCCTCAGATGTTCCTGATCAGATTCCAGGTCTGTTTCTTTCTCTGGACATGCTCCAGGACCTCAGTGTCCTCCCTGTCACGTGTGGCCCAGGACATGTTGCCTCCCCAGTGCCCCCAGCACGGAGGGACAGTCCCTGGTGCTCACACTATTGCTGACACTAGCCAGGAGAACATTGTCACTTTGGCACACTTTTCTCACGTCCAGCTGCTGCTGACCAACATGCAGAGGTGTTTTTCTGCTGGGCAGTTTACCAGACACTGTCCCAAGTCCTGAAAAGTTGTCTGACATGGTTGTGACCCAGGGGCAGGACCAGCCCTTGACCTTGCTGAATCTCCCACAATTTGCCTCATCCCCTGGATCCAGGTCCCCCTACAGAGCCTTCCTGCCCTCCAGCAGATCAACACTCACACCCAACTTGTGTCTTCTGCAGACTGAGGGTGCACTCAATCCCCTTTTCCAGATCCTCAATAAAGATAAACTGGCCCCAATACTGAGCCCTGGGGAGCACCACTGGTGTCTGTCCACCAGCTGGACATAATTCCATTTACTAACACTCTCTGGGCCTGGCCATACAGACAGTTTGGTACCCTGCCTCCATGGCATGTAAAAACTGAGTTGAATACGTTTAAATAAAGGTGTGGGATTTAACGTGATATTCAATTCAAGCTCCTGAACACTGGGAATGGCCAGAAGCAGATTTTTTTCTATCTTATTTCTATTTCCTCTCAGCTTCATAAAACTTGGATAGCTTTTCTGTGTCTGTGAGGGATTTCACTGGCAGCATGTAAGACATTTGCTGTACACTTAGCTGTGCACTTCACAGACTGCCACTAATATTTAATTTATGCCTTTAAAACAGTGATGACATTGTGAAACTAAGAATAGATCTCTCATATGGAGAAGTTGTTTGTCACATGTTACAAGGAAATTCCCAAAGGAGCTTAATAAAATATACTGTATAATAAAAACTTAGAACACTAAAAAATAAAATTTAAAAAAACTCAACCAAACTGAATAACCTAAACACACCCACACACACGTACAAACCAGCATCAAAGTCTCGAAGACTATATTTCTGATAAATTGTTCCAAGAATTTCAGTTGAATTTTCATATTGCATTTTGATCAAGACTTCAAGGTTTTTCCCTATTCTACTGCATAACTCTCAAAGCCATTTTTTTCATAGAATTATAAAATTATTTTGTTTGAAAGGGACCCTGAGTATAATCTTGTTCAAATACCTGACCCTGGGCAGAGACATCTTTTATAACATTGGTTAATTTCATAAAATGACATGAAAAAAAAAAAAAGTGACATCTATATTAACTTCCCAGAGTGAAGTAATCTGAAATCTAAAATATGCTTTACATGCTACTCTGTCAGTCTTACTAAGACCTTGGATAGGCAATGCTTTCAAGGAGTTCAGGATCTGACTCTGTGTCCTTGGGCTTATATGACTCAGAATCTACAATAAACATTTACATGGAACAGATTACAAAAAATTACACAGTACCGGTCAATATATAATGCACAAGATGTTTTTGAAGCTAGAACTGAAGACAGGTTGATGGTAGCAATCTTTGTTTTATTGTTTTATGCAATTTTTAAAATGCTTTATTACTTAAATAACAAACATAAGAAAGATCCCTGAAAAACTGAGGTTGTGAAAGGTGTAAGTCATGCAGATATAATTGAAAAAAATATCTTCGATTTAGGATGCTATTAGTGAATGGTTAATTAATACAAATTTTGCTGTTTTATATGACCAGTGTTATTTTATTTACACACAGTCTTTGCTTATTCAGTTATCATTACTTTCTACTTTAGCAACATCTGAGCACACAGGCATCAGCTTTCTCTAAAACTAAAGAGAGCCAGACTTCTCTGCCTATAGAGACTGCATAGTATAGTTTATAATTATATGCATAAATTTACTGATGTCTTTACTGTTCTCCACCATCCTCCTCACTAGAAGGTGCCTCTGAAACCTCACTGCTCTAGCAACTTACAATCTTCTGCATTTTCTTTTTAGCTTAAATTTGTTCCTAGTCAACCCACTCTATTCATTCTTATGCCAACACTAGTGTTAGGCTAAATAGCTCATGTCTCTCTTTGGTGAGTTGTCCCTTCATTTACTTATAGACAACCATCATATCCTTCTAAGTCTTCATTTTTCTTGAGTAAACAAACCTTGTTTTCCCAGATTGTATCCACTGACAGGTTTTCCATTGTTTTGATCACCCTAATAGACCTGTTCCACTGTTGGGCCAACTTCAGTTCATTTTCCTTTGTAAGTGCTCTCTTTTACATTCTCTAATTAATCTTGTAGCCCTTTAAATACTTATTCACATCCTTATTTTTTCAATCCACCTCTACCTATTGTCATTATTCTTCTCACACCCTTACCCCTATACTAGGGAGATAGATTCTTGATTTTTTTCAGACCACGTAGCTGGAAAAAAATTCCAGAGCTGCTCTTCTTTCAAGATCCTGATGTCTTTAGTGCACTAGCTTCCCTTCATTTGTCAGAAACTATCCTATAGAAATTTAAATAAACCTTGGTTTCTTTAGGTTCTGATTTAGCTTCAGTTGAATCAGCTTGCATTCTGGTGAATCAAGTTTTATTTGTTTTTTCACCCTCACATTTATAAGACTCTTATTTAATTTAAATAAAATATCTTTGCAATTTTTCCAGAGAGATGAAAAAGGGAAAAATCTCAGGACAGTCTGTAAATGCTGTCTCCAATAAGAACAAAGGTAAATTGCATTATCTGGATGACATAAATACAGGTCATTAGGAGAAAGCATATCTCAAATAGAGTTACATGTGGTCAACACAATCACCAGCGCCACTTTTTCCCAAGATATTGATAAATTATTTTTATAACTTAAAAATTGTTACAAAATGCAAATGGTGGCAAAAAAAGCTAACTAGGTATTAATTTACTGTGTTGTTGATTTGCTAAAAAAAGAATTGCTATTTTGATTCCTAGGGTTTGAAGTGCCCAGAGTTTGCTGCAAAACTGAATTGTAGGGTCAACCTGCCTGGCAACAAAAAGAGCTCAGCACTTGCCAGAGATGATTATATCTTCCCAAATGAAATATTTCATGTCTAATATGAAAATTGAATGATTCCATTCCATGCTATCCTTTTTTTCCCCACTGCCACCTTCCAAGGTGCAAATGTAAAATGACTCCAGGAACTTATTGTATTTAAGCTTCCAGATTCCGTGCCACACTTAACTACTTAGGTGCAACATGCACAGACACAAGGAACTAAAATAGCAAGAAGCACATTGTCTAAATATTTATGGGCTTGAGTTTCAAAATGAAACATCTGGGATTCTTTGGGTTTTTTTTTTGTTTGTTTGTTTTTTTTCCCTTTGACACTACTTTTCAAAAAGAAAAAGAACAACAACAACAAAAAAAAAAAAAAAAAACAAAAACAAAAACACTAAAAAAACCCGAGAAGAAAAAGCTCAGATACTCCTCTGTTTAAATATAAATGCTGACTTTCTAAAGAAAGAGAAAATGCAAGAAAGAAGAGTGAGGGGCATTGACACCCTCAGGGAAAATATCATCTCAAGAGAACTGACCTTTCAGAGAAAGCAAATTAAATTATCTTTCTCATCTTTTACTAGTGCAGTGACATCATTAAAATTCACGTTATATACCAGCATGCTTTCTTTTGTATTCATAACCTTAAACTAAAATTAATCAGTTGTCACATAAAATTAACATATTTGTTAATGGTGCCCAAGCCTCAGTATGCATTGTCTCAAGACGACTACTGTAAAATAACACAAATATTGTAGGCCAATATCTTCCGCACCTTGTATCAATCTTTGGAAAATCAATCCAGAACATGTTGGGCTGGGGATGAAAGAGTCCCTGTATGATGGAAAAAACAGTAAGTGTGCTAAATAAGTGTTTAATAAATAGGGTCCCCTGAAGGAATGAGGTGCCACCACTTGTGCAATACTTGGAGGAGAGGAAGGGTGAGAAAAGCAACCTCTGGAGACCTGCTGCCATCTTTACCAGGGATGCTTTAATCTCTCTGCTTGGCTCATTGGATGCTCTGTTCTCCCAGCTGTTACTGCAATATTTGCTATGGACCATCTCTGTAACCCGTTTATTCAGGAGCTCAGTATAGACTCTGGATTTTCAAAAGAATGGGATGCTCGAGCTGGTGAAACAACCCCAGAGCCTCAGGTTCTCAGGCTGTTCATGCAGTCAATGGGAAAAACTGAACACCACCGCTAAAAGTGATAAAGTCTATGTGCAAATTCAGGGGGAAAACCACAAAAGGAGGAGCAACAAGAAAAGAAAAACATATTCCCCTTCAGAATAAAATTCTATAACTAGGAATTCCAGTTTTTCTTAGTATCACTCTGTTAAAAAAAAAAGCAAAACACCAAAAAAAAACCCCTCCCTTTTTTTGGGGGAGGGAGGGTTTGTTTGTTTGTTTGTTGGTTCTTTTTCTGGATCTATATGCACATGTGAGAAAAATCTGAACACAGAAAAACAGAAATAGGCAGGCAAAGAGACCGTACTGTGTGTTTCAGGGAGAATTCTGCTACTGTGCGTGAGCAATACAGACTGCACATTTTGTGAAAATTGTTTTATACATCCATATAGTACCTTAGAAAAAACATATTAACACTGTAGAGTCAAAATATATCACCATGGAAAAGTAGTGAAAAGGAGACCTTAAAAGTTTTCCCCAGAGTAATAAAACATGTCATTGAAGAGCTCAGAAGTGGGTTAATGCACCCACATGTCCAGATGCCTTTCTTTATAACACTGCAAATAAGAAAGTAATCCTTACAATATAGACTTGACTTCTTCCTGAACAAGGTATTTATTTGTTTCTGTAGAACAGTCTATGCCCATTCATATTAAGAAAATATATTTCTTTTTTGCTATAAAGTAAGATATAATACATAGTATATGTCCTATTGAATTTATATCCCTTTTTAAAAAATAATTTCAAAGATTATATTCTTCAATTCATGCTTTATGGACTGTCTTAAGGTCAGATCTTCTCCCTATATATATTTACAAAAATTCTTTAACTTCAATTGGAACAAAGATTTTATTATGGGGGAAAAAAAAAATTAAATCCTTGTACAACATGAAAAGATGTTCAAAACCAGAAAGATTCTGAAGGTATTTCATTTGAAAAAGACAATGTGGTTTTTGGTATGTTCTGCACATCTTTTGAAAATCAAGGTATTTGAATCTGCCACAAAAAAGTCCACTTTCCCAAATCACTTCTCAGTAATCACTGCCATTGATTCAAAATAACTTCTAGAAACTGGGGTAGAGGAACAAAACTGAGTAAGAAGGATGACACTGATAACCCAGTCAGGCTATATTCAGTTCCTAGAAAAAGAGAAATCATACAATATTTAGCAATTTGTAAAAGCCTGGCATTCATGGAAGCGTTACACAACCACCTGAGTGGATTTGCCAGGAACAGTTCATTTACTTCCCACCAGTACTCGTTCAATCAGTTCTGTAAGAAGAGGAATACCAGGAAAGAATGAATAGCTGACAAGTACAAGTACAGTTCAGACATCACTACTTGTGTTCATTGTGTGATGCCTCTTGTCCTGTCCCTGTGTACTGCTGGGAAGAGTCTGCCTTGTTCACTCCTTCAGATTAGATATTTATACCTACAGGTAAGATCTCCCATGACACTTCTCCAGGATGAACAGTCCCAGCTGTCTCAGACTCTCTTGATATGACAGATGTTCCAGTCCTCTCTTTGTGTCTGTCCCTTCGCTGGCCTCTCTGTATTAATTCCATGTCTCTCCTTACTGGGTAGCCCAGTTCTGGGTACTGAAATCTAGAAATATCACAACAGTGCTATCATACCAGTGACACACACTGACAGAAGGGAAGGGTTGTCTCCCTTCCCTGCTTGCAAGGCTCTGTTTAACACAGTTCAGGTGGCTGCTGGCCTTTGCTCCAAGGTGTGCTGCTGGCTAATGCTTACCTTGGTGCCATCATGGCCATCAGGGCTTTCTCTCCTGGTTATTCTCAAGATTGTACTGTTACATGGGGTTATTCCTTCCCAGGTGTAAGGAGAAATGCTCAGCCAAGAAGGATATGTGCACTGAAGTAAGCATGGTAACCTTCATAAATACAGCATAGGAAACAATGAAATATGTGATTTTCTCAATCACAAGAAAGGGAACAGTCAGTTATGGGCATTAAATATGGAACAGAGTTTTGCAAAGAAGACATATAAACTCATCCCTAAACCTTACAATTTAGTGTTGCTATGTTATGGTATCCATTGTTTCCAATTTTACTTTTTTTAAATGAATGAATTGAAATGAATGCTTTGTCTGTGCACAGATGATAGAGAGGGACAATGGAAATGGCTTCAAGTGAAAAGTGGAATAAGGAAGAAGATAATTTGTTTACTGTACAAGATAAGGATCGGGCTTAAAAGCTTAGCAAGAAGATTCCCTCTAGAAATCACAAAAACCTTTCCAATGGGAAGAGAAGCAAAGCATTGAAATCTGCTGCTGGGAAAGATGTGGAGACATCACCACTGAATTCTTTAAGAACTATTTGAACAGCCTCCTGTTAAAAATGATGAAGGCAGGTCTGATCTGACCATAGGACAGACAGATGAATTAGATGGTATTTTGTGATCCTGTACAGCCACAGTTTGATAAGATTCTAAGATTGTAGTACATGTGAAAACACATGTCCTTAAAGATAGGAATAAGTGTGAAATTTCCAATGATCAAGATTATAATATCAAAAGAAATAGGGAATATTGGAGGAGAAATAATCTGAAATCTTAGATTGATAGTCTTCCACATCTACAATCCTGTAAACATTTGCTTATTTGAATCAATCTCACATCACTGAAATCAAATTATTTAAATTATTCAAGATCTAAATGTGCTAAAATCCATGTGGGTCCTGTTTGCAGTTAGTTTATGCCTATTAGGCGCTCCAGCCAGCAATAAAGAAGAAAGCATCTGGGTACTTGCCAGCTAGAGAATGGCATTGTGTTCACACATCAAAAGCAATAGAAATAAGGCTTCATGTTTATGTGCTCACGTTTGCATGACAAGGCCTTTTTCCCCCTTTTTTATTTAGAGCTGAAGGTCTGAAGATTCCTTTGAAGAGAAAGGAAGAAAGGATTTTTAAGATAAAAATATTGATGATTAATTTAACCCCTTAAGCTAAAAGTAATCATTTCTAGGTCACCCTCTACTGAATTTTCAGCTACATTTATCTTCACAGAACCTATGAAGAAAAGGGGTACAAACCCCAGATATCCAGTGAGACCTTTGTTTTCATGTATGGTGTACTGGCATAACCCAGACTTCCTCTGAAAAAGATTTTGAATAATAATAATGAATATATTTTTCCATTATGCTTTTTTACTCAGTAAATTCATATTCTAGGATAACAGGAAAGTGAATTTGCTATTGATTTATTTATTATTTTGTCTGTCCTCTCTCTGTGTCTTCCACAAACCTGCCCAATATACTGATGTTTACCACTCCAGTTCCCACTCTGGTTTTATGCATACTGGCTCAGCATTGCATTTGTGTGGTTTTAAACATGTGAATAGCTGTAACACAGTAATAAGTACCAACACCTTTAAACCATTTTTTTTCTTTTCTTTTCTTTTCTTTTCTTTTCTTTTCTTTTCCCCTTTTTCTGGGCCCTTTTAAAAAATTGTCAATCTTTGTGATCAAGATCCCTTTTTCTGGGCCCTTTTAAAAAATTGTCAATCTTTCAGAGAAAGAAACCCAAACACAAAACAACACAACATCCCCTCAACAAATTAAGAGAGGCAGGTTTCTGCCCCACAGCCTGTTCTTCCTCTGAAAAATTCCCTGTAGTACAAATACATACAACATACACATACATTAAATTTTGTTGTTTGTGTAGTTTGCTTTGCAGTCTAGGCACACAAAAGGTCAGGGGACCCAGATATCTGCTGATATTTGATGGAGACCCACAGGTTCTGGAAATCTTAGATATGTCTGGAAGACCACCATTGCACTAGTGAAGGTCTCTTGCTGCCAGGGCTGGAGTTTACTCCTATGGGTTCCCAAAAAGCAGAACCATGTCATGCTGTTGCCCAGAGCACAGAGATAAATCCTCTCAGTGCAGTGAATGCAGTTATTGTGATTCACAGTGGGGAAATGTTACTGCCCTCTCCTTTTAGGAGATCTATCATAAAGAGAGTTCTGAACTTGACAAAGCTCCTAGTTTCGACATTGATAAGAAAAATTATAATCATAATAATTGCAAAATTACAGTAATGATAACAATAACAGCAATAAGAACAGCAGTGGTGATTTACTGTGGTGATTTATCTCTGATGATGAGGGTAATAATAATAAGAGCTAGTTCTCTGTGAAAAATTCTGTACAAAATGCATGCTTCATGACTGCATCTTTTGTTAGGCTTGAAAATCTACTGCCAGTACCCCACCCAAATATGGTTTTACAGTATATATTGACTGCACTGAATAAAAGTGAATAAATAAATGAATAAACATGTTTTGAACTCAGACTTATATGAAATTTAACTGGCCTCCTTGGCCTGTGTTCTTGATAGGCATGCAAAAACCATGACAGTGTTAATGGAATGTTAATATATTCTTAAAATGCTGAGAGAGTTGCCTTTGAAGTGATTTGAAATTAAAAAAAAAAAAAAGAAAAAAAGGAAAAAAAAAAGAGGGGTGGGCTGGAAGGAAAATAAAGAGAACAGAGAGGGGAAGGAAAGAGAGAGAGAAAAAAAATATATGGTGAGAACCAGTTTGATTGTGGGGTTTCAGATATTCCCTAAGGGGAAGGACAGAAGGACTACGAAACAGCTCTTNNNNCTTTCCCTTTATCATACAAGCAATTACTGGCAATTTGTTCTGGCCAGTAAAACTTCTGATATTATCACGGTTGCTGAGTAATTTATCATCAAAGTTTAATGTGAAAACAGGTGACTGTGTAATCACCAATCTAGGAACAGAAATAGAATCGTTATTATTTCTGCCTGAAGAGAGGGGTTCTTTTTTTTCCTTTTTTTTTTTTTTTTCCTTTCTGTCAATTGACTTAACGGCCAAAAGGCTGTTCATCACATCACCATGAATTATAAAACCTCTATTAAATATTCATAAAAGTTTTGAAATGAATGTGTGATAGAGATGAAAGCCAGGCTAATTTAAATACCTACCAGACCTGTCTTAATTACAGAGGTAAAATGAGATATAAAAATTATAGCAGCAAGGAAAGGGAAAAAAAAGTTGAAAGAGTTCATTCCCTACATGATGTGCATCTTCTTTTTAACCAGTGATGTGTAATTTGTACACAAACTGAAATGTACAGCTCTATTGAAAGAAATCAGTTTTTAAGATCTATGTTTTTATACTAATGGGACATTTTTGGGTCTGTGGGAAGTGACACTTTTACATGAACTTGTTTCTTGGTATGCGTTTCTGTGAGTATGCGTGGGCGTGTGTAAGGAAATTGTTCAATTAACTTTAAAATAATAGAAATAAAACTAATGGGTGTTTGCAGTTGTGAGTCTGAAATACAGAATGTTGGGAAAAGTTGAAATGTGCAAATTCTCCCTCTGATAAATAAGTCTGTACTTGCTCAGTCTCCTGGTCCTTATTGGATACTGTGTGGGATGTTTGAAGAATGAATCTATCCATGAGTAGAGGAGATCCAGGCTTAATTGTGTCTAACATCCTTTGGTTGGGGCACCAAAGAGGGGTTTGTTTAAACACATAGGCTGAGGTGCAGAATCTGGCCTTTGCTTTGCAGCACAGCTTGTCAGCTTCACAAAGCTGGTAAAAAAACAACACTCAAATGAACAGATCCAGGACTCACAGGGGACATGCTGGGATACCTAAACTGTAACTGCTTTCACTTGGATTTAGACTATCATCCAATTGTTCAGAGCTCTTATTTTGAGCATCCAAAATATTCTTTTCCTGACAAATCAGGCTTTCTAATGTATAAATTATCCTACCACAAATAATTGTTAATCAGGTACATGAGATTTTTTTTTTTTTTTTTTAAGAGGACTGACCCGGATTGCAGGTTTCATTGTAACAAATATGTGAAGTTAGATTCCAAAACCTTGCCACAGCTACTACATCATGCGTCTTTGATGGCTGCAGTCTGGTAATGAAAGGAAAGTACAAAGGTTGAGCATAAAAAACATCTGCCTAATTATTGCTTGTATTAATATTTGACTTTGAGATATTTTGATGAAAGAGCAACTTGACGTAGTCAGAAACATGACATTGTGGCATTTTTCATTTAGAAAAGATATAATATGTGATAACATATAGCTAAGACTACTCTAGGGGAAGTAGCTAGATTTCTCAAATATATTGCAACCCTTTTCCTGTGTTACTAGTTTTCCAAGTAATAGTAGTAGTAGTAGTAGTAGTAGTAGTAGTAGTAGTAATGCTGCTATCACTACCACTATGTTCTATCACTTCTACTACTATTAAACTGCTGTTACTCCTTTTACATTGCAGCACTAATTCATATTCCAAGCATGGAGAAATCTTCATGTTCCAAAAATTAAGCATTCACTTAGTAAATATTCTGGCTAGAGATGGGACTCAGTTATTCATGTAGCATTTTCCCAAGCCACAACTTATGACAGGGAAATCCAGCACTGTGTAAAAAGAAAGCCAAACCTCAAATCCTCTGAGAAGCAAAATTCGACAGAAA
The DNA here is from genome assembly GCA_013398715.1 of Nesospiza acunhae. Taxonomy (NCBI): domain Eukaryota; kingdom Metazoa; phylum Chordata; class Aves; order Passeriformes; family Thraupidae; genus Nesospiza; species Nesospiza acunhae. The sequence continues at coordinate 723,399 of VZSU01001524.1, forward strand.
AAAGACAGCTGAAAGTTTGTGTTCATAGTTATCTTATCTAGGATATGCAATTTATTTAGATAGAATTGACTTATTTTACTTCATTATTCCCCATGTCTCTATGATCGACAGATTAAGTTTGTCTAATAGCAGGACTTGGGTTGATTTCATAATTAGCATAGTTCTAGGTCTCCAAAAATTCTTTCTTAGAAAGGACTTATATGAAAGAACTAAGGTTTATAAAGAAAAGGGGAGGATAGCTTTGCTGACATCCTAATAATTACAAATTTGGACTTCCATCAAACTTAATCTTCAAAAGAAGTCCAGCTTGCCTTGATTCCAAGGAAAATTAACTTGATGATGACTTTAATGAAGTGCAGCCTTTATATTTGTACACCACTCACTCTTGTTTCCTTTTATGAAGAGTTTTGAAATATGTTTATAAGATTATGTAGCGGCAGAAGACTTCAGATTTAAAAAAAAAAAAGTGTTCAGAGGTGTCAGTCAATATTCAAAGTAAATTTGAGCTAGTCTCAAATGTAAAGCAAAGTTCACCTGTTTGCTATAATTTATTTTAGTTTACTTCCTTATTTCCTTACTTGGTTCTGACTGGTCCCATGAGATTTTAGTCTTATTCCTAGTATAGAGGCAGCTCAGGTCAGAACCTGAATAAATGACCATCACCAGAAAATACCTGCTGCATTGATTCTCTGGAGGGAACTGAAAAAATATCCCTGGAAAAGTTTTGAGAGTATTTGCATTCTGTTTCTGACTATAAGAAAACTTGGGCTAAGGGCTACTGACTGACTAAATTGCACTTCAGTCCTAATTTAGCAGACACTAAAAACAAGACTTTGTATCTAAATTTTGTTTAAGACAATTTTCACACAAACATATTCTGACTGAAGCTCACTACTTGCAGCATCTTTCTAATGCAATTTCCATGTGAAGAGATATAGATTTTGACCAAGTACCATGACTGTTCTGAAATACAGGTAATGAAGTCTCAGGATCCAATCTGCCACATGTGGTCCTGTCTTGTCTTGTTCAGTCAACACTGAATATTCTGCACAGGTCACCAGAAATTATCAGAAGACTGAGGAGGTGACTTCATATATACTTGTCAAGTGGATACAGTTTTTAAAACCTTGATCTGAAGACATGAATCCTACAGTATTTTGGGGTGGGACTGGGGGAGGGAGCTAATGAAATACCATTAAATTTAGTTGCCTGAAGCCCTGTCTTTTTTCCCTCTGGCCAGATGTAGTTAGCTGAAGTCTAACAAAGGTTTCTGCAGCAGGTATTTCATCTGTCATATCAAAACATTTTCAATACCCACTACCAATGCGACACTAAATTCTGGTCTCACATAAATGTCAGCACATTTATAATTTTGGGTTGCAGTACTGCGAAAGGGAGATGACAAGCTTGTATTTCACACTTGCTATTGAAATGAATAAAAATTACTAGTCCCTTAAAAGAAAGGCTTTGAGGAGGAGTTTGTGTGGGGTTGTGTGTGAAAGTGTGTGTGCTCAGGCTCACTTGTGCTTTTCAGAAAGAATATTCTGGCAAGCGTGTGGTGATTTGCAAATCTGTTCCCACAGAAATTTCACCCAGGGTTCTTAAAAGACTAAAGCTGAGCTATCTTGCTAATATCCCCAATTAAGGTGTGATATTAGCAGCCATGCGTACTTTGGTTAGAGGTATTGGTGTGAATAAGAAGGACCTAAAATGGATGAGAGAACCTGAATGCAGTGGCAGGGATAAGATCAGGGATAAAAATTAATAGGAGATGGAACTCTCTCTTCAGGTGACACAAATGCATACTGCTGGAAAAATAGCAGGCACTCGTTCATAATGATCACTACCTAATTGGAATCATTCTTTTGGATACATATCTTTAACAAAATGGTATGTTTAATAGAGATGGTAATGCAGTGCAGGACGTGAGACCTACTGGACTGACTGAGCATCTTATTGAGCTGCACAGAATGTGATGAGCACATATTTGGATTCCACTTACACATAGACCCAAAATAAAATTTCAGAAGTCAATATTTTATCACCAACCCCACTGTCAAAAAAAAAAAAAAAATATTATAGGAAATGTGCATATGGTGTTTATTTTTTCCTCTTAATGTGAAAAAATAAATACACAGTTATATTGTTCAACACTTCCCACTTAAAATAAGAAGGAAAAAAAGGGCAAATAAAATGTCAGTATATAAGAGAAAAGTATAAGTGGATTTGAATTTTTGAGGTACACACGCCTCACAGAAGCTGGGGTATGGAAAACTTTGTGATCCCAGGGTGGTATAAGGGTAGTTTTTTTGGTTGAACTGTAAAGTCCAAAAGCAACTTTCATTTACCCTGTTATATATAAGACACAATGTGTATGTCACAAGCAGGTCTTGGTATCAACTCCAGAATATATCAAGAAGGAAATAATGAAACACTTTTTAAGTAAAATACTGTGGTCCATATTTCAAAATGCAGTATGATTTGTATGATTTCCATAGAAAAATGTTACATTTTTGAAAAAGAGATAAAATATTTTAGATGCTTAGTTTGTGGTTTTAGAGCTTAAGACTCCACATTTCTGTGTGTTTATTTTTGACAAGGTCTACTTTTGAGAAAGAAAAAAAAAATATTTTTGACTACATGATACAGTTGATCTGAAGACTGCTTTATAAAACAGAGACCCAAACTGGGGAAAAGGGACTAGAACCAACACTCTGACACACTATCTGGCCTAACAAAATATGTTACAAAGTCATTGTCTTTCTCTGAACTCTTTTTTTTCTTTTTTTTTTTTTTCAATGATACCCAGTTTTAGCATAAGCTTTGAAAAACCATCACCCCAAAATACAATCCAGGAGAAAAATGAAACCAGATCTGATACTCTTCTATCAATACATTTGTCTAACAGTACCTGATCTATATTACCTGATCTAATTAAGGATGTCCCTGTCCATGGCAGGAGGTTAGATTACATGGCTTTAGAGGCCCTTTACAGTCCAAATTGTTCTATGATCCTGGGATTCTCTAATTGTTTATTTAACTGTCTTATTTAATGTAGATTTCTAAAGCCATCATATAAATTGGGATGCAAATAAGTAGAGGCAAATTTGCTACACATCTTCATGAAAAAAGTGTTTGTTTCTTTCCAGTAATCATTAAAAATGATTAATTATGCACAGTGGGTCTACACTCTTGAAGTCTGGAGCTAGGTCATAAGATCTTTGAGCATCTATTTAAAATGGGATTTAACAATTACAATAATTTCTATCCTAAAAAGTGTTCTTTATTCCTCCTACAAAACAATAACGTAAGCACCCAACTTCAAAAAACAGCTCTGATTAAGGAGTAGTTTTCCTTACTATGAAAGTTTTCTTTAGTAGGAGAGAGCTGTGTCTGAGAGTTACTAAAACACTTGGAGCTGCTACTTTTCATTTTAGATTTGGTGTCAAATTTGCAATCCAAATAGCCATAAACTTATACACTAATTCTGTCTCCATCTATATCAGGAAAATGTATAAGTCTTTCAACTCTAAAGCAGACTAAAATCTTCTTTTTTTAAGTGAAGAGAATGTTTGACTGAGCAGCATGAATACTATGAGAATAATATATTTTGATGAAAAAAGTAATGAATATACCATGTATATATATATATATANAAATGTGCACATAAATATATCCATCTATATATGGAAATATATATGAACAAGAAAATGTCATTATTGTGAAAGAATAAAGTGGTTTTTTTTCCATCAAGACTCTTTTATCTATCAAGTTATGTTGGCAGATGACTGGTCCTTGGCACGATGTTTATTTCTTTGACCAGAAGATGAGAAGTTACTCAGCATAACAACAGTAATTGCTGTATGTAAAAAATCAAAGAGTGAGAAGCTGAAAAAAGCAGCAAAAACAGAAACACGAAATTCAGGTGTGAAGGTCTCAAATCTGGATCCAATGGGAAAAATATAATTAGAAGTAAGTCGATTTGGGAGGGGACAGGAACAGAAGAATGCAGGGATCAAGACAGGACGGGGAAGAAAACTAGGGCTCTGTGTGAAGTGCACATGTGTATGTTTGTTGGGTTACATGTGAACCTCTGCTACCAGCCAGGAACTCAGGCAGCTGCTGCCTGGCTTCTAGGAGGAGTCCTCAGGACTTAAAGTCCACAAGATTCTGACTACCTTAAATCAACTGTGGGTTTTAGTGGATAAATATCTTCTAATTTTAAGGGAAATGAAGGGATGGTGAGAAAGTGATACACAGCACAATTTAGTTTGTTGAATTCTTCTTTTGCACTTACATTTTTTGTCAGCTGCTGCTTGGTGACCTCTTGGTTTACATACAATAAAACATTAAAGCTATATTTTATGTTTCTTTGGAAAAAGTTGAGCTGTCTTGTTTTGAAGAGCACATTGTTTTGTTCTGACACTGAGGTCATCAGCTGGAATTCATCTGTTCCCTTAATCCCTGAAGTTGGTCCCTCTTCTTCCTCCTCCACCTATGTTAAAGTAAACCTGAAGTAGTTATGTGTGCCTCTTACTCCCTTCTATTTGTTTTTGGAGGCTTCCAGGACCCTTAGGAGGACTGGACATAGAATTAGAAGGAATGTTCTGTACTCTGTGTTCATCTCCTAGGGACACCAGCGGACAGCACTGCTTGCATGATCATCTGAGGAAAGCAAGTAGAGTCAGGGATCTTGTCCCTCTCCTCAGGCAGGCCACATCTTAGTAACTGTTCTTTTCCAGGCAAATGAAGTACAAAAGAATAATGTAAAGCTTTCTCACATCTGGCAATATGGAATATAATCCTACAGGTAGTGCCTCTGTGTTGATTGCAGGAAGGATGTCCCTCACCTTTTGCTAACAGGGCAGCTGGCCACGCAAGGCTCAGCATCTACTCCATTTGCAAACCAGATTTTCAGAGATGCAAAGAACACAGGTTCTTTCTGCCTCTTTTGAATCTTCTCAAATGAGGATGTTTTGTCCCAAACAAAATTCTTCCATCATGCCCTGGAGAAGATCTCCTAAGGCTCTGATCATGATTGTGAGGTTTGTGGCCAAGAGTGTTTGCTCCACCTCACAGCCCCATGTGCCTTGAAGATATTCCTGCCCTGATGGCATTACATCTACATTACTAGTCCTAATTAACATAGGTGAAAATGAAAGAGGTTTTGCCTCACTAAGCAGGAGAGAACAAAGATTGAGCCTGACTTGTGAATGCATCTTCTCTTTCAAGAGTAAAACATAGAACTGTTCAGTACATCAGATGAAATTATCAGCCATCTGTGACCTGAGCATCAAAGACACAATTAAAATACCAACATGAATTCTCTTCAAATAATTTATAGCAATGCTTTGTGCACACATCTCCGTTCTTCCCTGAGCTCCAGGCCTCTCTGTAGTGATATTTTAATTTGCATCCAGAATATTGGAAAAAAAATTAATAATAATAATGGGAAGAAGGTGAAAAAAAAAAAAAAAAAAGGAAGACAAAAATTTTAGGTATCTTATAAGTATCTTGGTTTTTATTTCACCATTAGAGAGTGGAAAGCTCAGTCTCAAAGTTACAGAACTGCACCTAATCATCAAAAATAGCAAAGAGATCAACAAGGTCAAGGGCAGTAATGGGTGCCCCAGAATTTTTCTGTTATCAAGAGATATTGTCAGCAATGTTCAATCAAAGTAAAATTTTCTTCCTCTCCTCCTTACTCACTTTCTCTTCCACCACAAGAAGTGAGAACTTACAAAAAAATATTTCAGGGAATAAAAAAAAAGAAAGAAATGAAAAGATGAAGAAGAAGGAGTTGCTGGCACAACTTTCTGGTTACACTGAGACTGAAATCAGAAACAGGAAAGAAGGGAAACAAGCAAATGCATAAAGATGCTGCTTTCAGCCATGTTGTTGGGTAACCGTGGGTTTATCAAATATTGACAAACATGAAATGATTGTAATCAGTCACTGTCAGAAGGGAACAGGTACCCTCCTCTCTTTTACAAATGATCCAATTAAAGGAAACATGTTGGCTATAAAAGTCAAAATCAACAATGCACTGTATGCTGACAGCCCATCCAACATATAAAATCAATAGTGCATTCTTCTTCTAGCCAGCACAAAGCAACAGTAGCAACTTTCCCACCTCTTTAGTCAAATATGACACTGTATCAATCGATCAAAACTTAGTATTTATTGAACACTGGCTTCTGAAGAATGCAAAATGTATTGTTCTTTCCTCATCTTATTTCAATAAAGTTTAACTTAAAGGCATAACACTTGAGAGTGCTCAACTGTTTTATTGTGGGTAGATATAGCCATAGCTAGCAGGACAGATAGATCTAAATGTATATTAATATATGGTTCTGGGAAATAGATTACATTCTTTGCCTGAATGGGAATAACAGTCTTTCTGATGCTGGTTTGCAAGATCCTTTTTTTCCCCCCTTTTTCCTATTTCCTCCTTTGTCTTTTGTTTGTACCAAAATTTAGCTCTGCTTTGAACTGAGGTTTCTGTGGAAGAAAACTTTCTTATCCCACAGAGATTTCATCAATACAGGAAGACATGATAATTCTGCTGAAATTGAATCTGTGTTTGTCATTCTCCACTGTCCTTGACACAGGGGAAGAGTGTTAAACATGACTGTATGCCTGCATGTGGTCAAAACTAAGCTCATGTCTAAGTAGGGTCCCTATAAGAAATACCTTATGTATTTGTTAATAGCTTCTGATGACACTGTGTAATTAGCCTCAGTTATAGATCAACTAAATATTATTTTAAGTAACTTCTCTTTGTTTAAATCCACTGGCAATGGCTCTATACTTTTGTAGCTATTTTTCCTTTCTTTTCAATGGGGACTAGGAATTCCCTGAGACGAGATTAAATTAAAACATTTCAGCAATTAAATGAACCAACAAACAAACAAACAAATGAAAGTCTCAAAAGCTTTGTTTATGTAGATATAAGGGGGAGGGGGGTGGGGGTGGGGATTGTTTTCTTTGTTCTGGTGAGTTTCTTTTTCATTTGGTTCAAAAAGACCTCTAAAATCATTGAAACCAGCGCTGCCACCTCTACCATTAAACCACATCTCTAAGCACCACAGCTATGTGTCTTTTAAATAGTCTCCAGGGTCAGGGATTACACCATTACCCTGGGCAGCCTGCTCAAATGCCTGACCACCTTCTCAGAGAAGAAATTTTTTTTCCTTATATCCAGTCTAAACCTCTCCTGGCACACCTTGAAGCTTTCTTCCCTAATTCTATCATCCCTTACTTGAAAGCTGAGGCTGTTCCCCACCTGGCTGGGACCTCCATTCAGGTCATTGTAGAGAGCAGTGAAGTCTCCCCTGAGCTTCCATTCCTTCAGGCATCTCCCATCTCCCTCAGCCACTCCAAATCAGACTTGTGATACAGACCCTTCCCCAGCTGGATTCCCTACTCTGGACACATTACAGTAACCCAGTATCTTTTTTCTATTGAGGGCTCCAAAACAGAACCCAGGATTTACGGTGTGCCTCAGCCGTGCCCCCAGCACAGGGGGATGGGCCCTGCCCTGCTCCTGCAGGCCCCTCCATGGCTGGCACAGGCCCGGTGCCTTTGGCCTCCTTGGCCCCCTGGGCACCCCCAGCTCGTGTCCAGCCACTGGAAACCAGCACCCCCAGGGCCTTTCCCACTCAGCAGCTTCCCAGCCACGCTGTCCCAGCCTGGAGCTGCAGGGGGCTGTTGTGACCCAGGGACAGGACCCAGCACTTGGCCTGGTTGAACCTCACACAATTGGCCTCGGCCCATGGATCCAGCCTGTGCAGATCCCTCTGCAGAGCCCCCCTGCCCTCCAGCAGATCAGCACTCACACCTTGGCATCATCCTTTGATGATGCTTTGGGAAGCATCCTCAGAACTGCTTCCCAAGGGGTTCTGCCAACAGCCTCCTAAACAAACAGGCTGAACTGCCCTCAAGAACTCCAAGGTAACAGCTCTGCTGACTCCCCTCCTCAGTTCTTCAAGAATGAAAACCTGTGTAATTTTGTGATTGTTATGCCCATGACAATATCCAGCCAGCGCATCACCAACAATTCTTTCACTGCTCAGAAACAAGAGGTCTGGGTAATTCCTGATTTGAGCAGAACGGATCTGATCTGCAAGCTACTGATATCTCTGGGAAAACACTTCAGCTGGGTTCAATCACACCCTAAGACAATCAGACTTTTTATTTTCTTTGCTGAAATTCAGAGTTCATAAATTATGCACATCTCTGATATAATGGACATTGCCTAATTTCTCACATTGGCTGCTTGATTGTCATTTTACTTTTAAATCACTAGCTTTCCCAATTACAAGGCAAACCAGTTCATAAAATATTGACATCTCAAAGAGACCTGCTTGTACCAGTTGAAGAAATGTGTGTCTAATTTTAATATGCCACTTTCCCCTTTTCTAAGAATGTGGACAGTACCAACAAGGAAAGTGAATGACTTTTTCATCCTTTGTTCTTATAAAATGAAGTAATAGATTGTATATTAGGTTTATATATTATAAATAAAAATTACAGTTGTAATGGGCACTATCAAAGATATGTTTTTAGAAATATAATTTTTTTCTTGTAGGTATTCAATGGTATCAAAGGCAACACCTATTTTCATAGAGCATAGCTGACCTCTCCAGAGCGTTTTATTTTTTATTGTTTTTCCAAAGTTTGTAATATATGAGATTACAGGGAATGTATACAACAGACAAAAGCTTGTCTTGCATCTTTAGATTTTAAAAATTTAATATGGAAATTTAACAGTGTTTTAAAAGGCAGCATCAAAATATTTAAAATCCAGGAAATAATTTTTTTTTTTTTTTTTCTTTTGTGAAAAGTGCATCCATAACTTAAGAAGGACCATACATTGTTTTAACTATGTTAGCGAACTGGTATGGAGCAGGTTAAGTTTCAGAAATTTTCTCTTTAAATGGTTGCTATACAATTTTTGTGATTTAATAAATATAAATGAAAAATGCTATATTAAGAAATCACATATGTAGACATTAACAACAAGAAGCAAAGACTTATCCTAAATAACGCAGAACCTACCAAGAAGAAAGTTTTAGGGTCTTGGAAGATAATCAGCTCAATCAAATCAATTCAGAATAAGGTCTTGTGATAAAATCAGATGTATGCAACAGTAAATAAACTGTTAGATGAAAATTCTTTTGACGTAAATGAAGTACAGTCTAGACAGTAGCCTGTCTTCTGCATAAGATATTTAAAGATTTGACATTAGAATATGATGTCTACTTTTAGTGTTCATGATTCAGTATGTGGAATTAACAAAAATAGTACAGAAATGCATATACAAATTAAAAACAGCTAACAGATTGGAAAATGAAATCCACAGTATGACCAACAAGGACTAAACTTATGCAATAGTCTGAAAGAAAAGAGGTGATGTGCAATAATTTCACACTTACTTAAAACTGGCAAATATCTATGGTTTAGAAAATTATAAGAGCAAGCAGAGTTAGTTTCTGATCTGGGCAATATTGTCTTAAGGCCTAGAAAGACCCACAAGAGTGTGCCATTGCTTGCCCTGGGGTTCTTATATCATTATAGAGATCAGAATGGACTTTCATCTGACCTTTGTTCGGAAGCCACCATGTGTGAAGGAGCTCCTGTCCTCCTGTGCACCTCTCTGGGCTGGAATGATGATGCAGACAAGGTGTACACCTGAATGCAGGAACTCAAAAATGTAGAGTCAGTCCCTGAAGTAAATGTGTGAAAGTTTAAAACAATGTACTATTGAAAATGGCTGATGAATTATCAGTTCAAGAACTGATGGCCATATCAGGCTAAGGGAGTTTTATCTTTTTGGATAAAATCATTATTTATTGAAATCTGTGGGTTTCACATGTTAACCCACTATTTCCATAAGCTTAAGGAAATAATAAAGCTTGCATTGCTTTAAGTAGGCTTTTAATACTCAGAATTCTGCAGAAATCTGTCACTAGTAAGAAAATACTTCACTACATATAAGTACTTGGCAGGGTTAAAAGGAATTTTTTTCCTGCACTGCATCTCATAACTTCAAAGTATGTATTTTGCCAAATGACCAAACCAAACCAAACAAAAAAAACTCAAAAAACACCAAAAGGGGAAGAAAAAACCAAACCAAAACACACACACACAAAAGCACAACAATATAAAGAAAATATCAAAAATATTAAGAGTATTTGGTGACAGATAATTCTTTTGGAAACAAACTTGTGAAAAATTCTGATATTAATACATGGTCTCTAGGCCTCCTGACTGAGCAGCAGTAGCAGAATTAAAATAATTTTGATTGCCATATTAGCAAGTTAACATTATTTTGACTTCATGTGGCAGGAACAGTATTACTTTTAATATTGGTTTTAATGTTCTTCTGTGTCAGTCACATATTCTAATACCTCATCTATATGTACATAGATAATCTCTCAATAGGATCTATTCTAGTCTTTATGTACAGAAATTTTAGATATATCTTAATTGCTGTTTGTCTTGTTTTGAAAATTCTTCCAAATCATGCTTCCACATCCAGAAATGCAATAAATGCACGACTAAAGTCTAATCCTAGAATCTAGATGAAAACCAAAGATAGAATTCAGACTCTATAAATTACAGAATTTCAGCCCATTACTCTGTGATGAAGGATGTAGCACATTTTTAAGGTTCATTTATTTCCTCATGTACTGTTATTTTCAGTCTCTGCATCAATATGAACAACACTCTACCTTTGCTGTTCCTACTTTCAGTTTGTTTATAAATAGCTGTTTGGTGTTCTGCTTTTCCTTTTTGTTCCCCTAAGATTACCTGTACAAAAAGAAACAAAGCTTTTGATACAGTAAGAAAAGTTAAACTCGGAAGCAGATTTTCAGAGGACATTTTACCAGACTTTTAAATAAGTTTGGTAAACACCTGTTTAGATCAGTAGTAAATTAATCCCTGTTTTAGGGTACAGGCATAAACCTTATGCTCCCTGATATTGTTTATCTGTTTGTCGTGGTTTTTTTTTTTCCCCTTCGACAGCACAGGCACCCCTAATCTAATATAATCTAAATACAAAGGAAAAACACTGTTGAATTCCTTTCCTTTGGCGTCACTCGGTATTTTCATCCTGATGTTTCTTTTTCTCTTCATACTTCTTTTCTTCTACTGTTTGAATGTTATCTTTATGTCTTTGAGCATATGATTTTAATCTGCAGATCAAAGCAGTATTACTCAGTTCTGTACATATATTCACAATTAACAATGAAGTGGGCTTGGGTTTTTTACCCCGAGAATGTGCTTTTGTTTTGTTAAGAGTTGTTTGCACACATTTTGCATGGTTCAGACTACAGACAAATATAAATGGATTACAGGGATCTAGAGAGACAGAAAATTATCTTTTCTAACCTATTCTTGGATGTGATTGCAGGTGCAGCTGCTGTAGCAGCCTTTGTTTACCTTGTCTTTGTATTAAATACCTTATACTGAGACAAAAGCTTCCTCACCTCTTAGTCTCTGGTTATTTAGCCAGTTAATTCAATGTTCTTCTCTTTGATGCCTGTCCCTCTAAAGAACAGCTTTTTATTGTACTTACCTGTCAGGGCTGAGCTCATACCAAGTTACTTTTGTTGAGGGAGTACGCATAACGAGACATCTAAGTGCTTCTTCTATTTTCTCTCATTCTTTGGAATAGAGCCATAGAATCTTAGGATGATTTGGATTGGAAGGGATCTTTAGAGGTCATTTAGTTCCATCCTTCTGCCATGGGCAGGCACACCTTCTATTACATCAGGTTTCTTAAGGTGCCATCCAACCCTACTTAAGTGAACTGTTTAAAAATTTATTGTCTACCTGCCTGATCTGTTGTATTCCTAGAGTGGAGTGGCTATATCAGTGGAAGGGTTTGATCTGCGGCCATGGAATTTAGGGCTCTGCTCATGCTAAGGTCGGAGGCCCTTTGCAACGCTCAAGAATAGAGACATTGTGAATTTCAGCCATGACATTGTGGTGATGCCTTATGCTGTGGGCTCTGTATGTGGCAAATGCTGATAATATCTGGGTATGCATTCAGACTGCAGAAAATGCATTCTTTTTCAGTATTTGTGTGTATGAAAGGTAATGAGTTAGATACCCAAACATGCTTTTAAAAACAGCAAAATCATTATTAGACCTTTTCTTTACCATTGATTCACTTATAGTTATACAGGCATAGTTATTACTAATGAAATGTGAGGCATACATGCCATTCTTTCATTTTTTTATAAATTTAAAGTGACAAATATCAGCTCAGCCTCAGAATTCATTATTCTAGAACTGAATAAAATGAGTACGTCAAAATAGTCATACTGTATAAAAACAAAATGTGAGATAAGCCTGTATCTTCTCTCTCAGAATGACTGGTCAGTTATATGGGGAAAAAAATACTAAAAACAATATATAGAAGCATACACCCTCATTTTATCTGTAAATCAGTAATTTATCACCCGTCTCTGATTAAGATTTCTTTCTAATCACCATAATTAACTTGTACTGATGGAATTCTGCTTTCAGGAGTTTATGTAATATTGTTTATGGTGATGGGGGAAGGAGAAATAATGATTTCTACCATCGTTGATCTCCGTGAGTCCTATAATTTATTTTTCCATTGATAAGAAACCTGTGTTTGGTTTGGTTTCAGGGACATGGCCTGACAATTCTTTGAGCTTTTCCTCTTGCTGCTTGTCCAACCCTTTGCTTATAGAAGTCAGTGTAAGGATATAGATGCCTAATTTAGGCAATTTACATTTATACCTGGTGCCACTTGAAGATTCCATTGCAGCCACTACTGAGTCACTGCTTCAACCTGTGTTGTCTCTAAATCAGACATAATTTAGGCCCATGAATAACCTCACTGCAAGTTATGATCCTGCCTTTTCATACCTTTGGTAAGCCACTACAGAGTAGTGGTAGGTAATATATTAGAAAAAAAAAAAAAAGAAGGCAAATCTTTATTTTCTTTTTTTGTGCCTGCAGGGTAGAAGTCCATTTAAAATCTATGGTTAAAGCCTAAATTTTTGTCAGTCTATCAGCTTTGTGAGCCTATGTCCAGAGCTGTCCCATGCAGAGCCCCTGGTGTTTGCGGCTCAGCAAGTTTACAAGAACCCATCTATAGCAATCAGTTCTGAGTCCAGGCAGGCTGTGACTTGGTCTTGTTCACTTCCCTGCTCGAGTGCATTTCTCCCTCCATGCCACAGGGGAAGTAAGTGTGTTTAGCATAAAAGGGAAAATATGCTGGTAAAACCAGAGATTTGGAGAAGAAATATAGAGCACCTGAGTCTAATTCCATTTTAACAGTCTTTGAAATCAACACAGCATCTTCTTATAAGCAAGAAAAATTTTTAACTCTTATGGGGATCTCAGAAATCCAATGCATAGAGTATGAAATGTGTTGCAGTGTTCAATCTTATGCTAATTATTATAGGTCCTAAGACTTCATGCATCTATGTCAGAGAAATGAAAAGGACTGGTATACTCGGTTAGAAGGACTTTTAGATACCACTGTAAAAGTGCAATCTTATTGGCAAAAAACATTAGAAAATGTAAAATATATATTTATCCATCCTTTATCTTGATAAATAACTAGATTGGATAGATAAGCAGATTGTTAAATACATGGAAATAATATTTTATTCAAGGAAGAGAAGAAGGAAGGGAGAAAACAGGAGTAACCTAACCCCTTAAAGTTGAACACGGGACAGACAGATGATTTTGGTAAGTGCTGTGCTGAGGCCATCACTGTAGTGTTCTTGTAGCAAAAAGAGAAATAAAATGTGGGCAGGCATTGCTTTTAGAAACCCAGATAAATCCTCATGCACCTTGAACATGCCAAGCTTATTTCATACATGTCTTTAAATTTGCTATACAGGTTTTGAAACAGAATTTATGTTTCTAAATGCAGTTATTAAAAATAAATCTGTGGTAATCTCCTCAGATTTCTTTTCTGTACACACATTTTCTAAGGCAAGGGAGTAGGGAGGAGGCAGTAGGTAGTGTCCTGAAGTAAGGAATAACATGTTTTGAGTGCACAGACTCTGCTTTGTCTAAGTAGAAATGCTTTCTAATTCTGGGTAAGGAATATTGTCTAGTGGCTTATGTAGTATTTTCGTGTATTTGCATATTTACTGATGAGGGAATAGTTGAAAACATAGCTACAAATAGATTCACACAGAGAAACCAATATGGAAAGGAAAAAAGAAAACAAACCAGACTTAAGTATGCCACACAAACACACCACATACACAGTGGCATGTATACCAGTGAAACATATTCCACAGAAGGGGAAACTGGACCAGTGCAGGCCATTTATTTTTCATTTTCCCATTAATTTTAATTATGGAATTCAAATGTATTACACTTGCTTTAAAATTTTATGTTATGAATGCGTGCTGAGAGCTTTGCAAAAGCCCGTTTCAAACAATTCAATTTCCAAGATCTGTGTCTAACAAGAAACAGAGGAACTGGGACCATATCCTACCCAGGTTTAAATTATTAATATATTTTTCATAATTCTCCATTATCCTTCCTGGGAAACAGCACAATTCAAGTATTCTCAAGTGATGAATGTTTCTTGTTTTTAGGTTTTGTGGGTTTTTTTGCTTTCCAGATTCTGCTTTTACTTCCAAGTCTTACTTTTTCCTCATTTCAGAATTTTTTTTTTTTTTTTTTTTTTTGCTGCAACTGCTGACATTGACTGAGTACATTATTCACATATTTGTATATTGAAAGTGGAATATCCTCCTGAAGTTAGGAACCATCTTGTTTTTCCTACATGTAAACAGGAGTGGACAAAAGAGAGGTGTGTGCAGCATTTACTGACCCACGGATGCCCAATGTGAGCCAATGCATGCAACCCACACCTAGGGATGCACTCACATTCTCATTCACACAATTTACACAAATATGCTGGGCAGCTTCACCCCCTGAGAAAGGATGCCTTCATGCTCTCGACACCCAGCTCTGTTACATTAGTTTTAATAGTATAAACAGAAGATGCAAATTCATACATACCCTTAATCCTACAGACTAAGGGCCTCATTTGCATACCCTTCATAATTTAATTTAATTTTTTTTTGTCAAGAGTTGTGAATGCTTCATGTTTGCTTTAATCAGAATGTTGACATTTACACTGAAGCCAATTTCTCTTTTTCTATTCCATGTTTTGTTTAACCGTGACAAGTGACAGCAAACTGGAGGGAACAGACTTTTTAAATTGGCTCTTTGCCTGGAATGCATCATTTCTCTTGTAGCTGTTTCCCCACCGCCCACCCCCTCCCTGCTAGGCATTGCAAAAAGAAATGTGAAAACATACTCAGCGAACACAGGAGTGAGGTGTTAGTGCTTTTAGATAAAGATTTGTGTTGTATTTTAAAACTAGATTGCTGTATAGTTTCAAGCTATTAGCAAGAACCTATTACACCATCACTTTGGGTCCTTGGAGAGATGTGCTTAGTGTATTTCAGTAATTCGAGGCAAATAGAAAACCTACATGTGAAAATATTTAATGGCAAAGGCACCAACTGCTCAAGGCTGCTGAAGAGAGGCAGCACGCTTGCTGTTAACTCTTTCCTTGGGTTTTTCAAGGCAAGAGTTTCTGCTGCTCTCTCCAAGACTCTCAATAGGACTCCAGTCTCTTGTGGATGTAGGAGGCTAAGAAAATTTTCTCTGACTTCTGCAGTGATCTGTGTGCATGTAGGTGTCTGCTCACCTGCCTGTGGTGCTTCACTCTGCTCTTAATCTCTGTCAGAATTCAGACATTTCAAGGTGCATCCTGAATGGAAAGAAAGAAGAAAACTTTTCTTCATCAGGAAAACAAAAATGAAATAAATAATAATAACACATACCACACCTCCTTGCTCCAGCCTGGTGGTAAATTCAAAACTGGAAGTCAGGTTTATTGGCTCTAACTGCTATGGGTTTAGTCATTGTTCAACCCTTTCTTTCATTGGGATAGCATTCTAAATGTATCCCGAGCCACTCAAAGGCTGTAAGACCAGGTAATTTATACTACAGAACAACAGTTTTAGTATTAGTAATCAAATTTCTGGAAGTTATCAGTATTTTTTCCACAAATACTTTTTTTTTCTTTATTTTTATTTCCCCTTTTCTTCCCCCCAAATGAAAATGGAGAAACTAGCAATGTCCATGTAAAAAGCCCTCCACAAACTGCTGTTTGTCTTAGAGGCCTTGCTTAGACCATGCAGAGATCTTCCATTGGTCCAACTTGCACAAACTTCTAAGTATGGACCTTGCTATAGCACTGGAAAAAAAACCTGAGTTTTTGAAGACACAGAATCCAACTGGTAAAATCTCTTTTTCAGGGTGAGGTCTGGTCCTGCCATGAATCATAAGAAAAATCTCAGTGTGTCCTGAGGCGCTGCTTCTGTACAATGCCTGTTGTAATGAGAGCCCAACATTCCAGGTACAAAACAGGAAAACAGCACGTAGGGGATGGCAGAGAGAAGAGGTAAGATATGAGACAGAATCTTCTCCATAATGTGACTAAACAATTGATGAAGGAGTTTCCAGTGCTTTGAACACCACTTTCCATTTACTATGAGTATAAAAGGCATTGAGCATACACAGCCCTGTGTATCACAATTGTCTGAGTGTCATATGTATCCATTTTCGTTTCCTAAAACATATCTATGTATTTAGATTAAAAATGTACATATGATTTCTTTAAAATCTGCTTATCAAATACTTCTGTAACAACCCTTGCATATCAAAAGATAATGTACCTGACAGATTACGACAGAGTTGGTAGGGAAAAAAAAACAAACAGACTAGGGGAAAACATGCTGTGTGTTAATCAAAGGAAACACCTGAAGCTGACAAAATAACAGCTAAGGCAACAAAATAAATATGAACCAAAACTAACAACAGCCAGGAAACAAGGGACCAAAGTGATCTTTCTTACATTAGGTGTGAGTCAGGAGAACACACAGCAATTATTCAGCATCTATCATTCATATTTGTTTGCGTTTGTACAATATCCGTCTGTGAGCTATGTACAATAAATGCAACATTTGCTTCTGAGCCAGAATTTTGCATGTGCTGAAGCAGACCTGGGAGAGTTTGGATAGCTCAGGAGCTGAATGAGAGAGAATTAAATACCTAGTTACTCAGTCTGTCTGTCTACCTGTCAGCCTAACTTTTGGGCTTGCATGCTGAGCAGAATTCTGCTCTAGACATGAGTCAAATGTTTGGTCTTGAAAGGGAAACTAAATTCAGAGTAGAGTCTAGGTCTCCAGAATCATTATCTGGGGGGGGGGGGGAAAGAGCCTAGAAAGTTTTGGGTGAATATTGTTTGCATACTTAAGACTCTTTTCCCTGGACATACTGCACAAACTGTTAGTGAGGTAAGATTTTTTTCACAAAGGTGTAGGAAACCTGCAGTTAAAAAAGGTGTATCCAGAAAAACAGTATCACAGAATAATGGATTGATTGAGGTGAGAAGTGTACTCTGGGGGTTATCTGGCCCAATTTCTCTGCTCAAGCAGGGAAAACTATAGTGAGCTGCCCAATGATGAAATCTGATGGCTTCTGTGTGTCTCCAAGAACGGAGTTTCTCACAACATCCCTGGACAGCCTGTGCCAGCCCTCAGTTATCCTCACAGCAAAATAGCATTTCCTGATATTAGGGATGAACCCCCTGCATTTCACTTTTGCCCATTACCTCTGGTCCTGTCTGCAAAAGAATCTGTCCTTTTTGCACCTTTCCTTTAGATATTTATATCCATTGATAAGATCCCTCTGAGCTGTCTCTACTTGAGGCTCAACAGCCCTAGTTCTCCCAGCTTTTCCTCTTGTGGCAGATGTTCCAGCTCATTTTTCATGTCATCAGCAGACTTACTGAGGGTGCACTCTGCTCCCTCCTTCAGACAACTGGACTCTTTTCTGTACAACATGGCTCTGAACTGCTCTGTGACAAGAGGGGAAGAAGCCTGTACACTGGTTCCCATGGATAAATGCTCCCTCTGAAACCCAGAGAACTTGTGGATATCTTTCTATACAAATACCATAAAAATTGGGCTGCAGATAATTTCTGTGAGCTCCCTTAATGGATAATCTTATATGAAATGCAAAAATTGAACAAAAGGGATGGATTCAGGGTAAGAATATTTGTAGGCTTAAAATGATAAGTCAAAATTCAGTTTAAAGTTATTTTATTTGATAAACAGAGAGGAAACACACACAGTTACTTGGCATTCTAGGTAGAGCAGTGGGAAGCAGACAAACTGTTCTTCCCAGATTAGAAATAGGTGCATGTCATTAATTTATCAGGTTTTATTCTCAAGCATGTAGCTGGTCATTTTCCAGAAAAAAAAAAAAAAAAAAAAAAAAAAAAAAAAAAAAAGAAAAGGAAAGAAGTCCATTCAGGCATTTTCCAGCTTGTGTAAGTTCTGCACTTCAGGTAAGACCTGGAGATGCCAGTTTGATACAGTGGGAGAAACCTCTGTTCTGGAACAAAGTAGTTCTCTCTTTAAAAAAGAAAAGCCTAAATTCACAAAAAAAATTAAAGTTTTTGGAAGACCAGAGTTCTTCAGGGTGATATGGGACTAATCCCTTCTTTTTGGCATCACCTCTATAATGCAGGGTCCTACCAGTCAGCATTGGATATACTGAACGTCCTTGCTGACCCATGGAGTATTGGTAGCATTTAAGTCTTGTCAGCTGCACAAGTGAGGCCAGACAGCTAACTCCCCCTGTGGACTTGGTTTCAAGTAAACAATTTTCCTTTCAGGAATTCCTTTCAGAAGGGAAACTGCTACTTCCATGTGAAAAGTTATAAATCTCATCAAGAGGGTTGTGTGGCAAGCTAAAAATATTCCTCAGAAGACTCATACTTTTATCCCTCTCCTTTGCTTCAAGGGTTCAGCTTATTTTATGTAATTAATTACTGGAGAGTTGCCCATTAAATAAATAGATAAAGAAATACTGGGAGTTTTCTCTTTCCCCTTAGATTTTCCAGCATTGAAGCTCTCACGCAGAGCAATACTGTTTATGAGAAAATTGAGACAGTATGAAGCATATATTTTTCTAATTGGTTATCATTAAACAATATGTATTTTCATAAGAGACGCTCATAGTTTACCCCAATTCCTTGAGCAAGCATGTGCTGACAGTCCATGTTTTGACCCCAGCTGGCAGCTCTGGGCTGTGCAGCCACTCACTCAGCCATGCACTCAACAGGGAGGAAAATGATAAAGAAAAGGTAAATCTCTTGGCTTGAAATAAAAGGATTTCAATAACTGAAATAATCCAAATGGCATTAGCATCCAAACAAAAAACAGGGAGGGTGAGGAATAAAACTGAAGAGAATTCTGAAATGTTTCAGAACATGATTGCTCACATGATTGGGCACTGATCAATGCCCAGCCTCTTTTCCAGGAGTGAGCAGTGACTTACAGCCAACTCTGCCCAGTTTGTACACTGGGGTGATGTTCTGTATAGGGAATATCCTTTTCTCCAGTTCAGGTTAGCTGTCCTGGTCATGCTGCCTCTTGGCTTCTTGTGCATCTGCTCATTGTAAGAGCGCAGGAATCTGAGAAGTCCTTGATTTGGTGAGTTTTACTGAGCAGCAACTAAACCATCACTCTGGTATCAACATTATTCTCATACTCAATGCAAATTGCACCACTGTACCAGCTACTAAAAAACAAATTACCTCTATCCCAGACAAAACCACAACACCGTGAGATGCAGCATGTCTCACTTACAGTCAGACAAACACACATCTAGCCTATTAGATGCCCAGAATTCCAGGTAAGAAAATATTTTTCTTGGAATCTTGACTCACTTGTAGATATGAAATTTCTTCAAGCCAAAAAATTCTTCTGTTTCCTCCCCTGGATATATTTAAGGAGGAGGATTAGATAATGAGCATTGTAAAGGAGATATGACTCTTGCATGTCACTTGGTGCAGGGACAAGATTCCAAAAGGAGTCCAACAGCAGCCTTCAGTAAATGAGAAAACTTGTTTTGATAGACACACACAACTCAGTGCACAGAATGAATGAGTTAGTATCATTCCATCCCATTAGATGATCTTCTATAACTGGCCACGTGTGTATTCTTGGCCTGTATGGCATATGAGCTTAATCCTATTTTGGCTAAAGTATTCTTCCTAGAAATAATAACATTCTGAGAACATAGATGGTTAGGTATAGAGGCAGAGTCAGTGGAGAAAATTTCTGGTTACCAGATATTAACATATTTGATTGGTGCTCTTTTTGAGGATGAGAAGTTGTCTTTCTTCATGAGTTTTTAAAACATGTAGGGCTGCAGTTTCTTATTCCAATGTAAAAGAGCAATGAGTTTCACGCATAGGAGAATGCATGAAATACCAGGTCTTGCTGACATTACTTTCTAGCCTTTCAGAAAATGCCCAGCCCTTCACATTTACTCATGACCTAAAAATTAGCCCAAGTGGTGCCATTTTTCAACCTGTTCCCACCATTGCCTCGGGTTATCTCTAGAATGTCAAGGCCTTATTCCTCTTGGCCCTGCAATTTGTGTCATCAGTGACATCCATGTGAAGGGAAATTCATCAATCTCTTAGTGGACAACTCTGTGCAGCCACTGAGACAGTTCAACCTAATTCTCTGTTACCATTTCCTTGCTGGCATCATAGGAAAAGATAAGGAGGAATTGTAGCGGCCAGTGACATAGAGAGATTGGTACCCTCTTCCTTGGTGTTTATAGGGTGTAAATTGTTTTCTTTCAGGATTTCTCAGTATTCTTCTTCTAGAAGTTGCCAACCTGAGATAGTAAAAGCAGCAGCTACTGAGATTGGGATCTGTTTGCCCTCATTTTAGATGACTCTTGGTCCACTCATGTTGGGCCTCTGAGCTGCTGTCTACAAAGTCTTAATTTGAAGAGAGAAGAGAAGCATGCCCATAGAAACTAAGAGGAAAAGTTATAAATAATTTTTTTTATTATCTTAAGTTCTGCGCGTGGGCGTGATTCTTCAACCTTGACCTTGGTTTAAATAAAAATAAATTAAAAAGTATCAGCTCCTTCTTTACAGCAGAGATTTATTATGTACCATCTATAACGCTTATACAGTTCATGAAAGCAAATTTGAAAGGGAATGAAGGAGACTTAACAATGCAGAGCAGCTGAACAAATATATAACAATTCCTTGAATGAATGATTGGATGATACCTAATAGCAGGGAGTTTGCGGTAGCACAAGATTATACTCTGATAAATCTTCAGTTCTGACTGTGGCTGCCTGATAATCCCCAAAGCTTCTAATCTGCAGGATCTGAATCCATAAAGAATGACAAAAAAAAAAAACAAAAAAAAAAAAAAAAAAAAAAAAAAAAAAAACCCACAAAAAAACTTTACAATCAATTACAGTTACTGCCACAAAGCCATTAGTGAGCAGGTGAAATAAGTATGACCTTTTTAACTTCAAAGTCATGCCAGAAAGAAAAATATATACATAAAACCCCTCAATCCTCTTGGACTTTGAAACAAAGTTTCAGTTTTTAATATAAAGTTTATTGCTTTTTTGAGTTCAGAAGATAGTTTTCTTTCTATTTCTTTTCCAGATTTCAGTTTGTTTCTTTTAGTCAGACAATCATATTAACTCCAAGCCTGCAACCAGAATCTGCTCATTTAATTGAAAGGTGGATGAACAATTTCTATCAAAATGGTGGGTAGTAGGATGAGAGTGTCTTTGCCCCTGTGTTTTGAACCCTCTTCTAAACCCATTTGCCACAGTAAATTTTCCCAAACTGAAATTCAGTCTTTCAAACCTTTTCTTGAGACGGCAGTTTTCTGGAATATTTCCTCAATTATCTAACTTTTGTCATATGAACAGCATTTGTTTTCTTGTTTCTACTTTCAATGTGTTTTATAGTAGGAGTACTTTCTTTGTTAATTCTTCAGTAGTAAAAATGGTGGAAAGAACCTCACCTCTAGCAGACTTTGGAAAACAAATCTAGAGTCATACAAACTGCAGCTATTGCTCACTGGTTCACTTTTCTGTTTAAGATGGATACAGTTTTATAAAGCATTGGAGGTGCCAGCTAAGTATTAAGGATTCTTAGCTTGGGACTTGACATGGGGATCTGAAGCTTCAGAATTCAGGAATTTAGTCTGTTCCTGACTCAAGATAACAAATACAAAATAGCATGGCAATTAATTGACTTGCATTTTGTCTTCCTACCTACTTTTGTTATGTATTTATCAAAAATGTCCAAATATCAATTTAAATGGCACATGGTTGAATAGAAATACCAGTTTCACAGGCAGAGCTGGATCATAAGATAGAGAATACGTAAGATACAGAATTTCCTGGGAGATTAACTTTTCCATGAAATCAGTAAGATGACCTAAATGACTTGCTCAAAATAAAATGAGAGACCTATGACTAACAATGTAAAATCCTCATTTTTGAGGTCTTAGGTGAGCATCCAAAGACATTTGACTCTACCATGGACACTTGTATCTAAATAAAGCCGCTCAGTGTCTGGATTAGAAAACCTGGACTGTGGTAAATTTTCCTTTTAGCTGTTACCTAACAGGTTCAATTTTTTTTTTTCTCACCCTTAATGTGGGAATTGAGAAACTCATAGACTCACATTATTCACTACCACAATTTGATTGCACCAATATTGCATTTGTCAATGTTACAAACAGCTTTACTTTACTATAGCTTGATAGAGATGCGCACCAGAAAGATGATGGACATTTTATCGAACACACATTATTGCCTTGATTTGTATTCTGGCAGAGAATGAGTAAGAAACTGGAGATGGAGGGGAAAAGGACACAGATAGAACAAAAGCTAACCCCTGGCCACTTCCCTGACAAGATGAGATAATCATGCTGTCCACAAGAAAAGCCCTTCAAATGAACAATAATTTAAGTGCATTTCCTCCTTGAAGTCACCTTGACATGCTGAAATACTCAAGTTTAAGAAGAAAAAGACATCAAAGGGCACTCATTAGAAAATGTGACTTTTGATGGATAATTTAAGTGACAAAGTAAAGTTAAGCATTTGAAGCAGAGGTCTTGCCAACATAATGTTTTTCACAGCTGCAATAAAACTTGGGACTATTTTGTGGTAGCTGCAGAAACTTGTTTGTGACAGTTGAAAATTCAGTTTGCCAATTCATTGCTTTTTGAGAGAATATCCTGTCCTTCAATGCGACATAATCAGAACCCATTTGCAGGTGCTGTATAAAAGGATATGCACTAGGGAAAGGGTAAAATATTCTCAGTAAGTTACAGTTGTGTTTTCATAAATGCTCCATGGGATGTGGACTGGTCAAATGGGGAAAAGTTCTTTCTAGCTTTCAGTATTGATCTGAGGACAAAAAAAGTGGTGAATAAGCCAGTTTTGTGCATAGTTTTCCTTCTTCATTAGAAGTAGGTACTCTTCATTAGAAGTAGGTACATTAGAAGTAGTGCTCATGACAATTGATGATCTTTTTAGTTCCCATTTTTTAGATGAGAATAAAAGGATTCCTTCAGTCCATGAAAAAATTACAAAATAAAATGCTATGGGGGATAACATAACAATTGTTTTACATCTCTTTGAATGTCATCATTTTAATTCCATCTGTAGATACAGAAAAGAAAATCAGTTTTATATAAGATTTTGCCCTATACTTGCCACGCTACTTTGAAGATGGATTTGTGACCTTATAGAAATGCCTTTCTTACTGATGATGCTACAGGGATTCTGGACCCCTGGAAAGCTACTGCATATGAACAGAGCCTCAGTTAGTAAACTAATTTCACGTACCTGTATGGCAGCACTTCCCCCCTTATGTTCTGTTTATTGTTATTGAACATGTTTTGGTTTAGGTCATTAATGACTCATAGTCCTGTGAATTTATTAAAGTTGCTCTAAAACATTTGTTTTATATCAAAAATAAATGAAGCAAAATGAATTACTGACAGAAACTGAAATGCGCACAAATTTTTTCTCTGTCTCCACTCAAGAAGCGTGCTGGTAGCACATTCCAGAAGTAAGTGATGCTCCCACCCACTGCTATTTGTAGAGGATCTCATCCTTGATTACTTTAATTGAATGACGACTCACTGATTTTCAAACAGAGCTGCCCACTGATGGCAAAAAGACCCAGACAAGGCTTCAGGGATAGCATCATTTTTCAGTAGGATTTCTCACACTCTTCTATTCTGCTCCATCAGTTTTACCTGGCTTTTCCTGCACAGGGAACTTTACTATGCTAAGCTCTGCACTCAAGAAACTAACAGATAAATTTGAATAAAACAAGCTGAGGAAATTAAACTGACCTTTCTACTTTTAATATGTGTAAGTGAAAAA
The DNA here is from genome assembly GCA_013398715.1 of Nesospiza acunhae. Taxonomy (NCBI): domain Eukaryota; kingdom Metazoa; phylum Chordata; class Aves; order Passeriformes; family Thraupidae; genus Nesospiza; species Nesospiza acunhae. Next base: position 747,735 of record VZSU01001524.1, read on the forward strand.
AAAAAGCATTCAAAATTCATAGTTGATGTTCGCATTATTAAGTAAAAGAAAAATGGATAGGTTTAGAAGTATTCAGTGACTTTTTAAGCTGTGACAATAACATCATGAAATCAGTTGGAATTGCAGATTAATTGCACTCAGAAAATTGCCATCCATCATTCTGAGATTGTTTTAATATGTTGAATTCCAAAGCTGAAAGTTGCTTTAAAAAATAACATTTTTGTTCATTAAAACTGAAGAGGCTTTTTAAATACAGGAAAGAACTGCAAAAAATAAACTGAATAAGGAATAAGAATGGAAATTTTTTAAAGCCTGTAGGTAAATTAATTTCATAAACCCTAAATCAAAGGAATATACAGAGGTCCTTATGGGGAAAAAAGAACCAAAACCAAACCTGCCAAAACCCCTTCAAAATGACGAGGTTTAAAATTCCTTGTTTAAATGACTACTTGCACAGACACATAAAGAGGTAGTTTTAACATGTCAGCCAAACTGGAGAAGTAGAAAACTAAAAAACCCTTCTATACGTGAGCAGAAAAGTCTGACACATTGTACTGAGAATTTTCTCCCAAGTCCTTATTGCTTTGAAATAAAAAAGCAATAAATCCAGGATTAAGAAAAAAAAAAAAAGGAAGATGGAAACACTAGTGCCAATAAAATTTACAAACTCAAATAAAGGATTTCTCCATCCTTTTAAATATCCTACAATAAACTCATACAAACCTAGTTTCTTAAACAAGAGGAAAATGCTTTCATTTATCATACTCACTATGTAAAAGTCATTGTTTCAGAAGCTACACTCTTTGCTTCTGATAAGGTTATACTATTACTTTCCAGCTCAAGACTTACCTGAGGCCCACAGTAATGCTTATTACATATACAATAGAACCAAGGAATGAGTGAATTGCCTCAGTGAATACCTGAATGGACTAGCTCAACCCTTTAGACAAAGTTTTAGATAAATCAGAAGTCACTGCTCTCTCTCCTTAATGAAACTTTTTACACTTTCAAGTTCCAGAAAGCAGAAAATATTAAAAGATGTTCTCTCATTATGAAAACTTGATCATCTATTTTTACCACACTACCATGATTTTTCTATATAAGTACCTCTGTAAGAAAACAAAGGGCCAAAAGTCACTTAGCAGAAAAGGCTACACTAACCAACAAATGAAAGGGGAAATCAGGTGAATTAAAATAAAAAATAAGTACCTACTTCTAATGAAGAAGGAAAACTATGCACAAAACTGGCTTATTCACCACTTTTTTGTCCTCAGATCAATACTGAATGCTTTTCTGGAAAAGATGTTCTAAACAAAGACAAGCTACTAGGCTCAACCCTGGAGTCAAGCATGAAATTCTGTGACTGGTGCTACATAGCAGATTAAGCTGGATGGTTGTCATTATTTTTTGTGGAAGATGGTGAATGTCCAAACTAAAAGAGATGTTGTGCTGGACTCACTATTCAGATAAAGCCGAACTGAACAGGAATCTGAGACTTGGAGCCTCTGCCACGGTGACCATGAATTAGCATTGGGGGGGGGGGAAAGAAAGTATTACCAGTATAAAGATCCTGTGTATTAGGAGAGTCAGTTCAGGCAGTTGGCATGTGTGAAAGCTTGAAGTCTGCCATGGAAGATAAAATCTTCAAGGGCAGCCTCCTCAAAGCACCAGAATGATCCATTTTGATCTGCACAAAACAGGCCAGCATGGCCAGGGGCCAGGCTAGCTCAACGTGGAACTGTGAGTAATAGCACTGAAACACTGTCCAGGAATTCAAGGATTGAAGTAAGAAGGCCATATCCCAGCTGGAGTTAAAACTGGTAAGGAATGTCAAGGGCAACAAGAGAAAAGAATACTTTCAGCAAGAGGAAGACCAAGGTTAACACGGGATTGCTGCTGGAGAGACAGGAGTCGTGCTTGAGAGTGTAGGAAAAGCTCAGATGCTCAGTGTTTGCCTCAGTTTCTATTGGCAAAGAGTAATTCCAGGCTTCCATGACTTGATAGGCCAGAGAGCTGGGTGTAGAGAAACCTAATGAGGTTTAACAAAGGAAAGTGTAGGGTCCTGCATCTGGCGAGACAGACCCCCGAGCACCAGCGGAGGATGAGGCTTGACCTACCAGAGAGCAGCTCTGCAGAAAAGGACCTGGGAGCTTTGGTGGGTAACAAGCTGGCCCTGAGACAGCAGTGTGACCAGGCAGCCAGGAAGGCCAGTGGTATTCTGGGGTGCACTGGGGTGAGTGTGGCCAGCAGGTTGAGAGAGGTGATCCTGTCTCTCTATTCAGCCCTGTAGGCACATGTGGAGTGCAGAGTCCAGTTCTGAGCTCCTCAACACAAGAAACGCATGGAGTTATTGGTCCAATGGAGGACACAAAGATGATTGGCGGTCTGGTGCATCCCTTTTATTAGGAGAGACTGCAGGAAGTTTGGCCTACTTATTCTGGATAAGAGAAGTCTGAGTGGGAATCTCATTAATATGTAAAAATGTCTTAATGGAGGGTGACAAGAAGATGGTGCCAGATTCTTGTCAGTGGTGCCCTGCGATAAGAGAGAGAGCACTGACTATAAACTAAAACACAAGAAGTTTCACCTCAGCAAGAGGAATAACTTTGTGTTGAAGGTAGCAGTGCACTGGAACAGTTTCCAATGGAGGGTGTGGAGTCTCCCTCTCTGGACACATCCAAAACCACCTGGATATGTTCCTGTGTTACCTGCTCCAGGTGACTCTGCCTTGTCATATTGGCTGGGCAGTAAGATATCCAGAGGTCCCTTCCAACCGTAATGATTTTGTGAAGTCAGAAAGACAGATGGTTAATGAGGAGCTTCTAACACCTTTGCCAGCAGTCTGAAGTATAGGATGAACCAAGCCCTCAACAAAGCAAAATAACTGCGTGCAGGCTGGGGATGGCTACGTAGCAGCTCTGCAGAAAAGGGCCAAGACTCTTGCTGACACAAGGCAGTCATGTGTCATCTTACCAACCCAGGATGACCAAATGAGACTGATCCTCATTAACAAATCTGTAACCAGCATGTTTTAAGAAAGACCCTCCATCTGGAACACTCATATGCCAGACTCATATGAGGTCATATAGTCTTGTGTCTAATTTTGGCCTTCATGTATAAGAAAACCCAAACAATGAAAACAAGTGAGTTTGGGAGGGGATGACCAAGAGAGAATGCTGGGATATATCACATATACATTATTCTGGAAAAGACAAGGATAAATATTTCAGCTTCCATCTACACCATCATAGAGCTGATAGAAGTTGAATACTCTCAGAGGTACACACAGAACAGACAGGAGGCCATAGTTCCAATATGTGGCAAGAGAAATTTTCATTGCACAAAAGGGAATAATAAACAACATAATGATAAAAAATTGTTAAGCCCTGGAACAGGTTGCTAAGAGATATGATAAAGGTCTTCATCTCTGGACATATTCAAACCTTGTCTGAAAGAAAAACTGAGCAACATGATTGAGATCTCCATCATTCTGTGTTCAGCATATATTTGGATGGTCTTCAAAGGTTGATTCAAGCCTAATTTTTTTCTGTGAGTTCTTTTGGCTTTAAAATCCATGAATCTTTGTTTTTCTTTGATGAAATTGTGAAGAGTTTAAAGTGCATTCCACTGTTTTTATGGGGAAGGATTTTGCATGTAAATGTCAACATTTTCTGTTCCCACTGTTAACAGACAAAATGGATGTACATATTCATAGAACTTTAGTAAAATCAGTCTTTACAAGTGCCTGTATCTATGAACAGTGTAGCACAGACAATAAAGGGTTTTTTTTGTTTTCCTGCTGTAAAGAGACTTAGCTTAGTGGAAGTCGTAGTTAAGGCTTAAGTTTAGTTCTCATCAATCACACAGGCTGAAAGATGAACTAAGTCACAGGGGGAAATAAGTTTCAGAATAATTATTTGAGCCCAAGAGTTTGACTAAGAAATGGAAAGAGTACAATTGTACAGATAAAATGAAATATGATAAAAATAAGATAAAAACTTAAAACAATTTCTATTAATGATAGCTAATTTTAGTATGGCATCTTTTATTGACACATTTATAAACTGAGATCTGAAAAGGACTTTGTAACCTCCGTGTTCTGAGTGGCTGTACAGAATATTTTTTTTAAAACTCCTGAAATAGAATCCACAATCATAAATCTTGTGTTTATGCTCCTAAGAAGTGTCATGAGAGAAGTGCATATCAGCTTAATATTCACAAAAAAGACACCTGTTAAGTGACTTCCATGAATCTTATTTTTTAGTGTGATTTAAACCTTACTTATTACACATATCCCTTAATGCAGGACTTATGCATCTTAGAAGTCTCTCTAGGTGGAAAGGGCTCATTCAAAATGGATTTTATGCAGCAGCTCAAATATTGGTGCATTTGATGAGAAGGAAGAACAGACTCCTAGAAGAGGTACAAACTGATAGCTTTCTTGTGTCCACATAGTATCCAATTTCTGAATTATAGATAACTGTGACAATGCGTCTTTTCCACTTCTTCCTATTTCACCTGTATCAATAGCATTCGTAAAGTTGGGAATGTGAGTAGAAATCAAAAAATGTTAGTATATACATAAACATAAAGTATAAATATATAGTCAGGATGTCACAAAGAGCCTTGTGTTTCTTTAAGGATTCATTTTCACTTCAGAGTGATAAAATAAAATAAATTTAAGTTGTGGGGGTAGGAATATACACATAAGGAGTTTCCTTCTAGCAAAGAAGCCAAAGCAATTCTCATTTTTTTAATGTTCTCTTGCTCAGTCTTTAGCTAATCTTGAATTTTCTTATACATGAGAAAATATTAAAGGTGAAAGTACAAGTCTCACTCCTCATGGTGGGCTTTTTAGCCCTCAGGAATACTGGCTATATGTCAGAGGAGGGTAGCAAAAGGATCCCTACAACCAAAGCTCTGTGTTGCCATCCCAAGATAATTTACACGATCTGGCATGTTCACCCTCTGACATGCGTGTTTGAATGATCCCCATACTGATTGCAGATTTAGTCAAAGAAGTTTGGAAAGCACATCAACAAACTGACTGTGAGTTTCTGCTTTTCTGGTGATGCTTGATATCACTGTGTACAGACACAAGCCTTCATTCAACTGTCCACTCTGGGTCAAGGCCATCTAACATTCAGCTCCATACTTGTCCAGAAGGAAATGGAGTCCTTTGTAAATGGAATATTTTGTGACTTGACTATTTTAAAGTCATCAGATACATACAGAAGTTCTGCAAATCTTCACTCTGAAAGCTGAGCCCTACTTAGAAAAGAGTGGTCATTTATTTACTTAATTTTTCAACATACAACAACAACAACAACAACAACAACAATAATAATAATAATAATAATAGCCATACTTACCATTAATGTTTGAGCAGAATAATCCCATGCAGTCAGTTTACAGTGTGATACTCTTTTTATGTAAATGACAGAACACTGGAATGAGAATTAGGAGATCTGGATTGTATTTATGGCTGTACTACAACCTGTTCTATGATCCCTAATAAATTACACCACCTTTTGTTATCCTAATTTGCAGTTCATATTTATCTGATAGTTCATCCAGAAGACAAGTATCTTGTTCAGGGAATCTTCCTTGTCAATATTCCTCATTGCTTATTTAGATAATTTCTTCATTACTTTAATTGTATTATTATTAAGAAATAGTCCTTTGGCGAGGTATTACACCATGTGTAGCCTATATAAATCTGCGACAGAGATAGGGGCTATTCTTTTTTGCTAATGTAACATTTCTGTAAATGTTAAAGAGATGTAGGAATACAGGAAAAATGAGAATAAAAGACAATATTGTACCTTCAGCTAAAACCAACCATACAGACTCAGGAATCACTAATAAATCCATTAATTTTAGAAAATTCTACAGTGACTGTGCTGAGACGATAGCTTAATAGTCAGGTCAGGGAAAAGGAGATAATTTCACTTTGAATAGAGTTTACTGAAGGAACCACAACCACTTAGGGGATTTTAGCTGTATCTGAATTTCAAATACTTCTAAATTTCAGCTCTGGTTCTATATAGCATAAGATTCAGCATGGCCCCACCCTTAGCTTTATTATGCCAGGCATTCTTTTGATGTGATTCTTCATCCCTATTTTGTTATGGATGTTTATGCAAGAAGGAAGTATACACAATGAATGAAAATCATGACCTAAGCATAAACAGCATATTTTGTATCTGAAGCTATATTTACCTTGCACTGAGCAAATGGCAGCCTAACATATAAAGTAAATATAAAGAGAAAGCATGACTCTGGGACTAGATCTGGAAGAGCCAATGGAGTAAGTAAAAGCAAGCTGAGAAGTTTGACTAATTTTATCAAATTTTAGTTCAATCCTAGGTATTGTATTAGGTTTTCACCTCTGGAGATGAAAGATCTGTTGCACAATGAATAGATCACAAACATTTCATGAATCTTTCAACCTTCTTCCTGTTCATTGTAACAGGAATACTCAAATCCAGTCTGCAAATGAAAAACATAATTCAAACATAGCAGTGAGCAGAGGGGTTACAGATCAGGATTGATTTAAATGGACTGATGAAAATGCACCTTCATCACGTCCTGATTCAGCTAGGCACTTGAACATATGCGTAACATTTAGTACTTGACCAGTCCCAGCCAGTGCTTACCTGAAACAGAGCTTTAGATGAATTAAAATGGTTCAGACCTCTTATGCTAGTCTCCTACCAGCAGGGAATCAGCTATTCATAAATATTAGCTCAGGTTTGTTCTTGCACAAGAAATGGACTGGCAACTTTTTAAGTATGAAGCCAGACTGTGGACTGCAAATGTGATGCAGCTGACATTGAGAGGCTGTCATAGGATGCTCTGTAAAAGGGGGCAAATTGCAACATGGCAGTCAGTGCAGTCTACTAATCTGTCTGGCACTGGAAGTTTTCAGAAAAATGATTCTACAACAAAGAAATTCCCATAACACAAGTGAGAGGACAGAAAAGAAAAACAAAAAGCAAAACAACAAAACCAAACAACAGCTCAGGAAATTAGAAAGGAAATTCAATCCGAATTTTTTTTTCAGGTGCCTAGTACCACAAGATCAAAACTTTCAGGAGTTTTCAAACAAATGGTGGACCAGTTAAAGATATTATCAGTTTAAATTTGGGATCAACACACTATACACAGAATCACAGAATAGCCTGGACTGCAAGGCACCTTAAAAATCATTCCATTCCAACTCCACTGTCATGGGCAGGTAAAACTTGCACTGTGCCAGGTTGCTCAGAGACCCATCCAACCTAGCCTTGAACACTTCCAGGAATGGAGCAGCCAGAACTTCTCTGGGTAACCTGTGCCAGGACCTCAGCACCCTCACAGTAAGGATGTTTTTTTCCAAGTATCCCATCTAAACCTACTGTCTTTTAGTTTGAAGCCATTCCCCCTTGTCCTGTTGCTACATGCTCTTGAAAAGAGTTCCTCTCCGTCTTTCTGTTGGGTCCCTTCAGGTACTGGAAGGCCACAAGAAGGTCATCTCAAAGCCTTCAGAGAATAGTATCAGTTCTCTCAGCCTTTCATCATAGGAGAGGTGTTTTTGTCTGCTTTAACTCAGAGCAATCAGTGAATCTGTGCTTCTTACATTTTAAGTGACTGTGGAGAGCACTGGGTTGCAAAGGCAAAACCATTCACAACTGTCCCTATGTTCACCCTGCAAGGATAGTGGGCTCAGCAGCATGCTCAGAGCTCCTGCTCCCTGCTCATGCAAGTTGAAGAACCAGGGAGACAACATCTCCCATGTCTTTCTAGGCACCAAAGCAAGAAATGAACCATCTTCTACACGGCTGGGATGGGCATCTGAGAACCTTGACTGTAGGCTGTATCGTAAGTACACCCTCTTCTACAATGAGGACACAGCTTTCTTTCTTCTTCTGCTAAACATGAGCACAGTGACATCCTCAGCTCAGGCTGGGTGCAGGTTCTGAAAATTACAGCAAGTCTCTGCATGTAACACAAACAATGAAACTCTTCATCTCGGAATGCAAACAGACCATAGATACGGACAAAAGTTGAACAGTTGTGTAACAGAACTGAACAGTGAAAACCTGGGATGTCTAAACACGCTGGCTTATGGGGAGCTATGTCTGGTACTTCTGATCAGTGCTGCTGTTGATGATGAACCTGTAAGATTACAACAGGAACAACTTGTAGAATCTGGCAAGAACAGCAGTAATTTTACACCATCAAGGATCATCTATTCAATCTCAAATTGGAATGAGCCTTTTTTTTTTTGTTTTTGTTTTTGTTTTTTGGGGATAATTGAACAATATTAACTTTCAGAAAAACGTGGGAACATCCCCTGGATCAGTTTAATTCATTAGTGTAGATATAATCAAAGTGAGTATATACAGAAGCCTTGAGGTCTGGATTGTTAAAATTTAAGCAAAATGCTTTAGTTCTTTTTCTGCTTCAGTCCTCCATCTCTGTACATGCCTCATGATGAAGTCCAAACTTTTCTCATGTTGACCCACAGCTTTCATGAAAAATGAGGAGTGACCTTTAAGAGAAAAAGTCCTATCCTTTGCCACCATTATTGTCAAGTCAAATGCATATCAGTCCTCAGGGTGGCTGGGGTGTGAACACTGCTTGGGAGATTTTTCTCACTAGACTTCATCTGGCTAAAGGAAGCTGTTTTGCCACTGTAAACAAGTTAGAGGTATTATGTGCTAAAGTTGACCACCACTCACTGCTAATTCAAGTGAGGGCTTAAGGTGGTGAGTTTACACATCTACATAAAATTTTGTGAAGGGAATTTCATCTGTGCTTAACTCTTTATCTCCTTTATTCTTCTGGAAGTCTCTCCCAAACAGGAAAATTCTCCAAAGTGAATCCCAGCATTGTCTGCTGCCAAGTGTACTTTGCAAACATAGAGGTCAGGATCTGAATGACAGATACCCACCCTGCAGGCATGAAAATGTTTGTTTGTTGGGTCTGTCTGGGTTGCAGTTAAAGTTCTTCATAGCTGCTTGTTTGGTGCTGCTTGAGAAAAGTGGCCAAAATGACGCTGATAACAGTCTATTTTAGCTGCTGCTGAACAGTATTTACACAGGCCTTCTCTGATCATAACACCCCAATAATTGCACTTAAGGTGCACAGATGCTGGGAGAAGCCATAACCAGGCAGAGGAACCAATCTTGCCAGTGAGAGATTCTATGCTGCACATTGTCATGCTCAAAAATAAAGGAGAGGTGGGAGGATTGAACAGCTCTTATTGTGGTTGGGTACCATCTGTGTTTTAGTCTGCAGATGGGGCATGGTCAGTTACTGTCTTTGCATAATGTTTTTGGTTTTGTGTTTTCTCTCTTTTCTTCCACTCCTCCACTTATTAAGCTATTTTTATCCTGGTCCATGTGTTTCCTTGCTTTTACTCTTTCATTCCTCTTCCTCCATTCCACTGTGGAAAGAAGGGAGCTTTGAGTGTGGAGTACTTAGCTGCTTAACACACAAGCATGGATGAGCTGATGAGTAAATGGCCTGAGCAGTACAGACATTCTCTCAAAGGAGCCACCCACCATCTTGCACTAAAAAAGCTCTCTCCATAACTTAATGACATACTCTGCATTTACAGACTCCAGTTTCACCCACAACATCTGCTTACAGTGCATTTAGTGCTTAGGTATACCCGTCCTATATTTAACCTTTTATCTTCAATGATGTTGGGTCACAATTCAGCCAGAGTATTTTGCCCAATTGAAGATATTCTTGGCCAATGAAGTACCATCATTGCAATCTATATCCTGCATCAGAAATAACAACACCATCATTCCTTCTTCTGCTATTGCAAATAAAAATGCCAGGACCCAAAATAAATGCTTTACATAAGCATTTCTGTAATAACTATCAAGAAATGGAAAGAAAAGTTATATTAATTTATTTGCACCATAATGAACATACCACATCATTATGCTCTCTTTTCTCTTTCTTTCCTTTCTCTCTCTTTCTTTTCAGACTTTTTCTCCTGATTCTCTCTATTTTTTTTTTTTTTTGTTTCTTCCTAAAGGGACGCTTGAATAGAACTATCTGGTTTAGAAGATGAGGCTGACTGATTACTGTAATTCATAGGGCCTTAATTAGCTGCACAAACCATTAGCTACAATTAGACTATTATAAAACACTTGATGCGCTGTGTCAACCATGGGGGCTCATTTAGTCTTGTGGCAGGGAAGGGAGGGGGGAAGGGGAAAAGAGAGCCCTGTACAGCCAAGCATGCTAATAAAGAATGATTTTTGATTTAAGATGTTGCCGATAGTCCCTCAAAATTAATCTCAATAGCTGTCTAATTTGTGTCGGTGGATGGTATATTTATTGTAAAATGACACCAAAGCTAAATGAGTTACCTGAAGCAGGACTGCTAATGTCAGCGCCTGGAGACGCAACTCCATATGCCGTAATACAGCAAGGCACTGGGGCTGAATACTCCCAGTGGATCACTTTGCTTCATCTGTCTCTGAAAATGCAGCAACCTGACTTACACTTTATGATCCTTAAATAATAATAATTTAAAAAAAAAATTAAAAAATATGAGAAACAAATTCCAGAGCGGCTTTCAAAGGTGAGGGGGGTGGGGCTTAAAAGGGCATGGTCCAGGCAGAAGAAACCTTATTGAAATTGGTTTGGGTGTTGGCATATGTAAAAGTGGAAATTATGAGATTTGTCTTTAAAGTGAAAGAGAGAGGAAATAATACAGATGAAGTAGATTTTTCTGAAGGGCTTAACACAGTGGGAATGCAAGTATGACATTCTTTAACGTAGAGACTTTTTTTGGTTTGTTTTCCTATTGTATTTTCTGATTCATATTGTATTGATCTAACTTTCTAGTTGCAAATTGCTGGAAATACATTTATAGATTACTTTAATTTATTTCTCTCTTTTTTTTTTTTTTACCCTTGATTAATTTCCTGCTAAGCACCTTTGCAACAGAAAGTCAGGAGCTTAAAATAGGAGAGATTGGTTCAATAATACATGGCACTTGGTCTTTTCTGTACCATGCATGAAAGTATAAAAGCACAGAGGGGAAGAAAGTAGAATCTGTAGTTAATATGTTAGATTGGGACTCAGAGACCTGAATTCTGTTCCTGTTGTGCCCTACATGACCTTGGGCAATTCCATTTCTCTGTGCTTTTGTGCAACATGGGGACAGTCACACTTTCTCTCCTATTATGCTTTGTTTCTTTCAACTCTGGGGCCCAGATTCACAAAGGTAAATCAAGGTAATTTATCTTGATGGACTAGAAAGTAAGAGCTGAATTACCTCTGTGGATCAGGGTCTAAGCTTTTTGGGGCAAGGATTACCTATTGGTTTGGGAAAATACAGCACTTGGCATGCGGGACCAAATGTCATTTAGAAACTCTAAATCTTCTTGCAAAAAAATCCCACAACATGCTGCTAATAGGATGGAGTTGTTACACTGCATACACTGTGATTAACTAGCTGATGATCTTCAGCGATGCTGCAGCTGCCAATACACTTTGTACTATCCTCAGCCATTAATATCTCAGCAGAAACAGAGCTCAGAGTGTCCAGCCCCAAAATTACAGGCCTCTGTTGCCAGAGCCAAAGGAAGGTGAGTCACTGATAATTGCAGCTGAGTGTCCCGTGTCTCGCTTAGGATGCTGAGCACTACATCTAGTTCAGGAATCAGAGACAAAAACTTGGAGCATGACCCTCATTGCTCTACTTAACAGGAAATGCAAATGTGAGGTGAGAGGGAAGCATTACCTGACTCTGATGCTGAGGTGGCAGCCACCATTTCTCACACATAGAAGTCCCCCTAGAGCTGTTTGGTGTGATATTGTCTCTTCCTGTGTCTGGTCTGACTGTTCCAGAGCAGGGCAGGTATCATTGTGCGCATGTAGAAACTGGCTGCCCTAGCCTCTCTCCCTTACTGTAGTCTGAAAAGCAAGGCTTCTTTGCACATCTTTGCCAAAGAATAACATTGGCATAACTTAAACAAAAATTGCCATGATATTAATGACTGTGTGCAACATATAACATCATTTAAACTGAAACATTAAAATTTAATTTTGAAAATTTTATTTCCCTTGAGAGGAAAAAATAAACACCTACCTTTCCACCGCTCCAAGGTATTATGGTATGCAAAAATGTAACAGCAACAAAAAAAAAAAAAAATTAAAAAACACCAAACAACAATCTGCAAACAAAGCATTTTGTCCTACATGTGTATGGGAGTGCATGTACCTATGCATGCACGCAAATAACAGCTATACACTTTTATGTGAATCTAGGCATAAGCAAAGAAAAACATTTTATAAATTCTCTTTCATTAAAAAATCCACAGAAAAATATCCTGTTGCACTTTACAGTCAGTCTGTCAATAATAAAATAATTTACATATAGGCATGGAGCAGTGGTAAAGATTGGTGTCAGAGAGAATTCAATAATTAGTAGCTAATTATAGAATGTACTAAGTTAGATAGGTTGCCATATTATAATTATGGTGGAAGATGAAAAAGGATTTTCTGGATGATGAAGGAAGGATCAGTCAAGGATGACCAAGAGCTCAGTTCAATCTAGTAACATGATTGCAATTAAAAACCACACTCATAAACAGTACTCCACTGGGATTTGAGAAAATACCCTGGTCTTATAGGAAAAAAATGGGTAAGTTCTGCTGCACGTTGATTGGATTTACAAAAGGAAGAAATTTATTCTTTTGCTTTAGGACTAGTTATCAACATATTTTCAAAAGAATCCATGCTCCACACACATGACCACATGGAAATTCTAAATAAATTACCTCAAATTTTTTATTAGATGAGATCAGAAAACAACCTGGAAGAAATGGGTGGGGTGGGTGGCCCCTCTGACAGAAAAATAACACCTATAAGATGGAAAAGTATATTTAAAGTCTGTGATCTTACAAAGTTTATTAAACATTTATTCAGTGATTATTGAACAACCACTGTTCAAGCAGCAGTTTGTTCAGTTTCCAGGCAGTCACCTCACAGTAATAATGACAGAAGACATGGATGCCTCAGGAGATGTTCCTTGGGGAGCTTTTCTCAAACCCCCTGAAGCAGGATGCTTTGGCAGCAGCAAGACTGCCAGCACAGGGTGGAGGCTTTGTGCTCTGAACAGTAACAGAACAGTGAGAAAAGCCAGGAGCAAAATCACAGAATCACAGAGCAACCTGAACTGGAAGGGACCCACAAGGATCATCCAGTCCAACTCTTAACCCTGCAAATGGCTTTTCCCAAGAGTCACAACCTGACCCTGAGAGCGTTGTTCAAAATCTCCTTGAGCTCTCTCAGGTTTGGTGCTGTAGAGCATTGCTGCTCTGGGCAGTCTGTTCCAGCGGCCAGCCACCCCTGGGGAGAAGAACCTTTTCCTGATATCCAATCCCAACCTCCCCTGGCACAACTGCATTCCCTTTGGGTCCTCTCAGAGCTCCCCAGAGAGAAGAGATCATTGCCTGCCCTTCCTTTTGCCCTCACAAGGAAGTTTTAGACTGTGATGAGGTGTCCCCTCAGTCTCCTCTTCTCATAACTTGCTCTTTTTCAGCCACACATGAAATTATTTAAGGTTTACCCTAAGCATTTAGACTCCTTGCCATGATTCCTCAGGTTTTGGATTTCCATTTGTGAAGCAGTGCTTTATTTGGCTTTCTACATAGTGATCTACATTTTTCCTCCCTCCTTCCTTCCATGTTAAAGGGTGTGCAGGCCTTCCACAACTGTTATGGATATGATACATCTACATAAAAAGGGGATAAAGGATTTCAGGAAGGTGTTTTCAAAAGCTCAAGTGGCAGGCAGGCATAATATTCTTATTAAGGATCTATTCTTCAAAAATCTTGCATTTAATTTCCTGGCTTCTGGAGCTAGCATGACCCTGATTTCTGTATTTTTTCCTTTTTCTCCTAACTTTCCATTCAATAGTTTAAACTTACAACATTATTTTCAGTAGTTTGGTTGGTATGGTGCTTTTGTTATTCCTTTTTTTCACTCCCCTGGGAAGTCAAACTGTAGACAGTATTACTTAGTGATTCATCTGTATTTCCTTCTTGAACCAATTCCTGCTTGTTGCTTAGGTCTTACAGATGTTTCGTAGAGATACTGTAAAAGGCAAAGAGTTCTCAGCCTCCAACAATACAGATTTTAAAGTCATAAGCCCTCCAGTTTGTGGGAAAATAATGGAGAACTCAGACAAAGAAAGCAGGTGGAAAGAGGAAAGATTAAGAAGAGGCAGAAAAAACACCACCTTTTTTATTTACTGGGTTTTACTTAGATCTCATAAATTCTTTTTAATGTAATGATACCATTTTTTCTTGTTTCGAAGGAAAAAAAATCTTTCAGATCAAAATTTATCACAGTCAAAATAAAAAAAAAAATAGGAACAAACCAGCATAAAACATTTAACAGCAACATTTAATAATGTATACAATAAAATATTGCTCTAATATATTGACAAATACAGCAATAAAGTATTAATGTGATTATGCTTCATCAGTGCAACAGCCTTTTCTCCTTGTCTTTCAAACGGTTTGAATAAAGTCTCTCCCCTCTAATCAACAGTTTCACCATAATCTTATGAAAACAAACAAACAAATAACACACTAGAATTTTTAAGAAAAGATTATCAAATTAATTTTCTTGTGACAACATATACAGATACAAACTAAGGTAGCTGTAATTTATTTTTGGTTTACACCAGAGCAAGTGAAATGGGAGCTTATTCCATAACAGCTTAATCAGGAAGATTCTGTAGCTGCAATTTTTTTATACTTATTTTCACCACTCCTGGGAAAAAAAAAAGGCAAGAGCTACATGCCACTTTCCAGATTCCACTGAGGCATAGGAAGAGGAGTTGTCCAACCTATAAATGAGATCTACTCTTGAGCTGGCAACAATTGCTGTGATGTCTGAAGGCAGCCAGATACCTGACATGGTCACAGGGACTTGAGGACAAAAGTGAGGCACCTAAAACTGCAATTCATGACACACAGAACCCAGAAACCTCTTCAAATCCATTGCAGAGACAGAATCTGACTCGGGCTGCTGGTGTCTCCCAGCTTCAAATCCTCTCACATAATTAAACAAGCCAGGTCAATTTTTTCTCATATCAACAAGGGAAGGTTCATAAGGCTGAAGCACTCTCACAGTCCATGCTGGCTCATGATTCAAGCCTCTTTTTTCTCTGAACATCTAAGAAACCATCTGCATTTAAGAGATTCTATTTAATGGTGGGAACATAAAGGGTAAAGCAGATAACTGAGTGAGAAACCCTTCTTTCAAGCATTTTAATTATTATTTTCATATGAGCTCTCTGTCACCAGATCTTATCAGCCACTACTTCATATATCCTAGCTGTCTTATGGAATTGAAATACTCAGGGAGGATAAGGCTACTTAAAAGCATTTTTCTTGTTTTTTTTTTGTTTTTGTTTTTTTTTTTTTTTTCAATATGATTGTTTCTTCAGCCAGAATTCCTCCTCAGGATTGAGAAGATGTGGTCCTGGATGGATGAGACAAATGGAACCTGGTGCTGCAATTACACCTATAAATGTGTCCTGGTGCCCTTAGTGTGCTCACAGACATGTCATTGCCAAAGCCAATTGGGGCTCTTCAGTACAGAAATCCAGATATTTAATTCACATATAGCAAAATATTGCATCATCCCAGGCTGTGTGAAAAGCACACTTCAGAAATCTCACCTGAGAAAATACATAAGAATTCAGTTTTGTATTTCCAAAAAAGTCATCAACTGCTTAAGCAATAGGAAAGTTACATGTAGCAGAAATAACACTCTTCAGGTTTGTGAGAGAAGCTCAGATAGCATTGTTAATGGCTTTCAGACGTGTTTGGAATTAATCCCTTGCATCTGTTTGCCATCTTTTTCAGATTTAATGACTTGATGCTTTTCTGGGTAAACAAAGAGGCTCTCTTGCTCATACGTGCTACTTAGAGCAGTGTGCATACCTGTAAAATGAAAAGGTGACTAGACTGAAAATGTCATTTGCTGTGACTTTGCTATGACCTTTATTCAAGCCAAATTCCAGTCCAACATGAGTCACAGCAGTCTGATGGATGGAGTTGCAGCTGTTGAGTCTGCTCCTGCACAGGCCAGGAATGAGACAGGTGTGCCTGCAGCTAAATCTAGACATCAGTGGTACAGAAATCAGCATCTTACCAACTCACTCATCTTCCATTATACTTAGTGAAGAATAGATACTTCCAGGTCACAATTCATCTGATCTCTTTAAAATCTCTACTTTGGTCTAAGATGAATTGCATCCTGGAAATGCCCACTAACTATGCAGAGCCTCTAAGGTGATATCTTCATTGTAGACATCTACAATTAATCGTGTGAATTTCTGTATAGGTTTAAAGATGGTGGAAAACCAAAGCTAATATTGGAAGTTCCTGTCTATTCTTCATGTTAATGTCACCCTACCCCTGCTTCTTTATAAGAAATAAAGCTTTCCCTGATATTTACAACAGAGAACTCCTTTCATATGTAAAGAGGACCATTTTTATGGGGGGGAAAAAATTGCACAAGAGTGGAAAAAATGCAGGAAACAAAACAGACTGAATTGCTAATGATTAAAATTTATTCTATTCTTCCATTCTTTTACTTATACTTCATATTGGCTGCTGAAAAATTAGGTGTGATACCAGACCTTAGGCCAAATCATCAGTATTGGAAGCTGCTAACACTGGAAGTTTGCTCTGCTTCTGTCTTTCACTGAAATCATCCAGGTGAAGGAGGCAGTTTCATAAAAGATGACATTTTCTAGCTCAGCCTCTTCCAGAAACCAGCTGTCGATGGACACCAGCAGCCATCGAGCTGAGCATCTTTCCCAACGCCTGCTGCTCTGTGGACAGCTCCCGTGCACGACACTCACACAGACACACACCCAAACACACACACACATGTAGCTCGGATTTTGTGTTACTGCCTCTGCAGGATCAGCCTGGAGATCTGGGTCAGTCCCCCCACAAGGCTGTGGCCGTGAGGCTGGAATTCTGTTCCTCATTTCCAAACCATCCAGAAGCATCACACAGGCTGCATAAGGGCTTTCCATATTCTTTTTCCAGATTGTGTTTCCACCTTCCTTGGACTGAAAAGCAACCAGGTTACCAGACCAAACTGAGAAAATGTCTACACATGGCAGAAAATGCATGTCAGTGATGAAAATTAGAATATTAATTTCAGGGTGTAAAACCTAAATATTTTAAAAATTCTGAATTTTCCATCATTATTCCCAAAAACCAAGACATATGAAAATTGTCATAAAAAATATTTCTGTCTTTGGAATGCTTTTGGGGCTTTTTCAGTGGTTTTTGGGTTGTTTGTTTGTGGGGTTTTTGCCCTTGGTGTTGTGGAGCATTTTTGTGTTTGTTTTGTTGTTGTTGTTGTTGTTTGTTTTGGGTTTTAAGTTATTTTTTAAGTGGGGTTTTTATTTGAGGTCTTTCTGGTGTGTTTTATTGGTTGGTTGGTGGATTGTTTTTGGTTTTTTGTTTTTTTTTTTTTTTTTTTTTTTGGTTTGGTTTTTTTTTTTTTTTTTTTTTTTTGTTTTGGTTTGGTTTTTTTTTTGTTTTGTTTTGTTTTTTCCTTTGGAGGGTGGAGTGGTGGCATTTTTTTGTCTTTACCTCTGGTTTAAAGCTGTCCCTCGAGACAGATTTACAAGATCATGAGAACCATATTGGATCATGTCCTTGCAGAAATAATTTTTATGTATTCCAAGTACAATTAAAAATATTGGCTGTATTTGTTCCTCTTTATCAGATAAATATGTATATGTCCAGTTCTTTAAAAATATTTAATTATTTAGTCAGGAGACCAGAACAGCTGTTTTGCCAGGTAAATATATTTTGAGGCAGCTTCTTAAATTGTATTATGTTAGATCTATTTCTATGTAAATGTGTTTTTTTGTAACACAAATTCTTTAAAAAGACAAAATCTATTACCTTCTCTTCTGTCATGTAAACACAGATTTGGGGGTCATGTTTCGAGTAATACAGCAGCATCAACAAGACTCTTTGAAGAGGCACTTTTCTTGATCATATGGGCCAGGGTCTGATATATTCATTTGTAAGGGGAACGATATTGAAAAGTTGATTAACTGATCAACTGATTTAACATTAAGTTATTTTAGTGGAAGTTTCTTTACTTACTTGCGGGGACGCGTCTAATCCTGGCTAGCGGAAACCACACGTCGCCAGCAGTCGCGTGATGAAGTCCAGCTCAGTGGCCACAAAAGCCCACACTCCAAGCAGGGAGTGTATGAGGCGAGCAGCTGGAAAACCCGGCGCGCTCCCTACGTCGTGGGTGGGGAAGGCCACTCCTGGGCAGGCGAAGGAGAAGGGCACGCTCAGCGATGTGGTGTGGAGAATGATGACTCGGGAGGCGACAGTCTACCACAGGGAAGGGTTTATTGGAAGGACAGGAAAACGAGGCTGGAACAAGGGAACCTGCAGCAGACTGCCCCGAGGCGGGGCTCGATACAGAACTTAAAAAGCTTAAAGAGAGGGGAGGAACATACAACAACTGACAAACCAGAACACATTACAAGATAATTGACATAAAACACAAACCAATGGGGGGAAAACATGGGAGGGGTCAGCCCACCTGCACCAATCATCCCTTGCCCAAGGAAGAAGTTTCTGGTTCTTAGGTGGGGACAGAGGATGACAGACAGATGGGTTACCAAAGCAACAGGGGAGGGGAAATTGAGATAATGAGGAAAACAGGGAGGGGTTTAACTGATAGGCATACAAACTGATACAAAAGGGCGGGAGTAACCAAGGTAACACAAGATTGGCAGATAACCGCAGAGGGAGGGGAACCTGTGACTGAACCTTAAACTCTTATAAAACTCTTATAAAACAGCATAATTATGAAACGGCAGCCAAGAACCATAAGTGAACTTCGAAACGCACCCCAACACTTACTTACATAGCAAAGCAGATTCCTGCGTGAGACACAGAAGCAGCATGAGACACAGAAGTTTAGCATGAGCAATATGAGAGGACATAGGAGAGCTGAACATTTACTCCAGGAAAAAAAAAAAAAAGAAGAAAAATGAGTGTGCTGAAACACTGGTTTCTGTCTCAGCATTCAGTTTACCTTCCGAGTAGAAAAGTCAGAAGCTGATTTCTTGATCACGGGTCCTTTACCAGCTGTTCTAGAGATGGAGATGCCATTGGATCTAGGGCTGTCTTCTTCAGTTTTATGTTTCCAATATTTCTGGGAAAAATTTGTCCTCCTTTCAGAGGAGTTAGCTCATCAAACAGGGGGACAAATGTGTGGCTTTTGAAGGTGGTTTTTCCCTTAATTGCTTTGTGAAAAGCCATTTCTAAAATTCAGGTTTCTTAAGTTACTTTCTTGCTCATTTTCTTTAAAAGTAACAGGGGACTACCACCATGGCTATCCATTTGAAATGTATGGCAACATGTTTAGGAGTAATGGTATCCCTGTGCTTGTGGTAGTCAAAGATAAAGATTTGTAGCAGAAGAAATCAACTTTATTACACAAACCTGTATCCTTATTTTCATGTGCTTAAAGGCTCACTCTTCCTTTTCTTTTCTGTTTTCCTAATCAAAATATTTGTTTAACTTTCTTTTCCAATGGACTCTAACCTTTCTGGTACTGTAACTTTGACTTTAGATGTTGCACAAAGGGATTCCATAAAGGCAAACCCAAAAGAGATCCACCTTGTAAGCCCTAATTCTGACTTTATTACCCGTTCATTAATCAATTAATTTGATGCATTACAACCTCTTTGATTTACGAACTGTTTTACCCCTAAATTTTGCAAGAAAATGGGGTGGGATATAAGGATAGGGACACTTACTTGGCAGAGCTGCAAGTGAATGCTGAAGAAAGTACTTTGATGGCTAACATGGAATGCCTGAAAGCTCTTTATTTTCAAAACTGGTTGGAATGAGTCTGAGAAAATTATTCCTCCCTTTCCATGGGGTCTTGCCCAAATTAGAAGTACTTTATGGATACCTGATTAAGATGGTATAACTCCAGTGATGTTAATGATGGGATCTGACATTTATGTTTTATTTGATGTAAGCATGTGTCTGACTGTGAGCAAGTAAGTGGATGTCAACAGAAAAGCAAATCAAAATTGCTGAGCTCCATAGCTAATAGTATATGAAAAAAAAAATTGAATTCCCCGACCTAATTCTGTTGCATATTTTCTAATTTCACCCAGAATGTTGAAAATATGTCTAAAAGTTGAACAATGTTTGATACATTCTTCTTTCCATTTGAAGAACCTTGGTAATCTGTCTGAACAACTTTAATAATAACTCAGCATGATGTCTTTATCCATTCTCCCTCTGCTTTTTTCTCTATTTTCTCTTGGGCCACTATGAGAACTTTAATGACCCAACATGTTTGTCTTCTGCCCACTGAGAATGCTGCAAATTTTGTTTGGTGGAATCACGGCACTGCAAGGATACTGTGAGTGAAATACCAGGATAAATTGGTACTCCCCAAATATGTTACCTTCAAGTTGGCTTTCCCAAACTATCAGTCTTTTCCCAAAGAACAGGCTTAGGACCACCAAGGCATTGCTCATCTTCAATGGGACAGTCCAAAACTTTCTATCTTTTCACCAACATCATAAGTCTTTAATGATGTGTTCATTTCTATTTCTTCCTAATCCCACTGTTTTATGTGCTGAAGCATCTTAATCTATGTGTCAGATTTGGAGATATATTTAGCTGTATAACTTCCACCAGTTTCAGTGGAAGATTTGGTAACAAAATAAAGGTTATGCGTATGAAATCCATTGAGGAACCTCTACTTCCACCACCTTCCTGCCCCACAGAATTTAATTTTATGTTGTTTGTTTGTTTGCATTTTTTTTTTTTCGTATGTACAACATCTGAAGACTCCATGAGGTGAGATTTGCAAGTCTTTGGTTTTAGATACTACGACCTCTTGCCATCTGCCACTCTGGATGTTTTCCCTGCTCCCAGACCTATGGGAACACTGGCAAAAGACTGGCCGTGATTAGACTTCAGCTGCACTATTGGAAGGCCAGTATCTTCATTTAAATTAGAAGAAACTCTTCCACTCTGGAACATCTTAGGGAAGAGATGTATTTTTCTTGTACTGAATCTTTTAGGGTGCTGTGTTGCTTAGCAGGGACAAGGTAAACTTCCAAGCAGGCAGAGCCTAAAGAGGGAGATTTCCCAGAGAAAATTTGTCAGCATCCTAAGATTTTCCTGAAGTTTTGCTTCCCAATTTATCTTGAGGCAATGATGTCTACATCACAGTTGGTGTCAGTTATAAACAGGATGTAAGCATCTATATATAGAGATATTTTCTTCAATATTATTTCCTGAATAGGGATAGAAATCATAACAATACACTTGAGGATTTATTTTTATGTTTACATAGTTGAGTGTAAAATATACTGTCTACTTTGTAAGAAAAAGAAAATTTATGAACATGAATGAATGAATAAAGAGAGTTTAAAAATAAGAGAACTATGATGTTTTTGTTTTGTTTGTCTATGTTTGTTTAGTTTGATTTGACTGTGATTTTTTTAAAGGAATGAGTATAGTTCTATTCAATATTCACTTTAAATATTCATGTTGCATTGTTTCTTATTCCTAGTGTTTAAAAAATGGCTGCCATAAATTCTTATATTCCTGTCCCTTAAATGTTTATGATTTAAAAATAAGCCAATCATCAGTGGCAAGACACACTGCTTTTAATTTAGGCAAGAATTGCCTTTGTAGAATAGAAACAGGCTTTTTTTTTTTTTTTTTTTTTTAATCCTACCAAAGAATTCAGGATTAGAGACAAGCACAGGTTAAAAATAATTTGTAAGTACCACTACAGAAAGCCTGAGTGATTCATATAGTTTCAATTCTTCCTGTGAATTTGTCCTTTGCTTTCAATTGTTCTTATTTACATATAGCCTAGTTTCAGAGCAGAGACCTTTTAAACACATCGATAGGTCAATAAATCTATGCTTTTAATAGGGATGTACTTTTGTCCATTCTTTATTTTGGAGGTTTTCATTATGCACTGTCCTGCATGACTATACACTGCTGAACATGAAATGTTTACGTTGAATTAATTTGTTCTTTCAACACATTTGATTATTAGAAAGTGCAAAAGGGATGTTTTCAAGGTTTATAAAAGCATATGTTGACCTTTCTTTGAGAATATAAAAGGCTGATTCTATTGCCATTATACCCTCTGCAGAGGGGATGCGGTGCAATGCCTGAGAACATATAAATTCTCACAGAAGAACAGAAAAGTTACATTTCCAAGGACATAAGACTTAAGGACACTCTTCTATTATGGATGTAGACTTTTCTTCTACTTTCTGATGCCTTCTTCCAGCTGCCTTTGCAAGTCATGCACAGAGCTGAGAACATGTTCAAGAGTCTGACATTTAATAACACGAAGCTCTGCTTAAACACAGAACTGTCTGAACTTTGAGACACTGCTCTCAGAAAGGAGTCTGAGGCATATTTCCTATGAGCATGTCCCACATTTCAACCTACTTGTGGACAGGGATCCCGCAAATGTGCGTGTGCCAAGCAAAAAGTTGTCTTATGCCCTGGGGGTCTTGCTCTTTTCAGCCAGGAATGATATTGAAGGAATGATATACCTCTTGGGAGTCCAGTGGGCTTACAAGGGTTGTGTGGTGTTAACAAGCTCAAAACCTCCCAGGCCAAGACTCTCAGGTGTGCTAAGACATCATCTTCTACTGCAATTAAAAAAAAAAAACAAACAACAAAACAGAACCGACCAAACAAACAAAACAAAACAAGAAAAACCTAACAAAGAAAAAACCCAAACAAACGAATACCCATAACCAACCAAATATTTAAAGGTCTGTTTTTAAATCTCGCTCTGAGGAAATTAATTTCCAATGGTACCTTACAGATCCTACAAACTACTCTTGTTCTTCTTATCACCATGCCTATATGTAAGGGGAATATTCTTTATGATTAAATTGTGACCAATGGCAGAAAACTCTTCAAACTATAAGAGTAGTTTTGAAATACTCTGATAGAAGAGTCAGAGGAGTGGGGAAGGGATGAATCTATAGAGTTCCCAGTATTTTGCCCAACAACTGTAAGGACACAGGAAACATCAACAGCAAACAGAACACAGAACTGATTATCCGTATGATCCTGCTCCTTATTTATGTCCAAAGGCAGATTCACACAGTGACTGTAACTTCTCTTCTGCCTCCCATTGCTTGACAGGGACACTGTGCCTGCCTTGTCTAAATCAATTACCTAGCCACAGCCTCAGTGTCCGTAATGTTAAAGATTGCAGCCACTTTGTACCCCTAATGACAGCAAGGGTTAGTGTGAAGGATTCTGGAAGGAACTCTCCAGCTCTCTTCTTCTGGGTCATATTTGCACCATGCAGCTGAAAGGGGTATCTAGTTTAGAAGTTTCTGGTTTTTTTCAAGGGAAGATCTGTGGATAAGATCCCTAACTATTAAGAAACAGCAAAGCAAAAAGAACTTTGTGAATAGTGTTTCTAAAATGCCACTGTTTTTCTGAAAGTTTCCATAAGTTAAAAATTATAGTCTTCTTTAATACCTGGGAGTGAAATAGGAAAATGAGTATAGGAATAATTTCCTGCTGGAATGCAGCAAACAAACAAACAAAATCAGTCTGCACATTGAAGATGCACAAGCTCTGAACCTCTCCTAAACAGGGACAAAAGGCAAGATCATATACAATATATCTCCAGTTTGGGGTGAAAAAATTCTGGTTTGCTTTCTGCACTGCAGATCTTCTTAGTCAGGTTGTCTCGCTCTTTCTCTCCACTTCTTACAGTTTTGGGACCCCTTGTACTACTAAAAGCTGGACAATTATAAGGTTATCTATGTTATACTGTAGCACAGTAGAACTTCAGCAGGTCAAATGAATTCTTCTGTCTTTGGTATTATCACTGTCCCATTTCTGTCACAAGTGTTATACTGCATATTCTGGGATGCTGTTCCTCAGTCAATCTATTCTCCCAGATTTATTTTTATATCAGATCATCATCAAGTGGTCTCCATTGTACAAAGCACTATTCTCAAAAGTGGCTATTATAATTCAGCTTACAGTGATGAACACAATTACCTTTAGGTTCATTTAAAAAAAGATGAAGAAAAGAAGAAGAAAAAAATAAGAAATTCATCTGAACAAAGAAAGTCTTTGTAGGAAGGTCAATTGTGTAAAGGGACAGCTGTTTGAAAAGAAAGACACATTGATCTAAGCTTCAGAAGTAGTAAAAATATACAAGAAAAATTGATAAGTCAGACTCTCATTTAAATGAAGGCAGAGAAAATAATTTACTGAAAAGTTTTAAGTCTAATACAGTATTAGTAGCTGATGTTGTTCTAAAGAAATTATCTGATGCTTTTGAAGAAGTAAAACAAGACAAGGTCTCATGCTTTTTCAGTGACTGTTTTTGAATGTGGTTGCAATTGGGATTTTAAAGAGGAATTTACAATAAGTAATAAACTGAGTATTTTTTACCCTGCTAATTAGGCTAAATTTCCACATATGGTGTAAAAATGCAGTACCTCCATTTCACAGATGACTGATAGAATCATCTGGGTTATCCACTCAAGGCTGCAGAGAAGGTATTTATACCAAATTGGTGCTCGGAGCATTGGATCATGTGATTTCTTGTCTCCTTAGGGAGGTCAAACAGGATGGATTGAAGTTGAGCTGAAGGATTAGTTTTCATATTCCACCTTATGCAAATAAATAAATTAATTAAGAAAAATCTAGGTCAGCCAAACCAATTCAGTATAATATCAGCCCAATGAGTGAGTAGAAGTATTCTCTAATTGCTGGAAGAAAACTACAGTAATATTTACCTCGCAGTTGAAATAGCAGAGTTCTGAAAATCCTGAGATCCTAGTCCTCCAGGAATTTTTAATTTCTCTCACAATTGTATAACGGTCCCTTCACCCCAAGAATTTTTGAACAGCGAGGATCAATTAAATATAATTATTAAAATAAGTACAATTTTGCTGGAAAACTTTTAGCCTATTCTATCTTGTTATACTTGTATCTGCATTCTCATTCCAAGCAGAAAAACACTGCATTCTATTTTGTAGAAATCTCAGGCTAGAAGTAGGGGGTGTCTGTTCCTGTTGTTGTTTTTTATATCTTTCCTCATTTTTATTGGTAAACTATCAAGCAGGATGTTCCCCCCTCCTGTTTTTAAACAGCTTAAACTGATTGTATTTCAAAAAAATGCATATGCCTATATCTTTTATAGGAGGAAAGTCATTAAATTTTGTAAATGCTAGAAAAAAAAAGAAACTTTGGATGATATTCTGGAAAGTGACGGCATCGTAAAATATGCACAATCTGGTCAAGTTCCAATTAAAAAAAATGTGTTAGCATAAACAACCTTTAAAAATAGCAGTGTAAAATTTACGAGCACAGAGTGGATTTGGAAATTGTCACCACACCCAACCACATTTTCAGTTCTCATCAACCTGGTTTCTAATTCTGCATACATTTTAGATTTGCTGACATTTTCATATAGAGAGAAACTTTCTGCAGCTGATGTGGAAATCATCAAGCCCTGCAGTGCATGGAAAGGGGATTCTTTGGACGTGGAAGAACATTGTGTTGGCAATTCCGTCTTCATCTGGCAAATACTTCCTTTCACTTTTGTTACTTGCTGATGTTGCTTCTTCAAACTGCTTGGGAATTATACGGGATCATAAATTAATTAAAATTGGAAAAGGCCTCTAAAATCATCAAGTCCAACCATTAACCCACCACTGCCAAGTCCACCACAAAACCATGTCCCTAAGTGCTATATCTACCAGTTTTTTAAATATCTCCAAGGATGTTGACTTCATCACTTCACTGGGCAGCCTGATAATTCATTTAGTGAAGAAATTTTTCCTAATATCCAATCTAAATCTTCCCTGGAGCAACTTGAGTTTTGTGGTAACTGTTAGAGAATGTTTAATTACTCATGTTTAAATACCTAACAAAGGGAAGCTAGGGAAGGCATCTATTATACCCAAGGCATCTGATCAACACATCTTCCTTCATCTGCTCCTCTCCTGTGAGCCCATTTTGAGGCAAAAAATAGCTACACTTTTAGGAGTTGGTGGATTTCTTCAGTCCTTTTAGGTGTTGTGAAAGACCCCAATCACTTTAATTCAAATCCTCAAATTAATGTCTGTCACTATAATTAAATGCAACTACCTTTTCATTCTTAAAATCTTTGTTCTTCTGTTGCAAAGCCCTGAAGCTCCTTCGAGCATACAGATTTCTATCTTATAAACACTTGGGTTTTTCTGGCACCTGAAGTTGTAATTCTGGGCTTTTGTGTGCAGTCAAGTGTTAACAATATTTCAATTGCTATTCACCAGCATATTCCTTCATTACTCAGGTGTTCCAGAATGTCTTCCTACCCTAAGATGGCATACACCTAGAGCGATCAAAAATTTTGTCAAACTAAAATTAAGCCTTTACTTAAATGTGTTTAATGCAATGTAGGGAGACTAAAGTTGTTCTGTGCCATTTATCCAGAGATATGTAAGAAAACTATGACAGCATATCTCCCAAACATTATATCACTCATCTGAGAGGATGAAAATCTTGAGCCCTGAACTAAAGAAATACTTGAATTTCACATGAAGCAGTCACTGAGAAAAAAATATTAATGACTGAAATGTGGACTAGAATCCATGACCCTCCTTCCCAAATTAGTGCAATAAATTCTAGGAGTCTCTTGCCTTATGTTTTGTCTCTAATGAACTATTAAAACATGCTAACAAAACTATAATTCTCCATAATGCCAGTTCTCTTCATCTTATCCTTGAGAGATGAGTTCCAATGCTCTTACCTATTTCTCTCCCCGTTTTGTGTAAGAGATGGACTGGTTTCAACTCTCCCTAGTTACTGGAAGAAGATGTTCAAACATTTTACAACACATCTGTCAGTGTCTACAAGGGCACTGACAGATGAAAGGTTTTACTGATAGAGAAAAAGGGAAGATAATCCCAGGTCTGATTACCAGGCGATGACAATTAGACTTTTATTTAATCTAAAAATGGACAATGATTTCTCTCCAGAATATTTCAGCTCCTCACTCTGAAGAAAACTAAGCCAAAATATGTTGATTTTTTAACTCAGCACATGATTATGAACTGTTTTGGCTGACCCATATTTTTATGTTCTGGCAAATCAGTTATTAATTAGAGAAATATGTGACTCTTTTCTTGCCAAATGAACTCAGTAGCTGCCTCTACTTTGCTATTCATAGTGGGTGACAAAAACAAAGAAATAAACAAAGAAGTATTGGCTGCTGAATAGAAACTCTTCCTCAAATGATGCCCCTTTTCTGCTACAGAGTTATGCTCCTTTTCACCCTGAGAATCCTGTCTTTTTTTCTGTTTATATTCACCTCATTACCTAATACACCATCTTATCTTTCTACCTACCTCTTCCCTGAAAGGCTTAAAAAGTCAGAGAACATTGCCAACCAAGAGATTTGTGTTTATAACTAAATAAATGAAGATTCCAAAGAGAGCCTGCTAGGAAACGCTGCAGCTCTCAGTGGTGCAATGTTTTGCTGCCTCTTCACATGATGAGAGAAATCACATTTTGAAGAATACTTTCCACACAAGACATTTTTCTTCCTATCCTCTTCATTCGCAGCACCTGCTTCAGGAAATATATATTTTCCACATACTGCTCAAATGAACTAATCTATTTTCACTATGTGTCCTTTTTGGCAAAATATCTACAGTATTTTCTTTCATAAAGACAAATTCTGATCTTTTGGTATTTTTCCTCTTCCTCTTTTTATTAATAAAAATATATGATCCCTTATTTCCTCTTTGGAGAGAAAGGGGAAAAAAAAAAGAAAGAACAGAAAAGGCAAGAGAAAGAGCTAGGAAAACATAAATAAAAAGAAACAATACTGAAGCCTGAAGAAATTAAAAACTTAGGGCTAGAACCCCAACTATCAATAAGGCCCAACCTCATTGAAAATCCGTCTGTGAATATTTAGTTGTTTAGTGTTTCTGCAATGACATTTCTGCAGAGAGCAGCATGAACGAAAAATTGCCATTTTTTTATCATCTGGACTGAAACTGACAATACTGTGTCTGCTAGGAAAGATGAATTATTCCATTCAGCTTCTACAGAAGGTGCTTAAGTAGAGTTAGGTTCATGGGAGACCAAGTTCCCCAAATAAAACTACATTTCTTACCAATGCACAAGGTATTTTGCAACAAGACTTCTACTATAACTTCTCTATCAGATTGTGGACTTATCTATCCATCTTCCTGAGCAGTCTTTGTTTTTTTTTTTTTGGGTTTTTTTTTTTTTTTTTTGGGTTTTTTTTTTTTTTTTTTTTTTTTTTTTTGATTTCAGTCCATCTAAAAATGTATTTGTTTTAAATTTAATCCTCCTCCTTTCCCCAAGTACTATCCAATTTTTGTCTCCTTTCTATTGATCCCTTGGTGTAAAGGAGAGAAGAATGCCTTAGTACTATAACGCTTCTCTGATTTTCAGCACTTCCATACAATTTGTGATTTTCATCAGACTATCTAACACAAAATTATGAAGGCCATTAGTAGAGAAGTGTATCTGTGAGGGATTCCTTTGCTTTAAGTTTTGGTGGTGTTTTTGTTTGATTGGGGTTTTTTGTTTGCTTGTATCAATTTATTTTGTTGGGGTGGTAGGTTATCATTTTGATTTTGGGTTGGGAAAGGGGGCCTCAAGGAAGGGAGCTTTAGCTTTTATGAACATTTAGAAATCCCCAAAACTTGAGCCAGAAGACAAAAGACCTCTAAAAGACCTATAACTTTCCAAGGTATTTTATTTTGTTTGTCATATTAATCTGTGAATATTTGATATTTGTTTTCAAAGTATGATCCCTGATATACTCTGCATCAATATGGAGAAGACACTGGATTTGGAATTCATAGTGACCTGAAAATATGTACGTAAAGGACAAAACAGCATAAGCTTTTCATCACTCAAGGAGAAACTGCTTGCCATAATTACACTCAGAACATAATATGACATTAAAATGTCACATGTATTAGTAAAAGACCCAGAGAGGGAACTTCTATTAAGTGCTGGACACATGATTTTGTATTTTAAGGTTTGAATTTATATATAATTGGGATTGTCATGCACATTTCTTTACTGTCTTGATTTCTACCAGTATCAAAATTTGATCTTGCCCACTTTTAAGAATCAAAGACTAGGATTTCATCCTATTAAATTAAATTTCTGCTACCTTTATCTTCATTTAAGTTTTTCATTTCCTTAATTTATTTTATTTGTCCTTGGATTAGCAACAGAGAGAAGACACAGATTGAAAATGTTGCTTGATTTTCTTTCTAAATAAGTGTGTTCTCATAAGATATTTATGTTAAAATAGAAGCAGGGCAGAGCAGCAATACCCTATAAGGTGAAGAAGCCCAAAGATGTAGCTATTCATAGGGAATGGTCAATTGTTGGGAGCATGGATGTGTAATTTTGTACATTTTAGTTAATTTTCTTGTGGAAAGAAACACTGGCAACAGTATAATGTCTGTGCTGGATCCTGTTTAATACACTGCAGACACCTTTTCAGACAGCATCTGTTTTCCCCTGCAGGATGCCAGTAAAGCAGGTAGACAGTCTCACTTCTGAAGTGAAAGCAGCCCTCGGTATTTTTGGCTAATGCTTTCAGTAAGACAGATCTTCTGACACTGGAATTTACCCAGATAAAATGATATTGGAAAAGCTATGACTTTGTCCAGTGCTGAATTTAATACTGTCGATTGTGACTGTTGGCCATTACCAATGCCTGAATGCCTTCAAAGAAAAAAATCCAGGAAAAGATATGACAAGGATGCTAATGCTTCTCCTGTTTGGTGACCAAAATGGTACTGTGCTTCTCAAAATATTTGAGGGATTGTAGTTTGTCTGGATTGTGGCAAGAAATGGATATCCATGTTTACAATATTTTATGGATTGGGGTTGGTTTTTTTTCAGTCATAAGGACAAAATTTTCTATGCTAATGACTTGCTCCAAGTCTGTGAAGGCCACAGTCAGGATCAATGGATGTTGAGAGCCAGAGGCACTGAACTTCACATGTGATACCTTCTAAAATTTCAGTCCCTTAACATGACACTCAAAGAACACTGAAGATGAAGAGATCATCCTCAGTTTGTAAAGTTCACCAGTGGACAACTTTCGTCTTATTCAGCACAGGTCTCAATGAAAGGAAAATAAAATCCATGAGAACCTTTCTCTTGCCTTCAGAGTTCTTGGGGTGCTTGAGGTTATGCCTTCAAATATTATTGGTGACACAAATGGGCCTAATACCACTTCCTCACTTGAGTCATTAAATAGTCTGTGTGAGTGCAAGGACACTAATATAATGAGAAATGTTTATTTTCTTTCTAATAAGAATAATGGGAACATCTGTCATGGATTATATAAGTCTCTGAAGACAGAATTATCAGATGGGCTCACTAAAGCACAGATAGTGGTAGTAAACTGTGAGACATGGACAAAACCAGCTTCCTCCACCTCCATACATGGATCCTTTCCTCCTTCCAGTCTACCTTCAACTCCCACTTTCTTTGTTCCAAAATGAGATGACAGAAATGGGCAAAGGCCTTTGTACCAGTAAGGAGAGGATGCCATGATCACAGCTCTGCTGGGCAGTGAGCAGTACCATGGGTTATTACACCCATGCCCCAGCCAAAGGCAGAATGGAACAGAAGATTTCATGCCCACACAGGGCAGAACAAAAGCTTGGCAATGCAGGTGCAGCCCTAACGAATACCAAGGATGGGACTGTCTTGGATCCAGCTTGGATCCAGCAAAGCAGATGAAGAATTGTGCCTGGTTATTAAATTTTCTCGTGTAAAAGTGAGAATGGCTTTAGGGAAAATTGGTTATCCTTATTGGTTTGGAAAGGGAGAAAACCTGCCAGTAATCTTTTTCAAACGAGTGTTCTGGAAGGAGAAAAGTAGATAATGTCCAGAAACTGAGGGGTTTTTTAATTTTTTTTTTTTTTTTTTTTTTTTTTTTTTTTTTTTACCTGTTAAGGTTTGCTCAACAATGGTGTAAATACTTTTGCTGAAAAAAAAAAATAAAAAGAAATCCAACAAACAAAATTCAACATGTTTAAAATTCTAACTGTTACTAAATGAAGGTGAATTTTCTTTCCTGGGAATTTCAGTGATGAAAACAGAAACAGGACCACAAAAGAAACGAGATCTGAAAAATCTGTGATTATCTGTGCCCTTACTATGAAAATAAATTATGTGAACTCTCTCAAAAAATGTATATATTTGGCAGAGGATTATAAGCAATGTGTATCCCTCCATTATGCAATGTGAGTCATACCAGACTTGGATGTGACATGATTCTGGTGCTTCTCAATGGGCCAACATCTCCTGGAAAAATTTTGACTGTGATATGCTGGTGTTCATTTTTTTGGAAAGAAATGGAAAGCTAATGCTAAGCAGGTTTGGGAGTAAAAGGGAAAAACACAGATGCAGGAGTATTAATCTGCTGTGGATAACTTATGTATGTCAGGGTCCATATTTTAAGTAAATGTTCACTGCATCATTAAACTTGGGCATTTATAGCATGCATCAAAAATAGAAACTTTGTTCAGTCAGAGAAGGCAAAGGTTTGCAAGGCAGGGTGTAAAATGGCACAATTCCATTGATTTCCATGGAGATACAGAAATTTACATCAGCCAGGAGTGTGGCCCACAATCTCCTCAACAAAAAAATCTGTGAATATGGAAAGGCAGGAATCTGCCTGAGTTCTTCTGACTTTGAGAAGGTTACAGACAAGATTGACAGTGTCAATGCATACAGCATGATTTATCTGGAGTTTCAGAAAGCCTTCAATAAAGTTCCACATGACAGGCATCTGTTTAAGTTAAAAGCTACAGGGATCCAGGATAAGTAATGGAAGTGAATAAAGAAATAGTTAAAAAACAGAACACAAAGGCTACCTGCATGATGGGCTAGACTGACGCCTGGGCAGAGCTGGTAACAGCAAGGGTTTTGACATAACTGTGCTCTTTTAGCTGCAGGAGATGTTTGAAAATGTTTATTGCAAAAGAGTCAAAAAAAAAAAAAAAAGAAAGAAAAAAAAAGAAAGAAAAAAAAGAAAATAAAGGGAAGAAATGGAAAGAGAAAACTATCCCCAGTCTTGCTATTGCTTCACAGATTTTTGCAACACGTGATCAAGGAGGACAGTGGAAAATAAACACTTGCAATGAAGCAGGAACCAGATCTCCAGCAGCTGAGTGGAATGCAGCTGCTTAAATACACCCAAGCTACAATCAGCTCCAAGTTGAGAGCTTGTTATAGGGAGGGAGGGGGATACAATCAGGCTGGATCAGTAGGGAGAGCAGACTCCCCTTTGATCTTTCAGCTTTCATGCATGTATAAAAAATGCAAATAAAATAGACCCACCATTTTCTGTAAATTAAAGGAGTTTCCCCCCTCCTCCCAAATTATCCGGCCATATTTTTCCATGTGCTTTCAAACAAACTAAAAGAGCTTGAAAAAAAGGGACTTAAATATATTGAATGCATAAAAGTGGGAGTTCTGCATAATCAGTTTCCAAGAGTTCTTAAATCTCTGTATATAAACTGTTTAAAAGTAAATTAAAATTATTCCTTAATGAAATACAGATCTGAAGTCACTTGAATAACTAATCATTTTATGACCCATGCAGTGAATTTTTAATGCTTGCCTCTACCTGATTATTTTAGATATGTCTGCGTTGTAAAGTAAAAGCTACATAAATCATTAATGGGTTGATACAGATCAGTGAGCTGACTACACTGTATCTGATTCCTCAGGACATACAGTGTGTGATTCACCTCACTCCTATTTTGTGGAGTCCAGATTTATTCCACATTTCTTCTTGGATAAAACCTAATTTGAAGACTTTGAACAGATTCTTTATAGGATTTACAGGATTGAGATTTCCTACACCCTATAGACATAGAGTGCGAAAAAATCTACCACAGGTAAAGAAGATACTACTTGTAAAACAATTAATGTATCCATGCAGGAAAGCCTTTTATCCATGGTACTCAAATTGCTTTGCAACCATTAATTAAATCTTACAGTGCACAAAAGATTTTTGAGGTAGGTAACTACTAGGATTTCTACCTACAGTCTGGTAAACAAGGACAAAGCCATTGACAGCTTGAAATAGGAATAGATTTGGGAATAAAAGTCAAGTGTCCTCACTTTCAGTTACCTGCTTTAATGGTTAGAACACAAAACAAAAGAAAACAAAACAAACCCCATATGAATAAAAAGTACATCTTAAAAGTACAAGACGAGTCCCTGAAGTTGAGGAGAAAAAAAAAAGATCTGAAAATATTTAAAACTCATACACTATTGAAATTGACACAAATTTGTATGTGGGAATTTGCTAAAAGGAGAAAAACAAGCCCAGTGGAGTAGAATTTTACCTTTTTTCTGGATGGGTAATAGGGATTTGCCCTTCGTTTTTGGGTGCCTGGACTCCCTTGCATTAACCAGCACCCCTTTTCCAGTGGAAGTGCTGTTCCTGCTGGTTTGCTTTCACTGCTGCCATGATCGTTTGCCTTGAACCATGAAAACGCAGCTTCTAAATCATATTTGCTTCTTTTGTTTTCTTGGGTCTTTCCTTTCAGTTTCCATAAGTGAGTTTTATTTCCTGACAAAAGTACTCCATTTGCTGAGTACAGTTAAAGAGCCACAGTTTAACGGAAAATCTGATATTGGTATTCAGGCACATTTTTTACTTTTTAACAGCATGTGCCCCTGGGCTAATATAAGGAGTCCAATATAATGAATGTTTCTGATGGAATAGGGTGCTATCGAACAATCCCATTGATGTGTGGAGGAGACTTTACGTGTGATCTTACTGCCAGATAAACTTTTTACAAGACCAAATCCTTTGTCATTGAAATACATCCCAGTTTTACGACAACATAAATGAAAATAAGTCATTTTGCGGCATGTGAAGATATTCCTTGTGAATGTTAAAAGATGCAGGCATACAGAAAAGGGTCACTCATGTGACCCTTTGGCTTTTTCTGCACTGATAATTTAAAAATGGGGAGAGTGTTTGTAGGAGAGAAAATAACACAGATATTTTAGAATGTATGAAAGGATAAAAACTGCAATCAGGTCAAAATATATATTTACTTCCCTTCCACCTGTGTAAATCCAGAATGACTTCATTGGAGTCAACAGTGTTACCTTGGATTTTAAGAGAGTTATTGAAAGTGGAATCTGTTCCATTATATTATCAATATTGAAACCTGCAATTACCTCTCTAAAAGATAACAAAGAGCCTGTCAATCCTCTTTCTTTATCCTTGTTTGATCTCGATTGCTGATGTGCTGGGTTGTTGTTTTTTTTTTTTTTTTTCCCAGCATCTGATGTATGTTAATTTACTGAGTATGTTTGTGACTTCTCTTGATAAGGACTCATTTATTTTTTGTTTGGTTCCTTATAAACTGACCGACAGGGGGGAAAAAGCCTCTTTAACCCATTTCTCACCCATTTCTCTTACAATTGTACAGTCTGTTAATAGGGTATTGAAATAAAAAGCAAGCCATAAAGACTTGCAGACAGAAGAAAAGAGTCTTGAATGTGTTTGAAGTGTGCTGTTGATGGGGGAAACATGCATGTACCAGGTAATTATGCTGAAGTCCATAATACAAGTGCCTACTGATTTAAATAAGAGAAGGAACACATTACTTTGAAAATCAGAAGGGATAGTTAAATGGTCTGCTTTCACCTCCTGGATGAAATTAACTATAGAATTTTACCCAGGGATCCTTGCAATGGGGAAAGCACGTTCAGCCTGGATTTATAAGTGAGTGCAGTCAAGCTGAGCTATATGTGGTGCAACCAAGGCCTTTCTCAGCAAGAGCTCTTAACAAGAACAGTATTAATTGTCCTGGCAGTCAATGGCTGCTAGTGGAGCTCGTTTATCCAGTAAATACCATTAAAAAAAAAATTGTTTGTGCTTCAGAATTCAAATACAAACAGATGAAGGTTATTTTGGGTCTTATTATAAGGTGCCCTGAAACTAATAATCTGAAAACATATATATGCCACTAAAATAGCCCTCAAAGCTTTATTTTATTTTTCCTGAAATTTATTGCTCATTTGCATCTTTTGTTTTTTTATTATTAGTGTGTTATTAGTTCTTCTTCTGGTCAGAACATCTCAAATTCCTCACAGTTCACCTCAAGACGTAAGACTCTCTTGTATTTTTCTGCAGGGAAGTGGTGGTGGTGGGGTTTGGGGGTTATCTAGAAATACATCTTACATGTAGATTTGCTGATGTGTGTCCAGTCTTTCTTCCTGGTAATAACAGTGGATAAACTTTGTCTATTTGTTGCTTATTTTTTAAGATTTAAACATTCCTAGTCACCTCCTTGAAGAGTATCTCTCCATTAATTATAGAAGGAATCTTTGGTGAGTAGGGACCAGATTAAATCCTGCGATGTTAGGTAGGATGGATCCAATTCTGAATCTCCCATTAATTAGTTAATATAAATAATTTAAGTTATAGTGCTTCTCTGGGTCCCCAGCAGGTGTGGTGGTGGTGAGAATTAAGGAACAGAGCTAAAGCAAGCCAGACAATGATTTTAACTGATTTTATACTTATGTCACCTGCTCCTCTAGAGAAGCCATCTACAAATTTAAAACAAATTTCTTGTCCCCCAACATGAATAAGATCAGAAGGACCAGAGATTCCTCAGAGGCTCACAACTAACAAAAAAAAACCACTTTCTGCTCAGAAATTATATTTTTTCAGAAACATATTTACACTCTGTATGTGCCTTTTCTTAGTTGCAATGTGCAACTTTTTTTAAAGATATTGAAAGACACGACACTTTTAAAATATTCTCATTAATAACAGCTCCTAATTTTTTTCTTCCAGAACTATTTTGCAACATCTCCAATGAAACTACATACCATTTTGTCTTAAAAAAGTACCAGTAATTTTTAAGGGTTGTTTTGTTGTTTTGGTTTTTTTAAATCTTTTTCCAAACAATCTAGGTGTCTCCAGAGAGTTTCTATTCCCCTTCCACTTGCATGTGAAGTCCCCCCAAGCATCAAGTACGTCTTCATTCAGAGTGTTTTGTAATGTTTTCCTTCTCACTGAAGCACTAGCAAACCTTTTAAAAGCAGCATCACACAATGTTCTTTCACACAAGGTGGCGCAGAGGATGATGGTACAAAAACAGTTGTGAGTCTGAAGGAAATCTTATGCCAGGCAAATCTGACAGGAATATATATTCCATGGTACTAAGCGAAACCCTGAAATGTTTGGTGCTGATGCTGCAAATGGAGTACAATTTTGGTAGCATTTAATTAATCCCATGTAAAGTAGATTCTTTCCATGAACAGTCCAGTATGAATTTTTTTCTTGAATTCAAGGGCCTTTCAAATACATCTTTATGGCAATTTCAGGCATGTCTTGCTCCTAGTAATATAGCCCCTGCTAGGTGTTTTAAGGCCTTGATCCTTAAATGGCAGAACTCAGTTTAGCTTCATTGAAATAATTTTTCTTCAGCTATAGAGCTGACATCCAGTCAATAATACTCTTGAAAGCTCCTGGTGAATATTGGTAAAGTCTTTTATCAAACTTTTTGGGATAAGTAGCTGTTGGGGGAAATGTCTAAAAGGTAAATTTCAAACCCTAATTCCCCTTGACTTTTACTGAATGTCAATGAGACTTTGAGTCATAAATTCAGAAATAATTAGATGCTGAAATAAAAGAATAGGCAGTTAGTGATATTCTGGGGTCAAAAAAAAAGGAAGAAAGGAAGAAAGGAAGAAAGGAAGAAAGGAAGGAAGAGAGGAAGGAAGTGGCGGAAGGAAGGAAGGAAGTGGCGGAAGGAAGGAGGGAAGGAGGGAAGGAGGGAAGGAAGGAAGGAAGGAAGGAAGGAAGGAAGGAAGGAAGGAAGGAAGGAAGGAAGGAAGAAAAAGAAAGAAAGAAAGAAAGACCACACATAATCACAGCCTATACAGTTGTCCAAATCCAAAACCAAGGTACTCTAGTAGAGTTTTTACATAAGTTGTGTCAAACTGTCATGACAAAAATCTCTAGAAAGGCTAAAATTATTTTTGAAGCTGTTTTGAGATTTCTGAACAGTTTAAGACTTCAGTTAATCTTGAACTAAGCTGGAATGCTTAAAAAAAGAGAATTTATCTCAGCTGAGCACCCTGTTATGATGCTTTCTCAAACTTCAATAATGTGCAAGGCATTGATGCCTGTCTCAGGCGATTCAGTCACAGCATCTGGTTGTTCAACAACTGCCTCTCAGGTGTAATATATTCAGGCACTGAGACACTCAGGTGTCCTGACCTATTCAAGACATTCCAGGACACAGAATAATTAATCACTAATTGAAGCGGAGATTAGCCAGTTCATGGACTAGCTGGCTGATATACATGGGAGTCCTCTCCAAGAAAGAAAGTCACTACAGCACAGTCATCTGCTCATTCCTGCAGCTGTTTTGACAAGCAGGTTTTCATTTTAACTAAGTTTTTGTTTTAACGAAGACAAGTGGCAGATTCTGCACCTGGGATGGGGCAAGTCTGGATGTATGGACAGACTGGGGAATGAGAAGCTGGAAAGCAGAGGCAGGGAAAGGGACCTGGGGGTCCTGGCCAATAGCAAATGGAACTTGAGTCAGCAGTGCCCTGGCAGCCAGGAGGGGCATCCCTGTCATGGGGGCAACAGGCCCAGCATCACCAGCTGGGCAAGGGAGGGGATTGTCCTGCTCTTCTCTGTTTTGCTCTGCTCTTCTCTGCTCTGCTCTTCTCTGCTCTTCTCTGCTCTGTTCTGCTCTGCTCTGTTCTGCTCTGCTGTAGCCTCACACAGAGTGCTGGGGGCAGTATCGCATGGCACAATATAATAAGGACAGTTATTATAGACTGTCCAAAGAGAAACCAGGATGGTGAAACGCCTGAAAGGGAATCTGTGTGAGGAGGGGCTGAAGGCACTTGGTCTCTTCATCCTGGAGGAGACTTCATCATAGTCTACAATTCCTTGTGAGGGCAAGAGGAGGGGCAGGCACTGATCTCTTCTTTGTGACCGGCGACAGGACCTGAGCCAAGGACCTGTAGTAGAGTCAGAGGAGGTTTAGGTTGGATATCAGGAAAAGCTTTTTCACACAGAGGGTGGTTGGGCGCTGAACAGGCTCACCAGGGCAGCACCAAGGCTGGCAGAGTTCAAGGAGTGTTTGGGCAGTGCCCTCAGGCACAGGGTGGGATTATTGAGGCTGATTCCAGAGCCAGGGTTGTAGTTTGAGGATCATGATAGGTCCCTTTCAATTTAGCATATTCTATGATATTATGGTGTGGTCTGAAACATCTGAAAAGATGTTTGTGGTGTAAGGGAGAGGCTCAGACTGGGTGGTGGATCTGGGGCTGTTGGTTGCTGCAACACATTTTGTGAAAGAAATCCATCAATGCTTTGTTTCCAACTCCCAGGACAGAGCTCCTGATCCAACAGATACAGACTGAGGAAGTTGATAATTTGTTGTCTTCATCATAATCCAAACAGAATGACTGTTCTAGGACATGTGTTAAGGGAGCAAATCATATCAACCTGATCCAGCAAGACATTTATACTTCTATTTATTGTTTGTAAGAATTAATGTATTTGCAATTACCTTTTCATAAGCATATTTTTGTGTAAAATAACTTCTCAAAATTATTCCAAATCACTTTGGAAAGATTTGTGTGACATGGTCACTGAAATCCACTCTAGCCTCTAGAATTTTCAGATTTTTTTAATAAGCCGAATGTTTCCTTTTCAAGTTTTTATTTAATATATGGCATACTGTGTAATTCATATTTGTGGCTGTAAGCAGACCTAATTCCTCTTTCAAGCTTTCATTTACAGAATGTCTAAAACAAGTTCAGATTCACTCAAGGTGAGAGATTATGATCCAATGATTACATATGAATGACCTCTTAAGAGTTGTAAGCAATCAGAGGATGAATTTCAGTCAAACATATAAAAATTACAAACTCTTTATAATTTAGGTCATCTTCCTGAAGAAATTTATATTATAACTAATTAGAATTAGTAACAAAGAAACCATTAAAAATTTGAATTTTAAAGGAAACACAAGGAATAATAATACTACTGAAAAAACAAAGACTGACATTTAAGCAGTAATCCTTATCACTGAATGTGTGACAGTGAGATAATTAAATATAACATCAGTTACATAACTAAACGAAAACAAAGATGTAAAATGGCAACACATCCTTTCCGCAGTATTGCAGATAAACATAAATGATAATCAAAGTTTTGTATTTCTAGTTCTATTTCTTCTAATATTCCAATATACTTTATTCTATTTGTTTTTTATTTCTGTAAGGTATTTCTGTATCCTCACTTTTTTTCAAGTCCGCCAAGTAAAGCAACTTTTTAAAGATTTCAGTTAGCTCTAAACCAAGCTTTGGTGGGTGGGAATGCCAATTTTTTATGCATAGTCTCAGAAAGTGAACGTCTTGTATCACAAAGTAAAAGTGAGAATGTTTTTGCTGCTTCGTTATTTTGATGGGAAAACTTGAGGAACTTATCCAGTAAGGTATCCAGCAGAAACAAATTAACAAGAATTTGCTCTCACTGACCACTAACAGTAACACAATCCAGTTAATGACACATTAAAAAATTAAAGAGAAAATAAAAAAAAACAAAAACCAAAACAACAACCAAACAAACAAAAAGAAACCATACAAGACAAACCAGACCAAACCAACAAAAAAAACTACATCCATAAGTGTGGCTAGACTAGGTTTATGTTCTTAAATACTAGGTTATTAAATGCTTATTCACACTTAGAGTAATTTCTTAGGCAAGAATAGCTACCTCAGAAACAGAAAAATTCCTTTCGTGAATAAGTGATTTTCAGTATAAATAAGTAATTCACAGTTTGTCCCAGATACCATTTATTAGAATTATTACCTCTGAGTGTTAGTTGTGATTCCTCACAATGTTATATATACAATGGCCCAGAGGAGCAAAAGAGCAAAGTCGCATCTTTAGGCCTCAGCTTGAAATTCAACAACAGTACTAAGTGTTAAAATAATGAAAGGTATTTGAGATTGACATACAAATACTCAGAATTCACCTCATTTCAGTGCTGTGCATGACATGTTTTACATTAATGGCATTTTTCCACATTCTACATAGAAATGTTCATCAGCTCTGACTTAGAGGTTTTGTTTCATATTTCGTGATGTGTTTTGTCTGAAACATGCTTTGGGGAGGAATAGTAGAAGTAAATTTGATTTGTGTCCTCAGAGGAGATGAATGGATTGTGTATCCCTATTCCTATCAGAAAGCAGCTGGAACATGTCCTTTTTCAGTGCGGGGACTTCAGGCTGTACTTAGTGACCACACCAGGAAAGACAGGGAATGATTAACTGCTGTGAGGTGGGAGCCATGGATGCTGTCCTGGTCCTTACCTCTCAGACTGCATCACCCACGTGGGAAAAAAACCTCCTAACTGGTTGGTCAGAAATCAGAAATGTTTTCCACTCCCTATATGTTGTGTATACGGTACTGCTTTAAATATAACTCTGTGTTTGGAAGGAAGTTTATACATTTAACAGAATTTCTTCCAAAAAAGCTTGTTGATTTTCAGAAGGTTTTGGGGCAGTTTTCTGACAGTAGAAGGCTAAACGACAGCTGAGAAATATCAGTTTTTCTTGGGGAAAAGCAAAAGAAAATCACTAGATATTGGTGATTCACTTTTAAGATTTCTTAATATATATTTCTTGTCATTTTTTCAAAGTGTTTGTAGTCATGACCTTCATTAGTTGGGGTTGTTTCTTAAATTAAACATGGTAGTTTTGTGTTTTGTTTTTTGTTTGTTTTTTTTTTTTCCAAAATGTGTTTCTACAAAGTAAAGAACAATTATTCTGTGCTATAGCAGAGACATTTTGTGCAAAATATTTCAGGACAAGTATTTGTTTATTGCAAATGAAACCATTTGGCAATTTTCAAAGTAGACATTTTTTGTTTCTTATTTACTTTATTATTTTCAGAATCTACTTAAGTAAGCTTATAATATACAAGAAAAAAACCCAAAACTTTGAAATGGGATATAGATTTGATTCTTGTTTGAGAATCTGTGAAAAAAAAAATATTTATATATATATATGTGACATTTCCTCACCCATATTCCCCATTCCTGTTCTAACAGGTGGTGTGCATGTGTGCAGCCATGGTCATTTATGGAGTTAAACTGCATAGATTTTTACAGCCTTCTCTTTTATCAGGAAAAGGATATGTGTGTGAGTTACAGACTGAGTGGGAAATAATGAGAATATTTATTTATACTCAATAAAATATTCAATCTTTTCAAGAAGCAGGAAGGGAACTTCATCTTGCAACAGTCAAGTCACAGTTTCATCCACTTTTTTTTCTTCCACCTCAGTGTTTTCAGACCTTCATCCAATATGCTGTTCCTGAATGTACTACACAAAGCCACTTTCCAAATCTCTGGGAGATCCTTTTAGGTATTAATCTTAATCATAATCTTAACCTTCATCTTCATATTAATACTTATTTTAATTAATCTTAATCTAATGAAAGGTAGAAGGCCTTCAGAAGTTATGTCTTTACTGGATTAGGTTCATCAGAGGCACTGAGGAGAAACAATAAACAAACAAAAGAAATTACTCTAGGGACTTGCAGATAGAAAAAGCTAGTTGGAACAGAAGTTCAAAAGAGCAGCAGCATCTTATTGAGGTGACTTTATTTTATACAGGAAAGTATTTTTTTTCTCCTAATTAAAAATAAATTATTTACAGGACCTCAGTACACTAGAGATATATAGATAAAAAAGTCATAGGTAATTTTTGGTCTAATGCTACTAATAAATTAGAAATCCCTTCAATCTTTGAAGTGCTCTAATCCCCAAATTGTTTTAAATGTTCAGTGATTATTTTTACTCATTGAAAGAAACCTGTCAATTTCTGTTACATGTGCTTATAGAATTAACTCACAGGAATCTCAGTCAATTGAAGAAATTATCACAATTTGGGACAATAAAAAGTCTTTTGCTAGTTGAAAAGATAAAAAATGAAAAAAAAAATAAAAGAGATATTTAGACTCACCTCTAAAAGATGACTTCTGGTCACCCTACTCAGTTGTCTAAATTAAATATATAAGTGGTTTGGAATTTTTTTCCCTTAGACTCACTGCATAGTCACAGAGAGATATTGGGATGTCTTAATGTTGATTTCTCTTACCTGTCACCTAAAATGTCATCTTGATATTGTTTTGCTCTCAGTGTTCGCCACCAAGGAGAGTTACAGAAATTCTGTTAAGTGCCTAATGTTAGATGGCGTGAATCTGGCTTCATTTCTGTAATTCGCCCCTTTTTCATAATGACATTAACCATTACCAAGAAGGTGTTGGCTGGGAAGATATTTCAAGAAGTTTGCCATGTCTGCAGATATATAACCCGACATCAGGATTTTTAATTTTTTTTTTCGTTACTGTGGGTTTTGTTTGTTTGTGTGTGTGTGTGTGTGTGTGTGTTTGCTTGCTTTTGTTTTTATTTTGGCTCTTTTTTTTTTTTTTTAAGAGG
The DNA here is from genome assembly GCA_013398715.1 of Nesospiza acunhae. Classification (NCBI taxonomy): domain Eukaryota; kingdom Metazoa; phylum Chordata; class Aves; order Passeriformes; family Thraupidae; genus Nesospiza; species Nesospiza acunhae. Next base: position 790,390 of record VZSU01001524.1, read on the forward strand.
GGATTAGTCTGCTAGACACAAAAGAACTAAAATAAAATAAAATAATTCAGATTTCAACTCCTTATATAGATGTAGACAGTTTTAATATCTTCTTTATCCCCTCTATCATTGTCTGAGGTGTCTTATCTTCTAAAATGATATTACACAATTTTAGCTACAGTTCCTTTTTTAGAGATAGGTATAGCAAAATATCCGCCATTTGATTATACAGAACTTTCCCTGGCTTCTCTTCCAACTTTTGTCTAAAGTAAGATAAAAACCAGGACATGTTCAGATAGTGGCACAGCATATTATGGCAAGTTTTTACAGTGAACAAATGTTATTTCTTATTATCCAGCCAATCTTGAGATGACTTGGACTTTGTGAATAAACTTTGCTAAGGAAAAAAAAAAAAAAAGGAAAAAGAGGAAAAAAGAAAAGGCATTGGTGGGGATACAAATTGCATGGTCCACTTTAAAATCTAATTCAAAAAAGTTCCCTGTGATTCATTCTTTCCAGCTCCAAGGCAAACAGTGATATTGGTAGCACATTCATAATTCAACATGGTTAAATGCCAAGGGCCGAACAGAGAGCACCCTCCCGGCCAGTACGAGCAGAATGACATTCATGGTTGATTCAGCTTCTTGCAGCAAGCTGTGTAATTGGAAAAGCCAAGGGAAATGACCCCAGTCTCTGTGTCCTGCTGATGTCAAAATGCATTCGTATCGCTCTGACAAGTGGCCAGTTTGGAGGCTTCCTCAGAACAGGAGTCTGAGAAGAAAGGCGGGAGGCGTCAGAAATAGCTCTAGCACAGGTGGGGTGTGCAGCGCAGGGCAGCTGAATCTGTGCCTCTCTGTTGAAAGAGATTGAGGAAAGCAGGCTCAGAAGAGGACATCTGTTTAGCCTAATTTGGTATCTTAATTACACTGCATGATATGCACCAATGTGCTTAATGACACTTGTACTTAATAAATGTGTAGACACTGCTGTAAAGCTGAGCAGTGCAATCAATAGAAATGGATAGAATGTTTGAAGATGACACCGTATTCAAACAAAAAAAAAATATGATCTGTAATTTATCTGGTCTGGGAGGAAGGGGAAATTATAATCTAGGCCATGAGTGAATGGGAAATTCTGAAGCTCTCTGTCATTTGGGGCATTTAGGTCACTTCAAGGGGGAGAAAAGTTGTCCTGCGTTAATGCTACCCATGATATGTATTTTTACTCTTAGATCAGTAACATAAAATATGGTTTAGCTAAACAATGCCTACTCAGGACATTAAAAGAGGTAGTATTACATGCTTAGCAATCATCCTTGATAGTACATTGTTATTAATAATAATTAATATAATAATATTTGTAATAATATATTATTAATACATTCACACAAACTTGTTCAGCTGGATTTTTCCATCTGCTAAAAAAAAAAAAAAAGAAAAGCATTGAACAAATGAAAAAATTGGCTTCTATTCATTTCGTCTTCACTATGGACTGTCACTTCCACAGTGAAGTGTGGAATAAGGGTACCATTATATACCATTATATACCATTTAAAATGTTTGGATATTTTTGGGGGAGGAGAGGGTGGTTAGCAAATTATGTTCTTTAGTACATTCCTACCACCTATTACCAGTTCTTTCAGAATGTTTTTACAAAATATCTCCCTATGTTACCCTAAAGGACGTAGCTTATTTTTACTAAACTTGGTTTGTTCCAGGTACAAAATTCACTTTTTTGAGGGGATAGTTTGATTACTTTGTTGTAACTTTTACTATATCCAGAGCATGCAAGCTCTGGATATATCAGGTCATATATGCTTTGTTTACTTATGTCAATTTTAATGCTGATTGTAAGCAATAAATGCTTAACATACTTTTAGATTATTTTCCATTTCTCTTATACTAGTTCAGCTTCAGTATTTTAGTTTGCTTCATTTGTCAGGAATACAATTATTAAAAAAAAAAAAAAGTTTCACAATCTTTAAGTAAATCCCTTGTTAGAAGTAGTATTTCTAAATAGCTAAATTAGTAAGCTTTCCCTATCAGGTCACAGAACCAGAAAAAAACCACACAATTCCTGACAAACATATATTTTTTCTTCTTTTTTTTTTTTTTCCCCTTTCTGTCTCACATGAATATTTACATGCAAATATGTATACACATACATATTATCACTGAACCTTGCCTCTCAATAATACTTGATCTGAAGTGTTTGTCTGCTTTTATTGCTAAAAAACACTTTGCCTGTCTTCTTCACCTGTTTCTGTATCTGAAGTGACATCTGAGAGCAATACTTGTTTAGTAATTTGTAGACTAATTCTTTTTTTTTGTGTTTGTCCAGCATTAGACAGATTGTTTGGTGATGAATTAATGTCATGGCTTTAACCTTGTGTTTTTTATTGCAGATATCACACACATTTTACTGGTTTTACCCAAATTATGATGGCCTAATGCAATGCAATGGAATGCCTAATGCAAAAGAGATGACAGCTATTGTCTGGAATGTGTTACACTAAGAGATTGACCCTGCTCCAGAAAAGTTACAAAATATAAAGATGAAACTGCTCAAATCTCTAAAAAAATTATCAGGGTTTTTGTTGTTTCATTGTGGGTTTTTTTGTGGTTTTTTTTTTGTTTTTTTTTTTTTTTTTTTTTTTTTTTTTTTTTTTTTTTTCTCTAGACCAGTAGTTTAGGAAGGAGGTAAGATTTCTTTTTAGTTTTGGAAAGAATTGTGTTTTACTCCCCAAGGGTGAAGACTTAGATCTGTCCAAGATGGACCAATCCAAAAAAGTTAGAGTCGAGCGGGGGAGAGCTCTGAAGAGGTAGGTAAGTGTAATGGTTACTGAGTCTTTTCTTCTGGCTCTCATGTCTGTGATTAAGCTCATACTTGCAATTGACACAACTCAATTCTAGCATAGGAATATTTACAGCACCAGAATCCACCTATGAATTTACATGTGTAAAATAAAAATTACCAAAGGATAGATTTTTGTGATTGTTAATTCTGCTGGATAACATGAATCCTTGGAAACTCTGAGTCAGTAAAAGAAAGTGAGGCAGGCCATGAAGGGAAGTGGCAAAAATAGGCCTCCTGTAAATTTGTTATGCCAGCTTCCATGTTGAAAAACCTGCACAGTCTTGCTAGAATTTCTCAATCTTCTTTCTTAGTGTGTGCTTGTTCATGTGTACCTGAACAGACACACATTTTGTGTGTTTTTTATCTAAAGAAATATTTCTGATGGGAGCTGCAAGGGAGTCTGGTAAAATGTAGCCCCTAAACTTATGTGATTCACCCATGTATTGAGCATCTAATTCCCAGAGATGCCTCTAAAAATCAAACTAGTTGAATGCATAACTCAGTACAAATTATTTACTCATCTCTACTCTTAATAATGATGCTTAGCTGGAGCTGAACAGCATTTTTCATCTTCAAAGTGCTCTTCATTCTTTGACTAATTCATTAGTCTTCTAGATCTCACTGGTAAGATTTTCCTGAAAATACACAAGTTACCTTTTCTTTTTGCTCCAAATCTTCTCATGTCTTTCAGTTGTATTGCTTCAGATTTACCTTAGCAGCTCCTCATTCACTCTCAGACACTCGTGGCCAAATCCATCCCAAGGTAACCCCACTGAAGCTGACTTGAGTCAAGTTACACCACGGATGCTTTTGGCCCCTGCTGATGACAACATTTTTCAAATAGAGTCCTTGTAGATGTTTATCCTGCTCCCAACCCCCAGCAATCATTTGGCCAAGCTATACATATTTACTGTCTCTCTTTTCATCTTTCCTCATAAATCAGTCCCTCCAGCCTCTCAGTCATGTTGGTTGATCTTGTCTTTATTACCATCAATTTGCTCACAATTATGTAGTGCTTAATAGCTTTTCTGAATAACTTTAAGTCAAGAATGACGCATGGCAGGGGAACTGCAGTGGTTGTGAAATAATTGCAAGAGCTGGTCGTGCTCTAGAGAGGGGGAAGTTTTGCTGTTGCCAATTATATTGCTTTTTGTAGTTCTGACAAGATGGCAAGAAACATAAGGGGGAAATTATTTTTACTAAATATTTTCATTCAAAGACAAATAGAAAAAGTTTATCCTTTTTTATTGGAACAAAAAATTTCATAGAAATAGAAACATAAATATACATTTTTATTTGCTTATGAAAATCATTTAAGCATATTCTATGAAATCACTCAATAACTTTTTCGGAGTGGGAAATAGAAAATGTTCATTTAGCTTGAACTGTCTTTTATCAGAGGCATTAGTTGTACATTTATTCTGTTCTTAATGGAAACACAGATAAATAAATTTATAAATTACATTTTAAATTACACTTGTCTACATTTCTCTGGATTCTCCTTATTTCATACACTACTTATTTGTCATCTCCTCCCACTCAGCATTTTCCTATTATCTTTGCCTCCATTAATCCAATCAAAATACTTCTAAAACCTGATTGCTTGTCCTTTCTGACTCTTCTTCCAAACCATTTTAGAAAACCACATTTTTTTTTCTCCCCAGAAGCTTTTTTTTCTCATTTGTATGTTTTTCCTCCCTGGCTTTACCCTGCCCTACCTCATCTGATCTCATCTCTTCTGCCCTTGGCCTCTCCAACACTCACATCAGCGAGCTCAGGGGTCCCTGCTGGCTTCTCAGGACTTCAGCTGAGGAAAACTAAGTCCCACCAAACTCAGGTCAAACAGTGGGAGGGTGGTGTCCTAGTATCACGATATCGCCAGGTGAGACACGTCCTTTGACTCAATCTTTGCTTAGGTGATATTTACTTGCTCAAAATGTAGACTATAATTATTTATTTTTTCATGTGGGCATCAGAACTTTTACATTTTATATGGAAAAAGAAGTGCAAAATCTTTTGGGAAGATTGAGAATCTCTTAAAGGAAAACCCTAGAATTAGTGAATCAACTATAACTTGGTGTTTATATTATGGTATTGTTCCTTTAGAACATAAAGCTAAATCCAGGAAGTAAATTTCAGTTTTATATTTTTCATTATAGACATAGCTCTCTTTCTGTGTATATATACATACATATGTGTGTGGGTATATATACACAGAAGGCCCATCGTGGTATGGGGTACATTATATAGAAAAAAGGTGTGAGTTTGAGGATTGATTTATTACAGAAAAGAACATCAACTAAGTTTTAAAATATGTTTCTCCAAAGAAAACCAAAAGGACTGTCAGGTCTACAATATTGATAAATATGATACATGAACAATGTTTCATGTACATACTGTAGTATTTCCTTGAAATTGAAGCCATATGCTTAGTCTACAATCTCTCCTCATCTGTAATCTTGAATTGTCTGAAAAGTGTTTTAATTATTTGAAAAGAAGTGTGTTTGCAATGGCAACTACTAAGTTATTACTTATGCATGAGAAAATTCAGTCATGACTCAACTTGTTTGGGTTGCTAATAACATTTGAGTTGAAAAACCCACCAGGGTCAATTTGAAAACCTAAGTAGAAACTCATATTAATGTTATTATTAATATTATTAAACAGAAAGTTGAAAGGCAAAGCAGAAAGTATTTTGCATACATGTAAAAAAGATGTTCCTCTGCAATGTTTTATATTGACAGATATGTCTATAAAGCTGGTACACAGGGGAATGGTAGTAGGAGGAACTTTAATTGAATCTGAGCTGCAGCAAACTTCTGAAGAATTTGAAGAAAAGTAATTTCAGTCAATTAAACCTGAAGCAATTGAATTGAGAGCAACAAGCAGGATGTAAACCCAGCAACACCGGAGTTCTAGAACTCGACTTAGGACCTTGAATTTACACACAGTTTTCTAAATTTTGAAGGTGTTCATACATCAGCAGTATTACCAGAAGGTTTCAAAAGTTTGACTGATTTAATGGGCGATGTTCTAAACAAGACCTACTTCTACACTGCACATACTATTGTTAGCTCAGGAAGTCTCTGCTGCTAAATGCACATGAAGAATACATTAAAAAGCAATAATTTTCCTGATTGGTACACATTTTCCTTGAGCATTCACTGTTTATCACATCCAGAAATGGGATGATGGGCCAATTTGTTACATGACATTGTCCAGAAAGCGACCTCCAAAAGTCATTTTTAGCAACCAGAAGAGAGCTGGCTGATGATTCCTTAAAATGCAGGAGGTGTTGCTCCACAGGTGTAAGAAATCAGGAAAGGAAGGCAAGAGAGAAACATGGATGAGTCAACATCTCCTTATCCTAAAGGTCAAGAAGGAAATGCACAGGCCATGGAAGCAGGGACAGGTATCCTGGGAGGAGTATAAGGATGCTGCCAGCTGCAGAGGGATGGGGTCAGCAAGGTCATGGTGCAGCTGGAGGTTTTCCAAGCAAGGAAAAACTAGTAAGAAGTGGTTCTACAGGTATATCAGCCAGAAAAAGAAGGTAAAAGAAAGAGAACCCTCCTTGATGAGTAAGTCTTACAAACAGGTAAAAATAAATGAGAAGAAGGCTGTGATACTCAGTAGTTTTGTTTTAGTCTTCAGCAACAGTCTCCTTCTTACACCTCTTAAATGGATGACACACATAAGAGGGACTGGAGGAGCAAAGTCCCTCCCACTGTAAGAGAAGATCATGGTCATGACCACCCGAGGAGCCTGAATGTACATAAGTTAATGGGACACCATGAGATGCATCTCAGAATCCTGAGGGGTTTTTCTCATCTGCCAAGCTAACTGTGTGTGACGCCTGAACATCATGGCAGTTAAATGCAGTCCCAAATGACTGGAAAAAAGGAAACACTTTACCCATATTTAAAAAGGGTAGACAGAAGGAGCCTGGGAGCTACCAGACCATCATTCTCACCTTTGTGCCTGATATGGTCACGGAACAGGTCCTCCTAGAAGCTGAGCTAAGGCACATGGTAAACAGGGAGGTGGAGGTAACTTGAGACAACCAGAATGGCTTCACCAAGGCCAACTCCTGCCTGACCAACCAAGTGGCCTTCTGGGATGGTGTGACTATATCAGCAGAAGACAGGAGAGCTAAGAATGTCATCTATCTGGACTTCTGTAATGCCTTTGACATGGTCCCCACCAAAATCCTTCTCTCTCAGTTAGAGAGAGATGGATTTTTGTCAGAATTCAGGACGTTCCTCTGGCTGTCCTGGATTGCCAGGACTCCTGCCTGGGGGCTCAGAGACTCTGGCACAGAGCCCAAGACACCTGTGACTTTGACCATGACCCATGGAAAAAGTTACCAACCTTATATGAAGATCTGCAAGCCACAAAAGTATAAGCAGAATAATAATCAGTTTGTCACAGGGTAGAAAAAAAGATTTTTTTGGAGTTTGTAAAATGGGGGTTCAAGGGGCAAGATGGATGAATTTGGGTGTGTCCAGCCTTTCTCCTTCTTCTACTTCTTGGCCTCCATCTTCTGCTGTGATGTTGGAACTTTTAGATTTGTTTAGAGCAGAAGCTCACTGTCTAATATAGGTGATAGGTATTGGAAAGTAATTGTAAATATTGTACACATAGTTTTTAGTATAAAAAGATAACACCACCCTGGGGGAGGCAGAGTGCCTCTGTCTGTCCTGCTGAGCAGACCTCGGCAGGCCAGGAGAAAGAATTTTATAGATAAGAAACAATAAACAACCTTGAGACCAAGAACTGAAGAGTTCTGACTCCTTCTTCAACCACTGGGCTAGGAAAAGAGACTTTCTAACATATCTCGATGTTACTCTGACCAGCTGAAGTCCCGAGAGATTTTGACGGATGCACTGTTCAGTTGATTAGGAGCTGGTTGGTCAGTGGATTCCAGAGGGTAGTGGTCAGCGGCTCAACAACCAGAAGGAGATCAGTGACAGTGGTGTCCCTCTCCGGTCCATATTGGCACCAATATTTTTTAATGTCTTCATCAGTGACAGGGACAGTGGGATGGATCCTCATCAAGTTTGCAGATGATACCAAGTATTGTGGTGTGGTTGACACACCTGAAAGACAGGATGTGATCTGGTTTTAACCATGGTTTGGCTGTAGCAAATGGAAAACGAGGGGAATAAGCCAGTGTATTCACTAATCAGCTGTGACTGATAACCACAGAGGGCTTGGTGAGAGGACAGGCTGGCTCTGGAAGAAACATTTACTACTTTGATTTGTTGGCCAAGTTGCAGCAGACGCCAATGAAACTAGTGGCTGCAACTCAGAAATTAAAAGAGAAAGAAAGAAATGGAAAGGAGGGTAGGCCTCCAAGACTGATTACTGCTGCATAAGCATTTTGTCATAAGAAAAAAGGAAGGCAGACCAGATAGGGGCTTCTAACAGTGACAGAGATAAAGAGGCTAAAGTTTAAAAGCACGGAAGTTTAACTGCCAGTGTTTATTTATAGCTTCACACATACAAAGGCACTGCTATTTCAGGGAAACTGCACTATTTTTTATATGTGTCAGTTTTGAATAGTCCAGACACAGTAAAAGTAAAATAAAGTGAACCGCATGTGTTAAGGAACAAATTTAAATAGCAATGGCTCTGAGAATAAAGTGTACATTAAAATAAGGGAAGAGGCTATAGCTCATTTAATTTGCAGAATAAATCTCTGACAAAGATCCCTGTCTCGTGCACAGAGATGATATTAGGAGTTGAGAAAAAGATATAAGCCACAGTCTGATATAATATGTGTGTTGGTGTGTATGTGTGTATAAATTCTGCCACTTATCTAGCCCACTAACTATCTATCCATCAGCAATGCATGACCATTCATAAACATCAATGTTTATTTTATTCATTAATACACAAAGACTTACCAATTAGCTGTATCAATACTTTATTTGGCAATAAATTCTTTGAGGCGAGGTTTTTCCTCATTTTTATACTTTGCACATATATAAGATAGAGAGATAATTGGTCCCATAATGATAAAACTGTTGTGCTTCCTTGCTACCTTATTTTTTACTGACATTATCAGAGCTGTTCAATAAATGCCAGCTCTTCATCCTCTGATACACCACTTTTACTCATTATGTGCCACATGATTTAGAGAGAAAAAATACTGGATCACATTAAAATTATTTTAAATTTTACTGGAATTTCAATGGAATGTGTTTTCATTGTCTCTATGTGTCTAGATATAGTTTTCTAGCTGATAAACAAAATAAATATATTTTTTTTCAGGATGAACTTCTTTAAATGAAGGATGCAATACTACTATTTATGCTGTACAATGCACTTTCACTCTTACAATGAAGAAAGAAAAGCTATCCCAAAGATCCATCCCGATGTTTTTCGTTGTTAACATGCATTTTATTTATAAAAGGATGAATTGTAGGTTTCTCTATTGATTACAGAAGCATAAAGAAGGAAGCAGCTTTATGACAGATTTTCATCTTGGACTGTTTTCCTTTTCCCTGTCTTTGTCAAGGCAAAGTTTAAGTATTTCAACTTTTATGCCTCTCATTCATGGAAATTGCCTTTCTTAGGATATTACAAAGAAAAAAAAATCCTCAGTTTTTGTAGCCTGCTGCTGTAGATGCCCCTAGGAAGACCAAGCCCTAAGCTGTGTGTCTGTGTTTCTCCCTCTGAGCCAAGACCTATCTCTGCTGATGAGAAATAGGCCGCAGCCCTGCTGGCTGCCCCACAGCAGATAACCAATGGGGAAGAGAAGGCAGATGGGCACCATGCCACAAAGGGGATGCATCCAGCACATTACAGAGCATCAGAATTGCCTCTGAGAGAATTAGCAATTAGCACAGAGGTCTTCCCAAATTAGTATGCTATAACTCCCAGGACTAACAGTGCAAGTGGGCCACTGGACTGTGGCTTGGCACCGTCTAGTTCCCATGCCTAGAGAAAGTGAGATCTGTTTTTTTTCCCCCTATCAAACATCTTAAGAAGAAGGTTGGGAAATTTAAATCTAGAGTAAAATTACAATCTGAACTCTGATTTAAAGACAATAGTTGCTGCCTTTCTTCTAAACCAAATGTTTATGAACTCCCAATTCCCACTGCAAGTAGTAAACTGTCTCACAACTGTCTTAGAGAAGCTTGGCCTATTTTTTCCTTTTCTCCCATAAAACAGCTTTTGCTAAAAAATTTAATACAAATCTCTGCTCTTGATATTTCTCTTTCTTTTAAATTTATTTTATTTTCCTACTTATTACAGGTTAGTTAATAAAACTGTAACATTATCTTCTGAGAAACCAAAACAGTCACAATTCTCTCATTTGAAGAACATTTATTTATCTTATTTCTCTTAAAAAGAAAGAAAAAAAAATCCTTCTTGGTAATTACTGATTTCTATGTCTTCTTTATTTTGTCTCAATTTCCTTATTATGACTTTTTTAAAAAAATACCAGTTGATTTTGTTATTTCAAAGAATTCAAAAGCAAAAAAAGACTGAAAAAAGATAATCTCAGTTGATATTCCTCAATGTCTTTATCCTTCTCTTATCACCTTCTCCTTCTAATGACTTTCTGACACACACACACACACACAAAGGGCTAAACTCCTAAGATTTTAATGAACAGTTGGTTTTTCCTTATCTAGTAATTGGTCCTTTTGATTTCAATAGTCTTGTTCATAAAATAAGATACAACTAGGTATTATCAAGGTTATATTAATCACTAACAATTATCTAAATTACTAAGGATCTTGATTTTGCATAAAAAAAGATTAGATTAAGATTATATGCTTATGAAGATGCCAACAACATTGTAAGAACTCCCAAATCTAATCTATTTAAATCTTTCCCTTACTACTGAAGTGGACTAATTAGCGTCTTTTTACCTTTTTAGTGAGAATAAGTGAACATTATTTGGCTATTACCCCCGTTTTCATTAGACAATATCATATGGATAGCAATTTTGCTATTTATGTGAAGCACAACTCCCTTCTCCCTATAACAGACAGAAAGAAATTAAATCACACCTATTCAGAGAGGCTTCAACATTACTGGGATAATTCTGCAGTACTTCACTGTGTTTCTGACTTTCACTTTGCTTATGGCTCATTCCAAAATCAATCTGTAGCCTTTTATGTGTTTATAGCATTATACTGGCACATCTAAGTATACAACAGCACCTCTTTCCCCCCATGGTGACTTCCAGCATCTTGCTGCAAAAGATGTTTTTGGGATGAGATTTTGCCTGCCAGTTATTCTAGGGTGACTTTGTAAAGGTCAAAGAAATTACTCTCGGTTTGTTCCAGTCAAAAACTGGTGCACCCATACGGGGGCAAATAAAATCCACATGGGTTACGCTGACATTGCAGTGGTGATTTTGTTTGTTTGTTTGTTTGTTTGTTTGTTTATACATAGACATGTATGTATCTGTGTGTCTGTGTGTGTATTTATCTCCTCCAAATCACTCTTAGACTCTCACTGCAGCCCTGTCATAACTGAAGGGAGAAGACAGTTATCTCATGACCTGAAGGCATTAGCCAAATTATCATGGATCAGACATCCGCAAAATACAAAATGAGGTTTCATTTGACATAGACATTTACATCAAACATATACAGAATAATTATTTCCACTGGAGCATTGATGAATCAACCAATGGCAATTTAATGAGAATACTGTCTGTCCTTGTAAGTTATATTCCCCTTCAGTTGCAAAGGTGCTAGCCAAGCGCATTGTATCACTCAGTCTTGTCAGAGTAGATGTTCTGTCACTGATTAAAGAGCTGGATGTCCTCTTTAGTCACAAAAACATTTCATGGAATAACCTTGTTTCTGTCTTAATGGATTCTTGCAATGTAATGAAAGGCTCCAAACTGGACTTGAAGAAACCCTCAGAGAGACAGAGAGTGTCACTTCTCACTTAGTCACCGCTGGCAATTGCTGCCACTCTGCCCATAGCACACCTGAGAAGAGATGTACAAGTCATTTAAAAGGCACATTCCGTCAAATGCATAATGGGCAAGAAAAGCATCAGAGGAGTTTTTGCTTCCTTCCCCCTCCCCAGCCTCCACAACTTTCAGATTTCTCAGATTTGTCACAGCCAAACGAGGGGGTCAGGAATAAGAAGGAATATTTGATACCGCTGTGTGAGCTGAGTGTGACATGCTGATGGCACCTTGGTAATCTCTGCCAGGCAAATGATTTCCCAGGGTTTGCAGGGAGGAAAGGGGGGGGAGAGAAAGGAGAACTGACAGTGCAGTTTCACTCCACATCTGCTGCCATTTTTAAGGAGTCACTAATTCACAAACTATATGGTAAGCACATTTAACTGTTCTAGCATTTTTCTCATGCTTCATGAAAACAGAGATAATAACTGGTAAACCAACTGTAAAATTAAAAGAACTAGATGTTGCCAATAAAGACCATCATTTCAGGAAAATAAATTTGTTTCTTGGAAGCTGATCTCTAACGTATGCTTTAGGTGCCCACAAGAAAAGCAATTCAACTGGAGAGTAAATTGATCTTGCTCCACTGGTTTATATGAACAGAGCAAAAAATATACACCAACAGGTTATCACTTAATAACTCTTTGTTTCCCTAATATTGAATCAATAGCAGGATCACTTGGAGTCATCAAATCTTGAAGTGCAATGAAAAAAGATATTCAAGGACACACACCCTTAGACTCACACACACACAAACACACACACACACACACACGCACCACTGAAGAAATAAACATTTCCAAGGCAAAATGTTCCATCAGACTTAAGGCAATATTGGTCTTCTGAAGATAAGAAACAGCAGTTTAATATCTCCCACAGAACTCATGGTCCAAAGCATCTGCTGGTATAATTCTTATGTCTGCGGAGGAACTGGTTGCATGCACAGTTACAACTCTGTTTTAAAACACACTAAGAGCAAGATGATCTCATCTCCATGGTATCCACAGGCAGGACATGTGGAAATGGTACAAAGCTGCACCAGGGGAGGTTCAGACTGGGTATAGGAAAATGTTTCTTTGCCAAGGAGATGGTCAAACACCAGGCTTCCTAAAGAGGCAGGAAATTCCCAAGCTTGCCAGTGTTTGAGAGCAGATTGCACAACACCTTTAGCAATACACTTTTACTTGGTCAGGCCTGAATTTGACAGACATGATTGTAGGTTCCTTCCAACTGAAACAATCACCCTTTCCTTCCCATTTCACTCCAGTCAGAGATAAGCATGCAAAAATGCTGAAGGTTTTGTTGTTTGGCCTCAAATTATATCCATTTTTCTGATAATCCTAGATTTTTCTTACAGTGTTTTTATATCTAGAATTTGGAATGAGAAGATCTCTTGCCAAGATCTATTCCATTAGAAGGGAGGAGAGACAAACTACTGGGGTAGTCCCTGGCTAAACTGCAGTTCAAAGAAACACTCTTGCCATGAAATTTGCTCAGGCTCCATCAAGGTAGCAGATGGGTTCAGGACATAAACTATTGCATATAGGTTTCTTTTACTGTAAGTAAAGAAAAATAGGAAGGTTTAGGGAAATTATCACATGATGTAATTTCACTGACTGCGTTAGAATTAGGTAATAGCCTCTGAAATTATTTTGTTTCTTTCTTTTGGCAGCAAATTACACCCAAGATGCTTAGCATAAAAAGAGCTATCCTACATTACATAGATGCATCTTAGGAAGGATTGACATAAGCTACAGATTTGTTTGTACCCACATGTCCCATTAAAATGGGTTTAAATACAGTTTCTATCAACAATGGTACACAAGAAAGAAATTAATCTAGAAGAAAATTAAATTATTTTAGTTCTCTTACTTGAAATATTGACTTTATTGGGAAAGAGCCTCACATATAAATGGAGAAATAGCTCAGAACAAGCCTCAAAGTATTCAAATTCCTTCTTTCCCATGAAAACACACTCAAAACATCTCTGCTAGGATCTCCTACCCCTCTACCCATAAAGAAATATATTATTAAGCTCTCATAGCACCTGTGCTACTGGTGCTAGAAATATTGGGAAAAAAAAAAAAAAAAAAAAAAAACAGCCAAAACCTAACATTTAGGCAAATTATAAGATAATATCTTTCTCTGTTGATGAAGTGTGGAAAAGCACATCCATGTGAGATGTAGATGATATCATGTTGATTATTGCTTGCATGCAACAGACAGGTCCTAAAGCAATGGTTCAGATTAATATCTCTAATAATAAACATAGTGTTAGCAGCACTGTCATACCTGTAGTCAAATTTCCACTCCTAGTGAGTGAAAAAAGAAAAAGAAAGTTATATTTCAGGGACATGAATTAATTGGAAAGCTGTATTTCCAATACAGTTGATATTAAGGTTTCCCGTTGACACCAGAGCTCTGAAATATAGCTGACTCAAGGGGTAGGAAAATAGAGGAATATGTTTTCCTGACAACTGACACATGGCCTGCTGTCTCCTTAAAGGGCTGCTGGCCATCCACTCTGCTTCCTGACTCCCACAGGCTGCCCTGAGTCTCAGCAATGGGTGAATTTCAACAAAGTTTGGCTGCTCAAACACAGTGTGCTTCAGCCAGGGAATAGGACTGGAAATCACAGATGATTGATTCATCTCTCTGGGTCCCTAGCATCACCTGGTTTGGGAATATATATCAAGATCCCTATTTCTCTTAGTATATAAGGAAGTAAATATGGCTCCAACCCTTTTGTATTAAAGCAATCTTTTTTTCTTTCTTTTTTTTTTCTCCCTTTCAAGTTTTAAATAAGGTTCAGTATTAGCCTTGATCCACTGGTGAAAAGAGATGTCAGTTCTAGATTTTCATCAAAAATAGTTGTTTCATTAGCTCAGAATTTATTTAATATCTAAGGAATAAAGTGAATAACTGATAATGACAAAAGGATACCGTTTATTTTATGGCTTACGTATGCTGAGCACTGTAAATACCAGGAAATCAATCCCTTCTGAATGCCATTACAATTAACAGTCCTTTTAGAGAAGAAGAAACTGAGGCCAAAAGTCACTTCCCAAGAGCTCTACACAGGAGCAGATATGATCTGAGCTTTTGGTATCCTTATCACCTTAATTCCTCCTGAAAAAAAGATTTCCTAATTGATTTATCTGCTTAAAGGGTGCACTGAATGAACTTTATTTGTGCATATCAGTGTGTGTAAGAAGCTTCTAGAGTCTCAAAAAAAAAAAAAAAATGATGCTTCCCACTCTAGAACAGCATCATCAACCAGCTTAAAAGATCTGTGATAAACACATTTATCCACTAGAGGATGCCTGGGCAAGCTCTTCTGGGTAGAAAACAGGTTCTCACACTGAAAACTTCAGTGACGAATGCTGAAAAGCACAAGCTTATGGTGACAGCCCTAATTTGCCTGCTTCATCCCCATTATCAGGACCACTGATAAGGCAGTGAATGGGAAGTTCTGTGTGCACCATCAGGCATTTAACAGGCACTTGCAAAGGCATCCTGATGCAGCTGGTGCAAGGCACACAAGGAGTTTGGAGCCGTGGATCTGAAAAATCAAACAGAAATGGGGTGAGACTTGCTTTAAGGTTATATGTGTGCTTTACTGAAGCGAAAGGGTTAAGCAAAAGCTGTTTGAACATAAAACATCTCTATCTCTTTTATGCAAGTTCCCTGGTCCTCACCTGGTTCTGTGCATATGGCTTAGCTCCAGCCATGAGTGGGGGTGCAGGAGGCAGCGGGAGCTGCCTTCTCAGGAGACTGAAGCATGGGGAACTGATTTTTGCAGGATTTAAGGTTATGCTTTTAGAAAACTCTGCAGAATTGATCTGCACTGTTTGGCTTGGTGTGACCCTGTGACTCTCTGGCTCTCTCTGAGCAATGGAAGTTCACTGTAGGTTTGGCTCATCAGGATTAAGAAATAAGGCACAGAACTCCTACCAAGTTGTCATTCTGCTGCTTTGACAAGGTCCATGCTTGAAGTCAGAACTGAGCAAAAGAGCTGAAACGACAGTTCAGATATTCTCCCCAACGGTAGCAGCTCTCTGCATTTAGAATATTCTCACTTTAAACAACTGCACTTCAATACACATGACAGCTATTTCTAATTGACTCAGCCTTTGCACACAATGTATTTGCTCATCCTCTGCTGCTACAAGAAGTTACTGTAAAAGAAAATAGAAAAGAAAACAAGCTCTGAGCCTAAAATCCCAAGTTGCAATGTATACTTTAGAGAAATATCTACAATTATTTTTATTGTTTGTGTCCAGTCTGTTTATTACCAAATGTTTAATACGATGAAGTTCAACAGATAGAACAGCTAATAGTACTAGGTATTGAATTTACAATTGAACACAAAGTGGATGAGTCTATTATAAACCTTATCCAGGGAATGCATTTATGAGGCATCCTCTAATCAGCAAAGAGAGGGGGCATGTTTGTCCTTTCTCTGTTGCTTTGTGAGTTAGTGTTAGTCTGAAAGACTGGCTTGTATCCAGGAAACAGCAGATGCAGGTTGATAGAATTTTTTCCATTGCCTTTCACTTCAAATAGGTCAGTACGCAAAATTTAATTATAAAAAGATAACCAGAATCGTTTCTTTCACAATTAAAATAATTATAAATACAAGCTCAGAAGACTCCCCTTACATCTCAGTATATCTTTCCTGAGTCTGACTCAGTGGCACATGTTTTAAATGTGATTTTTGCAAGCACTGCTAATTTGAAAAGTTTCAGAGAGCTTTAAATATTTGATTTATTGGGTTGTTTTAATGTAGGTTAATTCAGCTTGTACCTACCTTCTCTGGATACTGGAGGACCTGTGGCAATGATTTACATTATGAAAAAGGAAACATTTATCTTGTGATATTGATACTATCCTGTTAAGTTGAAATATTCAACTATTCTTAGCAGCATTGGAAAGGGCTGATACCAACAAAATAAGATGAATGCTTCCATTTTGTTTCAAAGCAAAGTTCATGAAAATAAAAGGCCATGGTCCCTACTTGATTAAAATTTCTTTGCTCTCTCTGGACATCCTATTATCAAATGAAAATGCAGATAATGGGCTATTTTGCTCTGTTTCTGTCTAGATTGGCAAATCATTATCTGTGTCCTCTCATCCATTCACCACACAGAAAAAATTATCTCTTAATACTATTAGAATTTCAACAACTATAAAATACTGATATATACGCAATCTTTTTCTCCATAGATCTTAGAAGCCTTCATAAAAAAAATTAACATTATTATTTTCTTTTGTCACACGAAAAAAGGCTATGACACTCCTTTAGCAAACCAGAAACTGAGGCAGAAATGATTTTTCAAGGATATCAAACAAGTTTAAATTTTCAGTTATACTTTTGGCAAAACACTGGCCAAAACTAGAGATGTCTAACCATGCAGTGCTCTTAACTGATAATGACCACAACTATAACAGGATATAACCTATAATTATAGCTAGGAATTAGAAATTGTCTAGGGACTTTAATACAAAAGAACACACTTTCTTTAAGTTTCTACAATATTCCTTCTATGTTATTCAGTGATGTGCCGTTTGATAATGTACTTTATGCAATAAAGTGAATGAGAAAATCCTAATAATAAATATGGACATTTGTTTAAGTTAATTGATAAAAGCTGGAGTTTTTCTGACATTTTGGACAATAATTTTATTGGTATTATATCTAAGATACAAGTTTTGTAATATTTTAATAATTATATAAATACTGTATGTATTATATGCAATATTGTATATTTTTTATAATAATTTTATCTTATGTGTTGCCTTGCACTGAAAAAATTTCATACACATATCAATATTTTAGGAAAGAGAATTTTGTCTGGATGAAACAAGAATACCATCAAGAATAGGGTAGACTAAAGCAGAATTGTTCCATTGATGAACATGAGTGCACTTTTTCCTAAATGAATTAAATTTATCCTTACATCTTTTATTTTAAGAATTCCTTAGCTGCTTGCTAATATTCCCCTCCAAGCACAGCACTGCTTGTTTTCTGTGTTTGGCTTGCATTCTACCACCCCTTTGACTCTGCTTGCTAATATTCCCCTCCAAGCACAGTACTGCTTGTTTTCTGTGTTTGGCTTGCATTCTACCACCCCTTTGACAGGTAAAACTCTCTCACCATCTCATTGTCCAACTCGGTCAATAAGAAAGAATTTCCTGGGATTTTCATGAGGAAGCAGAAGTGGAGACAGGGATTTGGATTTCAACACTACATTTTAACACTACATCAAAACATGTTTTAGTCTTTTACTGGCCTATAACTCAGAGCATACTGCTGCTCAGTTCTTTACCCTCAGTACTTAAGATTCTAAGTGTAGGTACTTCAAGCCACAATGAGTTTTTTGTAGAAACAGATACTCTATAAAAATTATACTCAATTTAAGTTCTTGTGGATAAACTGCAAAGACTGAGGTATCAGTTCAAGACAGAGTGAAGTAGGTTAATGATTAGGATTTAGATGACAGGTTTTGTGTGAAACAAAGTCTTGGCAGTATAAAGTGTATTTTTGATGACCTTTTTATTTTTGCTAGTTTATTTTCTGGTCTTTACCTATCCATGTGTTTATACTAATATTTTCTTGCCATGGGAAAAAACAAAACAAACAAAAAGCAAAGCAAAACAAAAATTTAAAATACAAATAAACAAACAAAACAACAACAAAAACCCAAACAAAATCAAACAACTCCCTTCTGTGCTTTGACTCATTGACGGTCTCAGTAACACAAGCAGATTTTTCCAGGACCTTTCCTTTAATTGTTGGACAAGCCACTCATTTTCAATATGCTAAAGCTTCTATTTACAAGAGTCTCTCTATTTTTGTAACTAGAAATCATGAATTTGACTTAAAGAATACTTAAAATAACATTTAAATAGGACTACCTGAATGGTTTCTCATATAAAACATTGTGAATTTTGCCCATACTGCTATTAAACTGCAGCTCTGAAATCAGAGCCATGTTCAGTTTGAGTTTTAGGAGTATAGATACACTTTTCAAGGCTACAGAGATGTTTACCATGGTCTGGTTTCCAGTTGAGGGGCTGGTTCCCTGGGGGGCGGGACCTAGTGGAGCTGCCCAGCTTTGAAAAGCCAATCATCTGGCTAGATTTGAAGATTGACACCTGGTTAAACCACTTGAAGGAGTTCAACACGTCTCTGTGGAAAAGCACGTTTAAGTGAGCAAAGTGAGCAAAGCCCAGGAAAGCTCTCAAAAAGCTTTGGGCTTTCGAAGAGGTGATTAGGCAGCCAGGGCCCACACGGCTGGGTTGGGCTGGGCCTGGCTGGGCCGGGCTTGTGCAGCCCACATGGCCCGGCTGGTGTGTGGCTCAGCTGAGATTTCTGCCACTGCTGGGCCATGCCGCTGGGACTATCCCAACACTGCGAGCAACCACGCCGGCTGCATGGTCGGAGTCAGGGCAGCCTAGACAGTGCTGCGTGGCCACGACTGTCTCAGCATGGCTTGCAAATGAGCTTTGTTTTACCCCAGGACTAGCGCTGGGGATGGCCACATGGCCAGCACTGGGGATGTCCCCAGGGCCACGAGTGGCCGGGACCTCGAGTGGCGGCCAATGGCCTTGTCTAGGAGTGGCCCCATGGCCAGCACTGGGGATGTCCCCGAGGCCAGGAACAGCCAGGGCCAGGAGCGGCTGCCAGTCGCCTTGTCCAGGAGTGGCCACATAGCCCGGACTGCATGGCCTCGGCACAGCTTGCAATGAACTTTATTTAGGCCCTTTTAGCGAGCCATGCTGTGGACAGGACAAGAACAGCAGCAGAAGCTTTTCTTGTTTTTGGTGTTCTGCATGAAGAGAAGTGCTGAGGAGAGCCAGCAGCCAGCACGACTTGCACGGCGTTGGTGGAGACCACGTCAGCAGCAGCTAGAGGCACAGCGAGGGATCTCTGCTAGGTAGAGTCTGAATGAGATCAAGTTTCCAGTGCTGCAGAAGTTTATAAAAAATTGTTTCAACTGATAAAGCTTGAAAACAAATGAACCTACGAACCTATGAACACCAATTCTCTCCTGAATCAGGAAAAAGAAGGGGTGAAGACACGTAGAGAAAACAACATGGGACATCAAGGTCAGTAAAGAAGGAGTCAGATTCTAGGTGGGAGGGAATTGAGGAGATGCCTCAGTCTTAGGCTGAAATTCTTTAGCGAATTTGGTGAAGCCGTATTTCTTATATATTTTTGATATTAGGCTTTGTATTTTCCCTGTAATTCATGAAATGCATAGGGGGATGCAGCATTCACCTGCAGCCCGTGTGAAAAGGTCACTTGAGCTGGAGCCTGTGGATACTGGAAAACTGTGATCCAATGAGAAGCTGGGACAGAGAGAAGTGACAAAGGGATAGGAGAAGAAAAACCTCTGTTCCCAGAGATAAAAGAACTTTTGTTTTTATGATAGAGCAGCTCATTCTTAAAATAGTACCCCATAGCCCATGAAAACAGCTTCGAGAAAGCTGCAAGACTTTCACACTGCAAACAGATTTTCTTTTCCTGGCGGCCGATTTGCTGTGCCATTGAAGTCATGAGAGAACTGTTTCTTGTGGACATGGCACAGCAAGACAGACTCCTCTCCCAAAGTGGACTGAAGAAAGACTATTTTAGAGGTGGTAAACTGACTGAAAATCCCAGGTTTGGTCTCTTTACATTGTCAGTGGGAAGGAAAAGGTTTTGCGGGGAGGAGAAATGTTCTGAAGGTTTATTCTTATTTCTTATTATTTTTTATTTTAATTGTGTTAATAAAGCGTTTTTAATATCCTTTAAAATTTTGAGCCTGTTTTGCCCTCCTCCCAATCTAGATTTCATAGGAGGAAATTAATAAATAATTCTAGTTGGGTGCATTAGCATTTGACCAGCTACAGCCCACTACAATGTTTTAAGCCAGGTTTTTACAAAAAAGGGTCACTCTCACCTTTCTCAATGACATCTGTTAAAAATCAGTAGATTATCTCTTTTTCATTCCTCTACCCCCTCTCAGTGGGAGTCCCAGGTCAAGGTTTTATGTACGTATTTAGGACTAAAATAATCATGTCCAACACCTGGATACATAACTTAGCTCTCTCCCTGCCACCTCACTTGACAATGAATTTTGACTTCTCATTAGAAGTATATTATGCAGTGATAGCAACAAAATGGATGAACAGTGTGCTGACACCACCTGCAGCAACCTCAGTGATGGCTGTGAAATAAACCACCCTGAACACGCTTTCAGAGGAGTTAGGGCAAGGAGCCACTACAATGGGTTCTACTGGGTTTTGGCATGTTTTTATTGCTGCTTGCCCAGCTTGCCCTTCAGCCCTTCTCCTTCTAAAGCCCATGGAGCCTTCAAGTGCTTCCTTAAAAGTGCAGTTGTACACAGGGTGAGAGAACAGAAACACCTTCTAAGAATATGACTTGTGATTCTTTCTCAGTTGCTGCACTCAAAATGTGAGCAAAGAGATTCACAGACAGGCAGACGGAAAGACAGACCAAATGTGATTGCCATCTCATGGACTCGATATGTGAAATTAAAGATGAGTGATAATCCAGGGTGAATTTTCTCAGCTATCATTTGTGTAAGAAGGAATTTTTAACAGATTTTTTTTTTTTGTTTTATGATTTAACTGTTTGACTTCAATTGAAGGTAGATAGCTTGGCAGTTATTTGTTTCTGAAGTAAATGAAAGTGAAGAAAATAATCTGACACAGCTCAATTAATTTATTGATGAAGACCATAAGAAACCTTTACCAAATGAAAACTTAAAATATATTACCAACAATCCATGTATCATGGTCCTGAACCAGTTAAAAAGGAGGTCAGCTCAGCATGACTTTTCAAGCTGCCTTCATACTCTATTTCTTTAAAACATATAGTTTTATAAAATTTAATAACCCCCCATCTGCTTATCTTTAGAGAAAATGTACCAAAAAATATCAGTGTGTACCAGACACACAAATTATTATTTTTGGCATCCATTTAACAATTTTGAAAACAGAAACATAAAAGCAACAGAAAACCATCTAAGCCTAGTACAAGGAAGAAAGACTTAATATTTATATAACAGAACCAAGGGCTATATGAAGTTTAATAAGTCTCTTGATGTGAGTTTTGGAAGTCCAGTTCAGAGCTGAATATGTCACAGAATGTACCTTAATATACACATTTTGAAATATCCCCTTGAGAATATGTTACTGGGTAAAATAAACTAGGTTGTAAAGATATAGAATTGGTTAAGGAATGATTTTCTATTTTTTTTCTTTTCTTTTTTTCCCCCCATCTCTCAATTCCTTAGATATCATGATACAACATGGAGCTTTCCAACATTTTTCGTATCTGCAGTACACCACAAAGCATACACTTATTTATAACTTCTTAATTGATGTTCATGATAGCTGTGATTTCCAAACAACATTCTGTCCCAAACTCTGGATGTGTCATAAACTGTGTAGTGCCTAGCACTGCAGAAAAAGTAGCATATTCTGCTCTTCATGAAGTTCATAAGGATTCAATCCTTATTTTGTAGGCTTCATTTCACTAGGCCTGGTAGTGTTATAGCCCAGCAAAGAAGCAAGTCAGCTGATATTGCTGACACTACCTCAGCGGGTAAGAGAGAGCACATTTGAAGATTTGAGGTGTGGTAGATCTCTGGGTGATTTTCTCTAGGAGGAAATATCTCTTTCTGCAGAATCTTTCCTTACATATTTTAAAAAGAACACCTGGTGCAAGAGCACTTCAAGGAAAAATGTGGTTTTTTTTTTTTCCCTCAGTAACTTACTGGTTTATTCCCATTAGGAGTGCAAGATTTCAGTAATTCCCAACTTCCTCTTCTGTCTTATCAGTGTTCTAGAAAAAAATAATGTGTGGCCCTTAATAAAAATAAATATGTTCTATTTGTTTCTTTGCTGCTGCCATTACAAGAAGAGTTAGTATTATTCTAAAATGTGATTTAAATAGATCCCAATTTTGCTCTGGATAGCAAACATAGGCATTATTTTGTGTTCTAAAAAATGTATTTCACTTTTATTGAAAATTGAGAGGAAAGAGAAGGGAGGAATAAAGGAAGAAAAGAGGGGAAAAGAAGAGGAGATGATGGAATGGAGCATGGAGAGGGAAAAGAAAAGGGAAGGAGGAAGGGAGTGGGAAGGGGAGTGAGGGAAGGAAGTGGTGGAAGTGGCGGAAGGAAGTGGCGGAAGGAAGGAAGTGGCGGAAGGAAGGAAGGAAGTGTCGGAAGGAAGGAAGGAAGGAAGTGGCGGAAGGAAGGAAGGAAGGAAAGGAAAAGTTCATGTCCTTGTGTAACCTCACAAGAGCTAATCTTATCTTACTTCAAAAGAAAGATACAAAATGTCCAGCTGACACCCCTAATTCCGTAAAGAAACCTCCGTATTCCACAGACAGAACCCCCAAATCTAGTTTCCGTAAATGTTTTGTGATGGCAAATATATCAAGGATAAAAACCTAAGTTTGCTAACAAGGAAGTTCCTCTATTCCAATTTAAGATATTTCAACAGAGAGTTTTCTTGCCATGATCTTAACATGCAAGGCGCACACAAAGTTGACAAAGGAAATTATTGAAGACAATGTCCCACTGTAATTAAAACAGTGGAAAGGCAGAATGCAGAAACTCTCCCACCCACCATTCACCCTTCCCATCCTAATGCAAGTAGAAATACATGCTTTGTAGACCACAAATATCCAGGCTGATTAATTACATGGCTATGCAATATTACTCATGCATTCCTCCTGAAATGTCAAAAGGATTAGGAGTGCCACATCTTTCCTCCCAACTCTAATCTAAAGGAGCCCTGCTGAAATGAAAACAGTGCAATTACTTTCGTACACTGTCAATTTTACAATAGGGGGGAAAAAAGAGCTTTACAAACAGCAAATAATTATACCACCACTTAATGATTGATTTAACATAGAAAACCCATCTAATTCCTTTTGTCGTTACAATCTACAGTACTAACACTCCAACAATGCTGCCTTAGTGGTTTGGCATTACATTAGCATTAAGAATAATGCTAATATAAAACCTAGCTTAACTTTTTGTATTGTTAATCTGCATCAATGCACTGTACTCCCAGTGTATTATGAGGCCTGTTAGTGTAGCAAACATTTGGGATGATACAATCCAGTCTAGCAGCATCATTTCATGAAAGGGACTTGTGCAGAATTTCATGTTTTCGAAAAATTAGCCTCCTACAAGGCAGTCAGAGTAAGGGGTCATGTACTTTCCATTTTGCTGCAAACCGTAGCCAATGAATTGAAAACAATTATATGTTTTCAAGCCCTGCCTACCTCTAAAGTGATCTTATTGAGATGATTGCTGCCCCATCTTGAGCCTATAAGATGAAGATGGACTTAGTTCTGATATTATTTATAGGATCGGTACTGTATTGGGATGGGAAGGTCTTTTAAAAGAATATAGGAGAGCCTATTTCATGCTACAGGATTTTGGAACAATTGTTCATTTCTGTTTAAATGCACAGCACTTTAATAATTGCTGTATGAATTCAGTAAGAAGCAGTACTAGTCTTGTAGATCTAACTATACATACAAATAAAATAGAGGCCTAGTATGAACAAAAAAAGGAAAAAGAGCATTCTTGCCTTAATATTGCAGATTTCATTGTATTTCAAGTGCTCTATTAATTCTGTAGGCAGCAAACTTTTCAGAACTTCTGAATTGCTTCTGAACAGAAATAAATCTGAAAAGGTCAAGGATGTTTTATGAGTTTCAGGCTTGGGCCAGAACAGGTTAATTTGTGAATGTCTTTTAAAACAAGGACATATTCAATATCTGGTTTAGCAGAAAGAACAGGTAGAATTGGTCGTGTATATATCTGATATCAAAATTCAGGAAACTTGATTGTCTTGCCCGTTCACATATTTGATGTAGTGTCAGTGAGGGTTTTAGCTTTCCATTCATCTCTAATAAGAATGAAATGAACATAACAAGCATTGAAATAGAGTGAAAGAGCTGCAGTATGAAATCGTACCCTTGAATATCCCATCAGAGAAGGCTGTAAATTCTGCACTTTCCATTTCTCGGTCAGAAAACACGTGGACTAAGAATGAAAGTGTGAAATCATTAGAGTTTATATCTCAGCCTGGCTGTAAGCTTTGGCCTATTTCTTTAGAAGTGTCACTACTTCCTGTTTAACATATCGACCTGCCTATTTGGCATTTGACAGCAGTATTGAATTTTTGCTGAATTTTATGCTTCAGGAAGGACATAAAGTAACAGGTTTTCCCCTGGGCTCCCCCCTCCACAGCCTCAAATTTACTATGAACTTCAGAAACACTTTGTAATCTCATGTAAATATGTTATGTCTTCTTTTCTGTTGGAATTAGCCCTGTTTTTTTGCAGGAGGGGCAATGGGGCACTGGGGGTAAGGGTTCCCTTGACTCTAGAGAAGTTGCTTTGAAACAATACAAAGCACAAGTAAATAAATATCCCTCTTATATTTTCTCCCTACATTTTATTGGCTGGTTTGGGTGGATCTCAGCATGTAAAGTTCTCTTTGATGATCTCTCTATGTGCTCTCCTGCTTTCTTTTTTCCTCCTTTATACTTTCACAAAGCCCAGGCTCTAGGCTGGAACTGCCAGTGTGGTGGCAAACGGGTCTGAAAGGTAATTATTGCAACACTGACAAAGAAAATAACCAGTCTTTTTTTTTTTTTTCTTTTTCCTTTTTAAGATTCAAAGCCAAATTTTAAAAACCTTTCGGCTCTGATTCCCAGTAGAGAGTGAGTTCTAGATGAAATCAAGATATTCAGCCCAAATGGATATCATGACACTCAGCACTAAAATGATGACATAGTATGGAATTTTCAGTGCTCATATTGCCATCTGAATACTTCATACAGCTATCAGGAAGTCATAGACATAGAGGATTCTTAAAAGTCACCAAACCAAAATTAGTTAACGAGGAGATCTGAGGCAAAACACCCCAAAAAACTGACTTGCAATGATACTAAAATTCAGGTGTGCTGAGCTTTGCTGCTGTAACACAGAGTCTTAGCATGTTCTCTTCACTTCAGGTGTCTGAGACATGGAGTGAAGCACAAGGGTCTGGTGGGTTCTTTGAAACATGCCCAGGATGAGAAGAGTTAGAAAATGGACAGTTGAAGAATATGTGTGGGGTGTGTGGGTGTGTCTGGACCTGTGTGTGTGTTTGCCTGTATTGAAGGGACATAGAAATGTCTTCAATATGCCTAGGGATCACTTGAGAAAAAAAAAAAAAAGTGCTGTGTGCTAAAATGGACCATAATTCTTCTTCTCCTTGCTGGCCGCATGACAGAGAAGGTTGTTGAGAGAAGACGTGTCTTAGAGGCTTCTTCAGTCTCAAAAGAGCATTGTTTATAGGCTACAGATCCAATTCTTCCCCCTCCTCCTTCCCTGATCTGCAGCTTTTAGATACAGTAATTCTAGGTTCCACTTCACAGGAGACAATTAGATTTACCAATATTTAATTTTAAAGCACAGAGTGTTCATGACTGCAATAACTTCAGTGAAGGGACGGGGACACCCAGAGCTCATAATTCAACTAGAATTTAGCATTCTAAAACTTTCCTGTTGCTAAGCCCATTCTTTCTAACCTTTCATTTTTCCTCTTTGTCACTTTGCTCTGCCAGCATTCAGCATTACTATTTTTTTCAATTACTCTCAAATTTTCATCCACTATAATATGGATGCCTTTAAAAGTTCTTTCCTTTTTTTCTTCTGTTATCTAATAGGTCATGAAAAAAACTTATGTCTTCCTATTTCGTTCTTACTTTTATTTTTCTTTCCTTTATATTTTTTAAATTTATTCTTTGCATAGATTTATCGGGGGGGGGGAAAGAGGGATGAAGTTCTTTACTGCTGGGTAGGAATAACTGAACAGACCACAGTTACAACAGAGCGGATGAGGTTCTACATCTAATTAGTTACTTAGTTCAGGCACAGGAAATAATAATCATTTACACAAAGGAAATCCCACTGCATAAAACTATCTAGAAGGAATAGGTAAAGTCCTCTTGTTTCACTTTCACTCATTTCTGCCAGACTTGATGTCGCATTAACTTTTTTTTTCTTTTAATCTGTTAGTATATTAAGACATTTATTTAACCATCTCTAAGGTGATATTTTCAATATCAAGTTCTTATCAGAAATTATTATTTTGCTTTTGGTCAAAATAGAATTAAAAAATTATGGAGAAAATCTGAATTACATCACTGACTAGTGTGATAATCATATTTTATTTTAAACTGCAGTTGTGGACATTTCTGGAGTCTCTTTATCAGAACAAAAGAAATATGAACTATCCTTCTGTGACTTCATTTTTCCTCTTGAATGTTCTGTTAGATAAGGAGTCAAGACTGAAGACGCAGTGATCCACGGAAGTGGACCTGAATGTGATTAAATGAGATTTAGGGATCAAAGAAGCTTATAATAAAAGCTTAACAGATGGGACAGCAGGAGCAGGTAGAAACCAAGCAAGTACGTGGAGGGCAGAACACTGAAGATGTGTCTCCAAAGAGAAGTCCTCAGCACAGACACAAACAACTGGAAAATTATTTTGTCTCCTGGCACCTAGCACTTTGGTCTCCTAGCATTTCGGTCTCCTAGCGTTTCTTCTGGAAATTCTGGGCCAACTCTTAGCTCTCTGGGTTTTTCAGGCTATTGAGGTGCTATTTAGTAAAATATCTGACCCAATTTCACTATTTGCAACCAGCAAAGGGGATCACAGGCATTCCCTTCTCCTTTCACGCAGTGTTTCTCTGGGTGATATCAGATGTACTGTTTCTGATACTTTGACTAGCCAGGTAAATTTCTAATTTTTAAATTGTTAATAATGGTTGGGTGATATTCTACAGAATTAGTGTTCTGAATAGTTATTGCTATTGAATAGTTATTTAGGTAAGCTTTACAGATGACACAAAGAGAATGGAAGGAATGAGGTGATAGAAGTGGAATGTAAAGTAGAATAAAGTAGTTTTGTAAACACTGGGTGAGGCTCTCTCAGTCAGTATTACCTAAGCACAGCTTTAAAAGCCAGGGAGTTGACTAGAGTCAACTCAAAGTCTGGTAGTCCAGTAAGAATCTGCCAAAATCTAAGAAAAACCAGCTGGCTCTCAGTCAGAATACAATTCTTGTGTAACTTACTAATTTCATTTCCATTCAGATTTGAAAACGTGGACTACTTCCATCGTTATTATCTGGTCCAGTAGGCCAGATAATCTTGATGAAATTCACCCTCTTTTAAGTCACATATTAATCAAATGAGAGCCTACTCAGGTGACCCATATTAGCTTTATTAGACTGGTCCTTTCACAGACTTAATAGACAAAGTCAAGCATCAAGAACAGTATAATTCCTCACAAGGTCCAAGCCTATCCAAAGGGAAGTCATGAAGTACAATGCAATGACTCAATTCATTTCCAAAAATCTTTATGAACAGATTCACCAGGGAGCTAAAGACTGCTCTATAAAATGAACATATTCCTATGCCTTCCAGCATGGTCCCAGCTGTTCACAGTCTCTCCCGCTGACACCAGGACTTCATCAATCTTTGATCTCATCTCCAGCTGCAAGTTTTAGGATCTCATCCTAAAGAGCAAGCACAATGCTAAAACAGTTCCACAACTACTGCTTTAAGAGGTGGTAAAGAAGAAAATATATAGGAGTCTGTTTCAGCTGACACAGCCCTTGTTCCCCACTCCGAAATAAGTTTCAGATCACAAGCTACTCCAAATTTTATTTAAACTTTGTAAGACACTATTTTCCATGTGGGAGGCTGCCAATTTTTAGCGGAGTTAACATTATGTTCATACAATATAAACAAAGACTCTACAGGTCCATCCACACCAGCAAATTAAATGATCCCCAAGAGTGGCCTTTGTCATTGCAGCTGTTGTTTTAAATTCTGTTTAGGGAGGGCTGCATGGGAAAATGACAAATGACCTCAGGCAATGTCCTGCAAGGATGAGTCCAACTCTTTAGAAGTACAGATGAGGCTTTTCCGGTGTCCAGGCACATCCTTTAATTTAATGGTGTGAGCAGACAGAACAGTATTCACCAGGCTTACCAGTAAATGGAAGAAACAGCTTTAATGACTAAATCATGTTCAATTTTCCCTCCAAAGGTACTTAAAATTCTCAGGTAAAGACTCACTTTTAAATTAGCTCCATACAATGGTCAGTGTAATTAACCTTCTCTGCATAGTATTTTCCTAATAAAAATGGCAAAACCTCTGGTAGTGAAACTGAAAAAGGGCTTGAGAAACTGATACTTTCACAAAGCAATAAATCAGTGTCAGTTTAAAAATAAATATACAAAAAATAATTCTTTGTTAAGTTCTGGAATGTCGTAAGTCTTAAATGACATTCATAAGAACACTAATGAAAGTGGTACAAATACTAATTATTATTACTATTGTTGTTTTTGAAATTGGTAATAATATTAGTAGTATTAATATTATTAGTAGCATTATTTAGTAACACCAGAGCTCTACCACATTCTCAAGAAAGGCTATCAAAAGTTTGAATAAGCATTGATGAAAATTACTCATAATTCTCAGACAAAGTTGATGCAGTGATGTGTTACTAAAGCTGAATGATTTTTCTCAGGTTTTTCTTTAATGTTCATTAGTAATTAATTTTTCTTTTTTAAAGAAGATGAGGTTTTCTTTGCATAAAAACGAACCATGGGAAATTTCCAACAGAATGAATAAGTCTTTTTCTTAGCATGCTTCAATAAATAGCCTGGGCTAGGATATTGAAAAGGTGCTTCAGTGACAGAGGTTAGTTAATTTCTCATGTGATTTTGAGTTAATTATTTGTTGGGAAGGAAGAAAATTTCATACCTTTTTTTTTTTGGTAAAATTAGGGGGAAAAAAATGTCCTGGGGCCAGTAGAGTACAATGTTTAACCTCAGGGATAAACAGGGCAGCAGTTAGGCGGTAGGCTCTGGTACTTAGGTATTCTGGTTTGGCAAGCTCATTAGCCATGCAAAAAAAGTTTATCTTTGAGGTATTAGAAGAGTAAAAGTTTGGAATCAGGAAAGCCAGATACCTTCTCTCATGCCCCAGATGAGTATATTTAATGTATATATATCTGAGGCACAATTCTTAACAAATTAAATGGCGACTGTGGTTTTCAGTTGTCCTATTTAGTCAAATAAAGACATACATTAGCACACATATGTATATATATATATAATATATGGTGTCAGCTTTCACCAGAAGATTGTGGCAAACATGAAAAAGTGAGGAAGTTCTCTGTGAGAAATGCATCAGTACTTGGAATAAAAACAAACAAACAAAGCAAAATACAGAATGTGGGGCAATTTTTTTTATCCATCATTGAAAAGCCAGGATAGCCTCACCAAAATAGTTCTATCCTACAGCATGATCTTCTTGCTTATATCCATTCTGACTCCAGTTGCTTTCCTACTACTCAAGTGCACCTAAATGACTTGATTGACTAAATGTGTCCTGATATTCAGGAATAAGTGGTGATATTGACAAATGCTCACTGTAGTCCAGAATGAGGGAGAACCACCCAACTCATTTTCGTCTATGACCTACTGGTATAGTAAGCATTAATTTGAATGAAGGTCTTGGAAATGCAGGAGCTTGCTCATTACTTTCTGTTCTCTGTCACATCTATTCTGTGACCTACTGCCTCTGCTCCTCTGTTTTACTCTTGGACCAGCTGCTCTTAACCATTATATTTTTTCTCTTTACCATTTTTTCGCTCAAAGATATAATAGGCAGTTATTCTGAACCCTGTATGATCTAAGGAAGTCTTGGGAAAGAGAGAGATGTGCACATATGTCTGTAGTGTTGAGGGAGATTACAGAGTAGAAAATAAAGTAATATCTGCATTCCTCAGTATGCTTTAAATTTTATTTGATGCAGAATTATCAAGCAAAGTTATCTGACCTGTGTTATGCAGGAGGAGTTACACAAGGTCCCATTTGGACTTAAAATCTATGAATCTATAACAGCAATGGAAAGTACATATAAGGTGACCTTCCCAGATTCACAGTAATCTTCAGTCGAGAATGTCTTATCTGGCTATCCACGCAACAAAAAAAGGGTTATAACCAACAATCTCAATAACCCTTCAGTATATTTTAACAGCAAACAAGGTCATTTGCAATAGTTCATCAGTTTTCAGACAGCATTTGTATTTTTAAGTTTGGGTTTTCTGTTGGGATTTTGTTTGGCTTTGTTTTTTTTTTGTTGTTTTTGGGTTTTTTGCTTGTTTTTGAGTTTGTTTTTTTTTTTTTTTTTTTTTAACTGCAGATTGAAATGGGGGTTGGCAGGGATGTTTTTTAAAGTCTGCTGGGAAAGATAACATTTAGTTCCTAGGTAAGGGGTCTTGTCAAAAAGTGTCCTGACAAATCTCTGCTTTTTCTGTGCCCAGAGAACACCAGTACATAATGACACAATTGCTTTTACTCCCTTGATTAGTGATAACTGTAATTTATTTGAAAGAGCACAAGTAATGGCTGGACCGAGCAATGTGTCCTTCAGATGTAACCTTAGTAGATACTTAATTCTTGCCATTTGTTGACCAAAGCAGAGTGGGTCAAATGCCCTTGTCTGGTCTATGAT
Organism: Nesospiza acunhae; assembly: GCA_013398715.1. Taxonomy (NCBI): domain Eukaryota; kingdom Metazoa; phylum Chordata; class Aves; order Passeriformes; family Thraupidae; genus Nesospiza; species Nesospiza acunhae. The sequence continues at coordinate 821,788 of VZSU01001524.1, forward strand.
AGCAGAAAAAAGAGTGTGTAAACAGTTCCAATAGTGTGAACCATGATGAATCGAGCAGCCTGAGGTCTCTGGATGAAAGAGGAAAGGGTTTCTGGAGGCAGCATGAGGAAGAACTGCACTGCAGGGGGGCAGATGGAGAAGAATTATGTCTTTCATTTCCTGACTCCTGAACATGAAATGTAGGTGAGAGAAGAGAGTGTAGGGAGCCCTCATCTACTATGGGATTTTTTTTTTTTCCCCTTCCCTAAGGACAGTCTCTCTGAGGCAGAAATGTCTCCAGGACTGACTGTACTTTCCATCCAGTCACATCTCTCCACAGTGGCGCTGTTTTAATTTGCAATCCCACTCTGCCTCCACTTCATCCCGTTTCCTGCTAGTCCATGACAGTGCAGTGCTTTTGCTGAAAAGGGGGGTAAATGAAGGGCAGATCTGGAAACCTCCAGTCCATTTTCTCATGTCCTGCCTGCTGACATGCAGTGATAATGCTGTCCTTATTATCTGTCCTTCAGCAATAGAATATATGTGTTTGCAGGAAGCAGTGGGCTAGGGCTAGGAACTTCATTCAGATAAGATATCCCATGGATCTTCATCAGGAAGTGCACTGAGGAAGCTCCACAGCTGACTGAAGATTTTAAATGGACCAAAGAGAGAACTACACTTTGATTCATATTTTTCTCCAGAACTCCTGCCCCGCACATGCATTACATTGTTTCAAGGGCTCAGTGAACAGTGAGGCATCTAGCTCTGCTAAAAAACAAACAAACAAACAAACAACAAACCAAAACTCTAAAAGCCAGCAAACCAATAAAAACAAAAACAAAACCCACAAAAACAAAAGTGGGGACAGTTTACTTTATAGTCCAATGTCCAGAGAGAGTGCAAACATGAGTTAGTCCGTCTCAGCTGGCCAGGGACCAGAGCTAACTCCCTGCCATAGGTCACAAAGTCAGTAAAAGAATATTCTTTATCTCCATCTCTGTTTGTCTTGTTCAAGGCCATGAGCTTGGTGCCTTTATCAGTCTGCCTTTCTCACTTAGCTGCTTTGCTTGCAGTTAAAGTTGCCTGTTCTGTTTTGCAACGTAAAAAACAGTTCCTGACATGAATAGGAAATGATGCTCTATAGTGGGATGATGTATTACAGGCATGTATTTTAGAATTCTACAGTATGGCATAGTATTTCTACTAGACTCTTTATGTCTTTAAACCTGAACTTTAGCTGGACTGTCAGTGGCCCAAACACAGCAGAATACATCATTATCCCATATTAATGTCCCTTAATCCTTCCTGGTTTTTTTTTGTTGTTGTTGTTGTTGTTTTGTTTGTTTGTTTGTTTGTTGTTGTTTTTTCTTCTTTTTTTTTTTTTTTTACTACTCTCAAGAAAGACACTTAATAAGAACAGAATGTCAATAACTAAGATAGGGATTGTGTGTGGCTGGAAAACATAATTTGTAACCAAGCAGATGTTTTGTCCTGGGTACAGAACAGGAGAAAATATCAAGGGTCTCCTAAGGCAGCCCACCTGCTGCCTCTCATGTCCTGAAAACATGTCAGGAATGCTGCAGATTATGGAAGGTTATGGAGACAACCTGTTTCCTTCCCTTGTTGCTCAAAAAGAAGAATCTATTGTCTTATCTCCTTAGGAAAGCCTTTAATATGGAAAGGACTCAAGATCAAACATAAGTGGGCTGACGACTTTGAAACCAGATTCCTGATCCACACTTTCAAACCTGCATTCTGATGCATAACTTATTCTGCAATCAGAAATGCTTTTCTAATTTTATCTATGGAAATTCAAAGGTAACTTATTTCACCAATCCCACAAAGAACTGAATCCCAGGAAAAAATGGAATGGGGGATGATCATATGCTGGGACATGACATGCTCTCACTATCTTTTCAATGGACTGTAATGACTGTGAAGTCTTTTTATTTCAATGATTACATTCATTTATATAAAGAATGAAAATATAGTAGAGGAATCAGGACACGGAAATGTAATATGCAATTTTGTACCAGGCTATAAATAAGACTTCACCAAAAATGAAGCAGTTGCCTCTGAGGTCAAAGGTTCCCTATTCCAGAATCCTCCAGAGCAACATCCTGTCTCTGAAAGAGAACAGTAGAAGACATTTAGTGAAATAATAAGATGGATCAAACAACTACTGAGTGATTTCTTGCTGATACATTTCCCCAGCTCCTGGCAGCTTGTGATGCTGGCACTTCTTGTAGGGA
>VZSU01001524.1:824037-866526 GCA_013398715.1 Nesospiza acunhae
GGACCCATTCCTTCTGGACTTTTCCACTGTTTTTTTTAATCCTCCTGAATCCTCAGAAACATCCTGTGATGATGAGAAACCCTATTTAATTGTGTGTTGCATGAAAATTGCCTTCATAGATTACAAACATTTTTGTCCAAGAATCTCTTGGATACATCCTGATATCTGTGTTTTAAAGTCTAATGTCAGAGTGATTCCTTTCCCTTTCTCATCCTGTGCCTGACTCTGTGAGAGGCCTCTGTGAGACGCCTGACACCATGGCCATTTTCTCAAGCTTCAGTGCTTGACTGATGAGTCCTTCGTTGCCCATAATCCATCCTCAAACACAGATAATTTGCCACTTTTTCCTACTTTTCTTTTCCTGCATCTGATGTGTTACTTTTTTAAAAGCTGTGAGAACTGCAAGGAATATTAAAAATAGGGCAATACCTTCTGCTCTTTCCAAGGCAACTACTTTACACCTCTGTTAGCCCAGTTCCACACAGGAGCCCATAAATAAATGGGAATGTACTATTACAGAAGGCTGGCGTTTAAACATTCTCATTCTCCATCTATGGGCCCAGTATCTGCTTATTATTCATTTGTGAGGGGATGTTTTGGCCCTATGAGCAGTGGAACAAACCCTCAAGATAAGTAATGTCTGAGGCAGCTGCTTGAGTGGATCCATCATTATCACTCGAATACGCTCTGTGGATAAACAGAGGCCTTCAGTCCCTGGGGCTGCTAATCTGACACCTTTCATGGAGCACTAAAAGAATTCACTTAAAAACAATGCACAGCTGTTTCAATGGATAAGTCATGCCATTTGCATGAGGATAATGGATAATCAATATACAATGGTGACACAAATTAAACGTGGATTAAATAGTCATTGTTCCACAGCTATGCTCTATGTGATTTTCCCAGATACTGTGTGATAGTCCTGTATTTTTTATTACTGCTTCGAGAAAAATGCATTTTCTTCTCCTGGAAGATGCTTTTTCTTTATCAGTCACACACTGGTACAAAACAAACAAATGAAAGTGCTAATTTTCCCTGTTTATCTACCACATCAAAGTTTACTTTTTGAAGAGTGATAGAGTTTTCTGAGGGGAACTATTTCTTTTTATTTCATTCCTCAGATTTTCTTGGTGCAAGAGATTCTGGGATTGGGCCAGTTATGATAGGGCTTGGTGAACTTAACTAATTCTGAAAGTTTTCCTGTTTCTGATATACATTCTCTGTGGTTGATATGGAGATATAGACTCTAGGACATAAGGCAGACATCATAAGGATGAATCATTCCCTGGAAATGTCTATCTCCCTCCACTCGATATTAAAGGAGCCAAGGCAAACTGCTTAGTTTAGGAGTCGAAATTCTTGGTGGCTACAATTCTTTAAATGAACCTTATTCCTGTTTCTTTTTAAAGAGTTATCTGGTAACATTCAGATTTAAAAAATATTCCTATTTTCAGTTTACTCATACAATAATAATTCAATATTTCAACATCATTAATGCATTTGAACCCACATTTAGACAACATTAGGACGCACAGCTTCTTCCAATGTAGAAGTGTGACCTGAGTGATTTATGAGAATTTCTTTGAAGGAGAAATAGCAGACCCATGAAACTTTAAGCTCCGACCATTCTTCTCTATAAGATTTACTTGGAATTTAGGCACTGAACTCCTGCAGTCACCTTTGAAAGAATTAAGTTGTAGTATCCAAAATTTCACCCAAGCCTCAGTGACAGAGAACATCTGAAAGAGGGAGCTGGAGGAAGTTATGCACAGGACCAAAGGTTGTATTTAGACTCTGAATATAGCTCTTAATCATTTCAGATAAGTCAACCAAAACCCCATAATTAATAACAAAAAGTAATAATGAACTTCTGTCTAACATACACTACTTAACTAACCTCAATTCAATTCACTGACCTAGAAGTATTAAACTCTCTTTCCTATTGCTAATCAGATGAAAGAAGCACCAACTGCTCATAGAAATGACTTTTTTTTCATTTGATTCACTGAGATAAATTAGGTTCTTTTCAGTCAGTGTGATATTTTTTCACAGGCAGATCTGATGCCAAAAATCCCACTACTTCTTTTTATTTGTCAAAACTTTTAGGGAGAGACAGAAAGGTGGGGAGTGTTAAAAATCAGAATTATTTTAGTTGTAGTTGAATTATTTTAGTCATAATTATAATCTTAAGAAATTTTCATCCATGTAAGAAAATCCTTTATATTGGAAAATACTGGAATGTCCCATTCTGCTTAACCCTGTTATTTTCCTTTAAAAATTGAATATTTCTGATGAAGGGAAAAGGAGGAAATTTTTTTTGGTTTTTTTTTTTTTTTTTGATGGTAAAGAGACTGAGACAGACCTCAGACAGACTTGACAGTAGATTTTAGAAACTATTTTGGTATTAAAACTGCTTTTTTTTTTTGTTTGTTTGGGTTTTTTTTTGTTTTTTTGTGGAGTCGGTAATGAAATTTGCAGTGACCTCGTGGGGAACAGAGGAAGACCTACACTGTGCACTTCCAAACAGCTCATCTCAGGTTCTGAAAATCTGTTTTTGCTTGGCTGTCCTGTTTGCCTGTTTGATCTGTGCTGTAATAGGAATGCTGCTGCTCTGCTGCCAGCCATCTGAGATGCTTACCATTCCCAAAGAATTTTTCTCTCGAGCTGGCTGCAAACTGACATTGCCTTTTTGTAATATATTTATCTGGGTATTTGATGGCAGGAACAGAGAGAAATGCCAGTTATGTAAGTGAGAAAACCTGTTTTACAAGTGAAAATAATGTCTACAATCTGGAAGATTTAAATGAGTCAGACGTTAGGATACACATTTAAACCCAAATCTGATATTTAAATGCAGCAAATGCTTGCACATGCATGTAACCCTTTGGAAATCAGTGAAGAAATGTTCACATGACTTAAACTTTTCACAGGTGTGAGACTTTGCATGACTGCTCCCTCAGGTGGGAATATTAAAATTTCTAGAAGGGAAGTAGTAAGTTGAGGTCCTTACTGAGGGACACTTCCTAACAGCTGCAAAATCAATTGAATGAAACTGCATAGCTCATACCATCAGCTGAGAAAAACTACTTTGGAATAAATTATTAGTGGCCAAATAGCCAGCATTCATGCCAAGCATCAGTTAGAATTCCAGAGTAAAAATCAATGCCCATCTGCTAATATATGGCTTAATTTAAGCAGAAACAAAACAAAAGCAACCATCCAAACAAACAAACAGCTAAAAAACCCCAAAATTTCAATTTTATTTATTTTTAATGTTGTCTGGCTGCAGCAACAGATAATTAGAAATATTTAATGCAGGAAAACATCTGCAAGTTAAAAAATTTTAAAGCCTAAATCTTAGCGTTTGGCAGTACAGAAATGATATGTTAGGCATGTTGCACTCTCTCTCAGTATGATAGCAACTAAAGTGGCTTAAAATTGGATTCATTTATAAAGCTGGACACCATTAATATCACCCCCTGCATGACAGTAATTAATTTCACTCTGGTTTGTCTGCACAGCAGTAGGGGCTCTGGTCCTTGTATTCAGATCACAGTCCTAATTAAGTATTCATTATAGAATACATATTTTTTCATTTTAGATGGAATATCAAACATTCATGCCTGGTATTAAACTTGTTTACCAATGGACTATTGTTTTATTAATAAACACTGCCATACATGTCACACTAACTTCAGGGTCAAAAATAGAGCTGAGTTGAAACTCAACATTACATACAAATTTCTTGGGACCTTTTTGGAAAAAGCTGCAACTTTTACACTAGTTTCAACCTCTGTGATTAGAAGGGAAGTGATAAAACCATCTGAGATTCTTTATTCTACTTCCTCTTTGAATGAACCTGAAATCTCATGAGGAAAAGCCAATCATAGGTTTCTGGTGTCAAGTAAAAGGCAATGTCATTTATTTAGGTTTAGTTTGCCTTTAGTGTTGAGTTCACAAACACAAAAGTACAAAAGTACAAAAGTACATCCATAATGCAGTTGGTAATTCTCCAAAAACCAAGCAGTCTGAAGAAAATGCATTGATTTTGGGTCAGAATAATAATTTCTTAGCACTATGGAGTAAGCAACATAAACCCATCCAGCTCAATTCAGCTTGCACTTGTAGCGTCACAGGTGACATCAATCTGCTCAATCTGCTCTCCAGCACACCTGAGAGGCTCATCTTTCTTATGGGCTTATTTTACAAATCTGTGTGAATTGTGAGTCTGCACCTTGCAAAGATACACAGTCTTGCTGGACAAAAAACTTTCCCAAAGTAGAAGAGAGAAGCAAATTGCAGTTAATGTTACCCAACCATAGAAATATAGAAAGTGTTTTCATAGTTCTCTGTTGAGGTGAACCAAGGGAGAATCCAACTACTCCTGTATAAATACAGGTTTATAACGTAACTAAAGTGCAATTGAATGTCTGAGACATTGTGAGAAAGAGTACTCTTGGATGTCAGCATCCAGACCCTTATTTCCTTATGCTGGCTTAGTGAGGTTCTTTGTGAGCTCCAGGAGACAAGAGGATGTTGCCTTGTGTTTCACTCATTCCCTTGACCTGCCAGTTTGGGATGGACTGGGACGTATCAAAGTTAACATGTATTTTCAGTGTTGTGTCACCACCTTCTGCATTTGAGGTTTAAAATAAGCCTTAAGAGACAATAGAATGGCAAATAAATCCAGCAATTGCTGGATTTAGAGTATATTAATAAAGAATGTGTAGACTAATTCCAGTATTTTCGTCTTCATCATTACCACATATGAACACTCCCAAAAATTTGAGAGGATAAATGTCAAGTAGATTTTATAGAGAAAGAACAATCAAGAATAATGGAATAAATTCATCTGAAGAAAAATTCTTCAACTTAAGAGCTTGCTTTTTCAAATAGAAAAGCATATATTTGTCCTACTATGAAAAAAAAAAAAAAAACAAAACAAAAAAAAGCCCCAAACCCTCACCAATTCCCCCCCCCGCCAAAAATCCCCTGTCAACCAACCAACAAAAGCCCAACACAACTCAAAACAAACAAAAACCACAAAACAAACATGAAAACACCCAGTCCAAAACCAAACAAATAACCCTCCTCCCAAAAAACACTGTGAAACCAACATGACTTTGAATGGGAGTTGTTTGGGATCTTTTTCCTGTACCTAAAAGAAGCTGTATAGGATGGTACTAAAAAGGAAGGGATTTATTTAGAGTTTTTTTCTAGGAGAATTATTCTGAAATTCCTAGAAATGGCTGTGGCTATTTTCAGATCTTCTGCTTGGATTATTCAAATATTATTTGGACAATTAGCAGAAAATGAGAGAGAAGACAGAAAATACTATATACAGTACCGTTTTCTCTGGAGGAAGTTGTGTTTTGCTGAAAAAGTAATTAAAGAAAGATCTTTGTATGACAGTATAATCAAAAGATAAAATGCTACTTTGAAATGTTCCATTAGGTTGAAAGTTCCATTTACCACCTAGGAGGCAGTTTTGATGACTGAGCTATTTTCATGAGTGCTCCATGACAGACTTCAGCCAAAAAGAAACACATTAGCACAGACCTACTCATTCCACTGTTTAAGCTAACATAGTCCATTGTGAATTAAACAGACTGAGGAGCACGCATGAGCAGCTTTGTCAGGCAGAGGGACAATAATGAATGTCTAGTGGTCAGAAAAGAAGGAACTAGCCTCTTACTCTGGATAGTAGGTGTCCACACCTAACTGCAAACATTTATTTGGATGATAACCATTGTGTAGACACCTCTGACAGTTATCTCAGAGTACCTTCATCATGATTCTTTCCACCCTGAAATATTTATGCAAAGCAGACTGTGTAAATTGCATCACAACAGCTCCTGCCACTGTCTGAGAAGTAAAAGAGAGTTCAAGATGATGTGTTCAAAGGAGGATGGTGCTGTAAATGTCTCCCAGGTACAGTTAGGTGAGATGAACCCAAGAGGATGTTACTCGGTACCCTGAAGTGACAAGAAGAAAGCACAAAAATATGTACAGCTTCTTCATGTAACTCAAAGACTGGGCTCAGCAGTAGGTTAACAAAGCTAATAAGAATAAGTAATGGTAGTAGACATGTCTTTATTTTACATTAAAGACAATACACAGAGCATCAGATAATCAGAGAGTCATAGAGCAGTTTGTGTGTGAATGGACCTTAAACACCCCTGGTTCCAACCATGAGCAGGGACACCTTCCACTAGTCCTGGCTGGTCAAGGTGACATCCAACTTGGCCTTGAGGGATGGGGCAGCCACAGCTTCCCTGGACAACCTTTTCTAGTGCTTTAAAAACTTCAACAAGAAGAGTTCCTTCCTAATACCCAATGTAAACCAACTTTCACTTGATCTGAAGCCATTCTCTCTTGTCTTGTCACCGTAAGTGATTTACAAATAGTCCATCTCTATCTTTGTCTAGACTCCCTTTAGGTATTGGAAGGTTGCAATTAGGCCTCACCAGAGCCTTCTTTACACCATGCAGAACACTCCCAGTTCTCTCAGCCTTTCCTCACAGCAGAGGTGCTCCCTCCTTCTGATCATCTTGATGGCCTCTCTGGACAGGTCCCTGTCCCTCCCGTGCTGGGAGCCCAGCTCTGGGTGCAGTGCTCCAGGTGGGTCTCAGCAGAGCAGAGCAGAGGGGCAGAATCCCCTCCCTGCCCTGCTGCCCACGGGGCTCTGGGTGCAGCCCAGGACACGTTTGGCTCTCTGGGCTGTGAGTGCCATGGCCGGGCCATGTGCAGCCTCTCACCCACAGCACCCCCAAGCCCTTCTGGGCAGGGCTGCTCTGGGGCAGGTCATGCTCAGCCTGTGCTGGTACCAGGGGTTGTCCCAGCACCTTGCACTTGGTCCTGTTAAACCTCATGGGCCCACTTCCTGAGCTTGTCCAGCTCCTTTGGATGGCATCTTGTCCCTCAGGTGTGTCAACTGCACTGCTAGCTTGGTGTCACCTGCAAACTTGTGGAGGGTGCACTTGATCCCTTTGTCCATGTCATTAAGGAAGATCTTGAATACCACTTGTTCCAATGCCACTTGTCACTGATGTCCATCAGGCCTCTGGGGCATTGAGCACCCAACCAATTCCTTATCCACCTAAAAGAGCACCTACCAAATCCATCACTCTCCAGTACAGAGAGAAGGATGTTTTGGGAGACTTTGTGAAAGGCTGTGTTGTTTGTCACAAAGTCCAGTGTGAGCAGGACACCACTGTAAGCTGGGTCCAAAGATGTAGAATCAATGCAATAATGGCACTGAGAGAACTCAAAGTTTGGTGAAGACACCAGAGCTAATGTTTTTGCTCTTCCTGGGGGAAGTATGGTCCCTGAATAGGGCAATCTGCTGCATTTTGCCCACAGAGAAGATTAATGTATTAAACTCTATTTAAGAGCAGAGACTTATTTTGTTTTTCAGTTTTCTCACATGAAAAATGGAATTAAAATTTTGAATCATTTTGTGATTCTTAATAGAGCAATTTTCTTTTTCTATCTTCTTTTTATCTTTTATTTTCTGGTTTTGAAACTTGTTAAACTTTTATTTATTTAATAACTCATTTCTTTGAGAGCAAAATATAAATATAAATATATAATATATGATATTATAAATTATAAATAAATAAATAAATAAATAAATGAAATGCACTTCTAAGAAGTTCAATTCCTGTGTAGTATTAATTATTCCAAATTTAAGCTGAAGCTAGGAAATTTTTAACTCAGTCAGGAGAAATGAAAATGCCAAAAATATTTTCCTGCTTTTCAAGAGAGAGTCACAAAACATCATAGCCACCAGGTACAAAAATTGGCAAAACAAGGTAACATATTGCACTCTATAACCTAATAATATTTAAATCATATGTGTTTTCTTTGGAAATAATGCTTTTTCTGACTTACATGGGATTCAAATTGTGTATTCTTCATCTGCAGGGAATAACCCAGGAGCTGAGGACTGTATATTCTAAAATTGTTTTCCTTCACCGTCAAGATGCATAGACAGCTATTGCATAATCAAGAAAGCGCAACTGTTCATAAAATTTCAGGTAAGATATTTAGAAATACAATACTTATATTGCTGTGTTTATTCTCATTCTAGAGGAGGAAATATCTGTCCAAATCTTTTTCTGTCCAAAATCACATATTTCTGATTTTTTTACTAACTTTCTGTATGAAAGAAGAAAATTTATTATTTAGTTTAATAGAAGTACTGAAAATCTTTAAATGCCTTTCTAGAGTTCTGTGATGTGCTTGGGAAAAAATCAGGTTTTGGCAAGTTTTTTTGGTTGGTTGTTGGTTTGGATTTTTTTTTTTAAGTAGTCACTATTAATCTGTTATAACTTACCTTTATTTAAACTCAAAAAAATAAGCACTTTAACTACTATAATAGAAATAAATATAAAAAGTGCATCTTTCCATATTTGCCCATTATTGTCAGAAGAATTTGCCAGTTTGTGATAATAAACATAAAAGCCCAGGTTATAAGTATATATATTTGCATAGAATTTTGTATTTCTGCCAATAAAATGTTCAGGGGAAGATAACAGTACTGCTTTTTTTGGGCTGGAGTGTTTCTATTTGTTTTGATATATTATATCTTAATGTGCTGTACATAAACATTCCAAACAAAACACTTGAGAAATTAAAAATTATTTTTGAAATAGCCACAACGTGACTTTTCAAGCCTATTAAAACTTAGGCATTGTTTCCATTTTTTTAGAAACAAAAATCAACAAAATAGGCATTATTTGTAGAAGTATTTAGAACTTGTCTTAACTACTTTGTCTGGCAGAAAACCAGCAGAAGTCAGTTAGAATATCTTCTAACTGCAGTTCAGAAAGCATTTCTCAGTAGTAACTCCGAGCATGGCAAAGGCAAGATGTGACCTGTATTATCTGCTCTCTGCTGTCAGGATCAGATGGAGTGAAGTCCTGTGACATTTTCAGAAGCGGCTGCCTGTGATCCAGGCAAGAGTCGGGTGTGGAGTGAATTGACCTTCCAGAAAACATTCATTGGTGCAGCTGTTTTGTTCCTTTTATGTAAATACTGCCAGGTTCCTGTCCCACCCACTATGGAAAAGATTGCTTGGCATCAGCAGTTACAAACGACAAAATTCTACATGGGATCTGTAGAACACAGAAAAATTAAAAAAAAAAAAAAAATCAAACTAAAGCCATCAAAAATGAACCCCAAACATATAAAATTGCATTAAAAATGTACCTTTTCAGTTCAAAGGATTTCTCAGATGAGGTGTTTCACAACCCTGGTTCTTCCTGGGACACTCCTAATTGTAAATAAAACATAGTTTATAGATGACCCAGTTGAGGTCTGAGCCTTTCAGACTAGAAGAGGACTTCTTCCCAACTACGATGACTATGTGTTTTGGTCTCCCTTGCCACTGGAAAAACACCCATGTTTTTGCTGCTTTCTCCAAGCTGCTTTTAATGTCTCTCCTCACTTTCCAGGTCTCTGTGGGGTATGCCACACTCTGAGTACTCTCTCCTAGATCAGGTGAACGCTCAAGCACAGAATATGCCACTGAGATCTGCTGTGATAGTGGAAGGCCTCCTGCACAGTGGCAGAAGAGGAGAATTTTTTTGTCCTTCATCTGTGCCTTTAAACACAGGAGTGAGAAGGAAATTTTCCAGGCTATTCATTTATAACAGGCAGAATGAGCTAGAAAAATGTCCTAGTTATTGCAAACCTGTGAGAAAAGGATGTGGTTTGAATATGACTGAATAAAAATGAGGGCACACAAACTCAGTGAAGAGAAGAGATGTTACAGTGCTTAACAATAATGGTTACAGTCTCATTTTCTGACAAACTGGAATAGAATATAATCACAATGTGAGCTCCATAATTAAAGCAAAGATAGCAGTGACATTTTTATTGTATATTTCAACTGCTGAGTAAGTTCCTTTTTACTTTTTTTTTTTTTAAACTCATACAGAAACTATTCGTTTCTGCAGGCAGGAACAACCCAGCTAGTGGAACTCTTAATTGCATACAGCTTTGTGCCAAGAAAACTCCAATCCAGTGAGTCTGTTTTGTTAAGAAGCTATGGTGAAACTCTGAGGTTTGGTTTTGAAGTGCAAATGTTTAGTTATAAAAAAAATTAAAAAAACAGTAAAAAGCATCTTTCAAAATGCATTCAGAAAACCAATTCCTTACTCTGCTTAGGTTCTGTATCCAGTTTAATTTTTAGCCAAAATACACTGGACTTTAAAATATTGCTGAAAAAAATGCCAAATGCCAAAATGTGATAATGTTGGAATACTAAAAGGAAAATTAATATGCAGACATATTTTAACCAGATATAAAATTATGAATAACTAAAACTCAACCATCTCCTTTTAGAAGCAGAAATATTCTTTGCCCATTTTACCCATATATTCCAGTGCCTATCCTGCTAAAAAATAAATTTATTCTCCTGCTTTGACATTAGTTTGTATCCTGGCATCAGTCATGAAAATATTTAGGTTTCTTTTGGCAAAAAGAGAAAAATTCCAAACTTGAAGACTTTCAATATATTCTGTGCATCACATTTCTGTACTGCCAACCATAGTTCTTTTGTTTGCTTTTGTCAGTCCACTTTGCCCATAATTTTCCCTATCCTGGAGTCTTTCTGTCTGAAATAAATGAGATTTTGGCAAAAAAACATTCTTACTTTAAAATACCCACAAACATATATACAAAACACAGTCAACATGTCTGAAAGTTACAACTTCCTTCCAGACTGATGAGGTCAGATATCTCAGATGAGAGCTTGGGAGGGAATGAAGAAGAATAAGCAAAGATAAATTAAATATCCTGCATTATTTTATATGGAAAAGATATAGCAGAAGCGGAGAAAAGCTTGGGCTTCTAAATATGAAGCTCTTGTAACAATGATTCATGGAAAATTTTCACTGACTGGTCACAGATAATTGAAACTTGATGAAGAGATCTTCAGGTTTTCTAAGCTCTAGTGGATTGGAAACATCCTGAAAATACCTAAAATACCTTTTGTTCTGATGTACTCTGGCCTTATTTTACTGTCTCTGAAATAAGTAATCACTGCAAGTTAAAAAAGACAATGAATACAAACGCTGATATTGTCAGCTCAAGTGAGAGTGAAGATAAATTAATTACTCTGCCAAGAAGTTTAAAAAACTTTTTGAGTTTCCAAAGTAGCTTCAGAATTGGGCTTATTTTTGTCTGTTTTGTTTTGTTTTGATTTTTGTTTGAGGTCTTATTCTAGGAGATTTTGGTTGGTTGGTTGGTTGGTTGGTTACTTTGTTGGGGTTTTTTTTAATGCTTTGGGGGGTTTTTTGTTTAGTTTTTTGTGGGTTTTTTTTTGTGTTTGTTTGTTTGTTTTGGGGTATTTTGTTTTTGTGGTATTTCAGCAGTTCTTTTGTATCTCAAATGTTTTTTCCTTTCTTAAAACTCCTTGAAAAATTCCCAATAAAAGAATAATTCTGTCACATGAATTGATTTACTGCATAGCAAGGTCATGTTTTTAAAGATGTCTCTATTATAGGAAAATTAATTTCTCAAGCTACTTAACACACTTCTAGTAAAAGCTTTCCATTCCAGGGAGTGCAATGAGCAGCAGTACCCATGCAGGCACAGTAGAAAGTTTATCAAGCTGTGCTTTGTTTACTCTTTCCAAAGAACAACTTTATGTTGCAGAAGGAAAATACAGATGTAAACTTCTTAGAACTGTCCCAACTATAATTCCATTTTTTCCTTTTTTTCCAGTTGTTCAAAGATTGACACAACGGTGCAAGAGCAAATGCTTGCACCAATGTTTGGGGGGGTTTTGTGTGGGGTTTTTTTTTTTTTTTTTTTTTTTTTGAGTAAGTAAATAAGAATCTCCTGAATTTTATGGCTTCTTCTATGACACAGGAGTATGTTGACACTATGGCTGAATTATATGTTCCAAGTACTAAATGACCTTATTTTACATATATATTAAATATATTCCAAACTTAACCCCTTCATCTTCTTGCCCAGACTTTCTCTATCAGATGATCTCACAGGACAAATGTTATCCAAATTCATAGTATCACTGGTCAAAGAGCACATCTGGAGTTCACCTAGTCCAGGATTCAAGGCAAGCTCTAATCACTAAGTCAGAGCAGACACGGCTGTGAATGGTCATGGCTGGAAAGTTTCCAGGGGTGAAACTCCAAGGCATCCCTGGGTGACATATTCCAGTAGTTCTTCCCTGATGTAAGGAGGAAGATTCTCCTGATATCCACTCTGAACATCCCAAACCACAAGTTATTATCCTCTTGTTTCCCCCTGGTGAAAAAAAAAAAACAAACTGTGGCCTTTTCATCTTTGTTACTTCCCATGAAGCAGCTGCAAAGTGCAGTAAGGTCATATCTTATGTCTTAACCAGGAAAGTTGTGAAATGAGGAAGTGAATGGCAATTGAGAACAAATAACACTTCAGATAAAAAGTTTAAAACATCTGTAGTGGTAAGAATTCTGCCACAGCTGTAAGCATGTCAGATCAGTGATCTCCATGGAGTCATGCAGAATCCTCCTGACCCTTCTGTCTTCCAACCGAGTAAACTGTCCCTTTTCCTCAAATATGCAAAAAGAAACCTCAGGAGACCAAACCACCTTCAGAACCTCTTCAAGCTGAGGTGGAACCAGCTTAAATACAAACCATGGCTGCTTCAGAAACAGTTTGTGTGTACAGATTTTTCATATAATTAACTTATAATTCAGCCTTTGCCAGCCGAGGAGTTGGCACTTTCTGGATTCACAACCCAACTTTGGTGATGTTGCTTTCAAGATCAGTGAGAATTTGTCTTGAAAAGAGCCTAGGTCCTTCAGTAGAATCACAGAATCATGGAATAGACTGAGTTGGAAGAGTGCCAAAATGATCACCAGGGATTGCTTGAGGTCCATGATTGTGCAGTCAGGACCTTGCTACTAGAAGAAAGCGACTGGCTGTAAATTCTGTTTAAAGGCTTAAATCATAACTATCAAATTGGTAACCAGTGGAATTCACATTGCTACCCATCTAATCCCAACCACTGCTCAAACCTGTACCACAGCTTAATCAGAACAGTTTTTGAACAGTTATTATGAGTCAGAAAAAAAAACTACTTTTGTTGGTTAGTGAAGATCTCATCTCCACAATGTCAACAACATGTTTTGTATAATGGTTTTAAAATATGGCCAGTGCCTTTTTGGTCTACGTTAAGCCCTATAAAATTAATAAAGTATGTTTCCAGTGCTGTTAAATTAGTGGTGCAGTTTGCCTAATAAAATATGTTTTGCTGTCCTGGTTTTATGGGCGAAGTAATAAACTACAGTTTCTAAAAGCAGCTTGATACAGTACAAAAAGCCCTTGCGAGTTTCTACTTAGATTCTAGTCAAAAATAATATGGCACAGATTATTTTTAGATTAAAGACCATATGTTAGACAATAGACATTTTGAAAAACACTGTAGTTTTCGTAATTATGTTCAGGTGCTATTTTCATATTCTACCCAACAACTGTAAGATATTCATTTGTCATTTACAGGAGTAGAGAAGGAATATAGATATATATAATGTGCCAAAAAATGCAGAGAGCTGTTAATCTGCTGTGATTTATTAGATTCTTAATCAGTTCTTATTGCCCTCCTCTCCTCACTCATGAGACAGAACAAGAGCTATTTCCTCTTGTCCTGAGACAGAACAAGAGCTATTTCCTCTTCTTCCTCTTGTTTATGTTTTCTGATGCATTTTTCCACCTGTTTGTTTAAGAACAGGAAAAAAAAAAAGAGGGGAGAACAGAAGTAATTATCTTCTGCTCATTTCCCTAAAAATAAAAAAAAAAAAAAAATCAGTTAAAAAGGAAAAAAATAATTAAGATCTCCATATAAAAGGAATAACAAAGAACAATTTGTGTCTATCTGGGACAATAATGATTTTTTAATGATGTAAACTTAAAAAGTGAATAATTCAAGCAATATGGTGGCTAAATCTTGACTCACTCTGAGCTTGGATTTGGTGGAGACTATATAGGTCGATAGTTCTAATCTTGCATAGCTAGGCTCTTGATTATTCTCCTAAAAAAGGATTTCTGCACATGATTCAAGTGGGGTTATTTTTTGTTTTCTTTTTTTTATATATATATTTTTTTTTAGTTTGGTTTGGTTTGGTTTGGTTTTTTTTTTTTGTTCTTTTTTAGTGGTGTAAATACAAAGACCATTCAGGTGTTGAATGAAATAAACAATGGTGGATCTAACTTTAAACATCTTCAAGCTGGGGACATGCTTGGTGTTCACGGTCTTATGTCTTTTCCTGCCTCCCTTGGAGGATTTTATCACCTTCAAAGTTGTGTGTTTAAGACAAATAATATGAATAATTTCTTAAACAAATCACTCTCAAACGTCTACTCAAGTTTTTTGAGCAGCTAATTAATTTAAATTGGAAACGCTTAAGATTAAGGAAACACATATACATATATGTGTTTATTAACATTGCATATGCATATGCTCTCTTTAATGCTTCTATGCATTTAATGCCTACAGTTGGCACATACTTAAATCCTGTTGCAGTCTCCTAGGGAATTTAAATACCTTTATGTGCCATTCTTTATTGATGCATTTGCAGTTAATCACCAATTAAGGCTAGTGTTGTGAAAGTATCAAAGAGGCTTTTCTACTTATTTTCTTGGGTGTTTTTCCTGTTAACACTATTTCAGCCAATCAGTTGGAACATTTTGATCTTTCTCCAAATTTTCCTTGAACTTTTGGATCATCATTTCAAACTTGGTGCAGAACTCTTACAAGACTCTGAGAAAAGAAGTACATCTTACCCTGTAAGAGGTTTGTATCTTTTATGACACAAGGGATCGTCTGCCAAAATAAAAAAGCTGTGTGGCAATAAAGAAAAAAAAAATAGTTAAAAAATGTGAACTTTCAGTCCAGGATGAAAATGGAAAGAACAAGGAAATCTATGTGAGCTTTTTCTGACTGTTTTTTACATCTTTTTTCTCATTCAGCATTTTGTGCAGATATGAAATTAAATTTGCCTTGAATTGGTTTGGCGATTTCAGAGGCTTTCCTTAAGATATGAGATGGCTGCACATGGGCTTTTCCCAGGCTTCACAGCTTAGAAACAACCTTTTATATGGTGATAAAATCAAAAGTGTTCCCTGGCCACCAGAATATAGAGTACCTTGTTGCAATGATTTCCAAATTTTTATAACAGGTTAAATAGCAGACCCTTGTCTTTCATCAGAAAGCCCTCTCAGCCTATTGTGCAACACTCCTCTGAAATAAGGAAGACAGGAGGGCAAAACTTTTTTTTTTTTAAAAAGCAAGGTTTTGAACTTAGTTTAACACTGCCCATTATGTAAGATTTAATCATTAGATTATGAAGAAGAATATAATGAAGATTTCTAGGCATTTTGCAAGTCCTTAATGCGGGTTAGGTGATGAACTAGATTTATGTGGCTCTTGGCAGCACAAAACCAAACATTTAGCTCCATAACAGATCTAGTTGATGAAGGAAAAGGTGAGTCTTTAGAGTACTGCAAGAGATTAGTGAACCAGTGTCCTTTTTTCAAGGATTTCTGTGTTGTCTAAAATAAATAGTATTTAAAAGCATTTTATCCAGATTAACAATATAATACTAAATTCATTTTTTTTTAATCATAAGTCCTATATTTCTTCAAACTAATATGTAACGCATTCACTGTAATTTTGATACTGTTTAAGAATACTGTTTCTTCAGGTGTAGGATCCAAGAAGTGCAGAGATGTAGCCAAGTGTTTATTCCAGAAATTCCATAGGAGTAGGAAATCAAAGGTCATCAGGTCTGACTTTGCATATAGCCTTCAAGTGGTGCTAAATCTAGCACTGAATGACACCCTAAAAGCAACAATATGAATATCAACCAACAGCTTTTCCTTTTAAAACATCCATGCTTTGGGCATGTTTGCAGAATACTACATCCAAGATGGACATATTTCAAAATATTCAATTAAATATCAGGAAATTGTTGCAACATCACTTACTACCTGAATGATGTGTTTAAATTGCCTATTTTTTTGTCAGTAAAAGCAGGGGTAAAAGGTCAGGTCTTTTCCTGCAGATGGAGGGTCAGTTTTCAGAAGGAATATGGGGAGGAAATGCGTATCACCTCTCAAACCTTGAAAAAGGAAGAAAATGTGTGAAATTTGACTAGAACTGCTCACTTTACAGAAAGAATGACATCAGTTTCCAGAAGGGCCTTGCAAGTATCTTTTACTGTTTCCTTCCTTTATTAATTTTGTTTCCAATTTTATGAGGAAGGATCTTATTCTGACCTTTACTGGAGTAAACTTGACTAAACATTTTAAACAGTAAAAAGTTATGTGAAATTTCTTTAAAAAACATTGAGAACTTCTTTTCTTAGGGATCAGTGAACAGTGAAACTCTTTATAAAACTGTGTATCAAAACCTTTGTGTTCTTTTGTATGTGTTACTGAAGTGTTATGTGGAAAGAAGAAGGAAATGTGACAAAAATTAGAACCTGAAAATACTTACATGTAT
The DNA here is from genome assembly GCA_013398715.1 of Nesospiza acunhae. Lineage (NCBI taxonomy): Eukaryota > Metazoa > Chordata > Aves > Passeriformes > Thraupidae > Nesospiza > Nesospiza acunhae. Next base: position 840,557 of record VZSU01001524.1, read on the forward strand.
TATAAACACTAACAAGATATTTAAAGATCTGTATTGCTGGGTTCAACTTTGTGTAGAAAAGTTAAGCTGAGAATTGTTTTGTGTTGTCCCTTTGAAACTTAGATCCTTCAAGAAGATTTTCGATGATTTGATTTTCCTTTTCACTTTACCATTGTCTGTATTAATAGAACAGCTATGTATAGCTCCAAATAACTCCTGCAATAAAGTTAGAGAAGAAATACATTTTGCTCCATCTAAAGATTCCTTCCTCAGTTACGTTTGCCAAAACATAAACCTTACTTCTATAAGGTGATCTCAGCGTCTTTAAGAGGAAATTCCAATTATCAGGCAGGGAATGAGCAGTGGCTGGAATAAAGGAGGAGGTGGCTTAGTGAGAAAGATAACACATTGCTTCATTCTTGAATAAAACCTCAAACAGTGAATCAGACAGATTCACTGTCTTTTGAATAAAGTCACTGGACTAATTTTATTTAAGTTGGAGGTTACAATTTCCAAATTTCTTTGGTGTTTTACTGCACTTGAATGTATGGTGGGAATTGGAGAGATGGAGAGACTGGAGAGCAGGTGACAGGAATGACAGTCACATACATTTCCCAGCTTCAAAAGAGCAGACCAGGTCTGTGAGTACTGGTATTGTTATACCACAGAGTGTGAGAACACTCTATACTTATGATACCACTTTCTCATATTTTGTGATAAGGAAGTTCTGTGTGCATGACTCCAAGGCTTGAGAATTCTGGGAATGATGTGGTGGATGTCACACTGAAGCAATGCCTGAACCTCATCAAGAACAACCCTTATGTGACTTCAGAAAAATATACTGCTTGCCTCTTGTGAAATAGAGTCTTCTAACCCACAGACACACCTCAGATGCTAAAATAAGTGAGTTGCATTTCCGAAGTGTTGAGAATATAATATTTTTTAAACTCAAATTAATGACAGCTCTTGGCTTTTGGTAAATAAATAATTTAAAATTCTAAATAGTGGATTTTAAAGATTGCTTTCAAGAATCCCTAAAAATAAACAAAAAAAAATCCCAAATAATTAGCCAAAATTCTTTAGGATTCTGTCTGTTGCTCTGTGAAAAATTCTCAGATACCTCTGAATTTCACAAACTAACACAAATTTTAGACTAAATTTTAATATGTCTGACATCTTGTACATAGCTAACTTACTATTCATGTTCTCATTCCCATCTTTAATAATAGTGGTTCAGTTGTCAAATTAATGAGCAATATTTCACCACATGACTGAGATGAATACTACACAACATGAATAGCAAATTATTGAAGTGTACTGTTCATATGCAAAACCTAAATGATAAAAACCAGCATCTAATTACTCATTGTAATAATTATAATTATAAGATTGACTTGGATGCATGATTGATTTGTGACTTGTTCACACACACAAAATCTTTCAATCATAACACAGACACTCAAGTATGCAGATTTTATATGACTGTATAGATTAAATACAGAGATGAATGAAGAAAATATGAAAAATCATCAGGATGTGTCAAATATTTCATTAAATTCTGTTACTTTTTCAGTGTCACTTTTGAATAGAAACAATTTGAACCACCTTTTTCTCAAGAAATCGTCTAGTTAGTAAAGAAACACCTAGAGAAGAGCAAGAGTAGGCAAGTGTCAGCTGCATTGCCAAACACAACATGCTTTCTTTTCTTAAAGGAAAACCAACAACAGGTACCACACAACATGAAAGTGATCATGCTAATGAGGTGATGTCATGTTTATTGTAAGATCATTATCCCAAGAACTATGTTAATAAATTCAATAAGCCTCCTGTGAACAGTGTGTGGTGGCCGCCCTCTTGGTTGGTACAGCAGCAATTTAAACAGGGACAGCCAAAGACAAACACCTGATTTGTCACTTGGTGACCTCGGGTTTCACCACTGGGGATGTGACAAGGCGAGGTCGACCGAGAGTGGGGTTTGTAAGTGGGCCTGAATGAGCACTGGGCTTGTCCATGTAGTAAGAACTTTAAAGACTTTAAAAGGCATCAAGCATCAGGAGCAGAAAAAGGAGAAGGAAGAGGAAAGGGGAAAGAGAACAAGGGAAGGAAAAGGAAAAGGAAAGGAGAAGGAGAAGGAGAAGGAGAAGGAGGAGGAGGAGGAGAAGGAGAAGGAGAAGGAAAAGGCATAGGAAATGTGTCACCAACTCAAGCAGCTTTTCTGAGAGGTTTTTTAAAGTTTTTTTTTTACTCCTTTTAATATTTAGTAAATGATACAATCACACGTACTCCTAAACAATGCAATGTGCTCACATGAAAATACTGTAGGTTTCATTTATGAAAGTATGTAAAAATACATTCTTCTTGCAATTTCTGTTCCATTTATTTCAACAAGTCTTGAGAAAAGCATCTCAAGAAAGAAAAAAATTTATTCTGAAAATAATCATAATTCATAATTAAACAAAATTGTTTCCTTAAAAAATTATTTTATTGCTCTGTCTGTGAAATAGTCTTTAGTGAGTTACTGGTCTGACAAAAATTTGGTGTTGAAAAAATACATATATATTTTCTGAATATCAGTTTGAGTAGAGTAATCATGCAGGTAATCAATATCTGTTTCTTCTCTCTAATCAATCTGTGCCCTGGGTACTTTGCTAGGTATTATAGACATGGAACTCTTCCCCTTAAAATCTTAATAGGAGGACAAAGAAATGTGATAAGTACACATGGTTGCAGGAGTTTTTTTCTCAGATTTGATTCCCACTTTAGCAATACAAAAAAAACGATATATTTTCCTGCCCATCTGTGTTTGGATACAATAGAATCCCACTGTATTTGAATCAAAGTAAATGAGAATTAAACTGGGCTTTTATTCTTTCTATTCAGCTTTAAAAATGTCAAGCCTACAGAACATACAGTATGATTTCCTTTTATAACTGAATAGTAATCTCTTCCAACACTTATACTAGCATTTCTACCTAGCTATTGGAGCAGAAATGTATTAAGAGGGGAAATGAAAAAAAAGCCAAAAACAACAAAACCTCCAAAACCCCTCTTCACCTGCCCATAGTTAATGGGATTAATTCCATTGTGCCAATGCACTGACCTTGCACTTTTCTTTCACATATTTATTTCTGTGCTATTTTGTATATTCAGTCTGCGGTGGAAGGAAAACCAGTTAGTCTCACAGGCAAAGAGAATGGACTAACCAGGAACATCTCAGTGTTTTTACACTCTGGCCTGTCAGGCTTAACAGTGGAGGATACTAACAAGAAGGAAAAACCACCTCACCAATAAGTGACAGTGATATTGTGCAGTGCCCCTGCCTCAACCCCTCCCTCTGGAATGGACTGTGCCATGGAGAAAGCAAGCAGAGCCAGGCTTGGCACAGCAGATCTGTTGTCCCAGAGGCAGGTCTGCCTCTTCTGCCTCTTTATGCAGGGTTATTATCCTGCTAATTAGTATGAAATTCTTCCCTATACCACCGGCCTGCAAAGAGGATCAAATTCCTTCCTTCCTAACACTGCTGAGGAAGTTGGCATGTGAAAGCAGGTATCAAAATTCAGATGCTTAACTTCATTCTTAGTTATCTGATGCTGCATCTAACTGAGCTGCCCATGTTAGAAGTATAATTGTCTTCAGCCAGTAAGGCGAGAGAAATCACTCTAGGAGGTCATCATCCTGCCCACCTTTACAACAGCTTATAGGATGCAGTGAGCAGCTATTGGAAATGATTATCTTTTATTCTTAAAATTAGAGATAGTCACTACACCAGCCACAACTTAAATTTTTTACTCTGAGGAAACCATTTGTGTGAGATTGATACCTTAAATTCTGCATGGACAGGAAAATCATGTTCTATACACTGGGAGGTTGTATTATGAAATTATTAAAATGCTATATAAAAATACTAACAGAAAAACTGACTGTAAAATAGCATGGCCTGTGATAAACATATATGGGTGAAATGGGAAGACAGAGAATTTCATTGTCCACAGCACTGGAAGCAAGAGCAGCTTACTTATCTGTAATAACTAGACATGAAAGTAGCAAGGAAAATAAAATGAAAAAATAAAAACAAGAGGTCATGCAAAAGCTTTGCAAACTGAAAGAGATAAGGAGTCCTATCCAATGAAAACGACACCTGTGAAGGTAAATAATAAACCTAACCAGCAAAAATATTCTTCTCACATGAATAAAAATTACATATTTTATGAGTGAACAAAGATAAAAGATTTTACCACCATTAGGTAACCACTTTGATGCATTTTTTCAATTTTTTTTCCTGTCAGGTTTTATTAGAACTTTTGGTCCCCTCATCACCCTCAGCTTCCATTCTGTTTTTTGAATTATATCTCTGTATATTGGCTTTGTATGGTCAGGTTTTGGTATCAGGGTGGCTACAGGGGTGGCTTCTGTGGGAAGCCGTGGAAGCTTCCCCTGTATCCAGCAGAGCCAGTGCCAGGCAGTTCCAGGATGGACCCCTGGCCAAAACCAAGCCAATCAAGTATGATAACAACGCATCTGTGGCAATATATTTAAGAAGGACTAAAAGATATTGTGCAGAAGTATTTGTGGCCAGAAAAGAGTGGAGTGAAAATGTGTGAGAGGAGCATCCCTGCAGACTCGCAGGGCAGTGCAGCAGGAGGGGCAGGAGCTGCTCCGGGCTCTGGAGCTCAGGTTGCCCTGCAGCCCCTGGAGCAGCCCAGGGTGAGGCAGCTGTGCCCCTGCAGCCCAGGGAGGGCACGGGGGAGCAGAGATCCACCTGCAGCCCCTGGGGAGCCCAGGCTGGAGCAGGGGATGCCCAAAGGAGGCTGTGACCCCATGGGAAGCCTCTGCTGGAGCAGGGTCCACCAGGGCCTGTGGACCAGCGGAGAAAGGAGCCCAGGCTGGAGCAGGTTTTGCTGGTAAAAATTGTGGCCCGGTGGGGGACCCACGCTGGAGCAGCTTGTTCCTGAAGGATTGCAACCATGCAAGACTGAGCCACACTAGAGCAGCTTGTGGAGAATTGTAGCTAAGGCATGGACTCGTGTCAGAGCAGTTCATGCACTAATCTCCTGTGGGATTCAAAGATCTCCTCTTTGAAGCAGGGGAAGGACTCCTCTCCCTGATCAGCAGCAGAAATAATGTGTGATAAACTACAATAACCCTCATTCCCATCTCCCTGTGGTGCTTGTGGGGAGGAGGTAGAGCCTGGAAAAGAGCAAAGGGGAGGAGGAAGATGTTTTTAATTTAAATTTTATTTCCTATTATTTGCTCTTATTTTGTTGATAATAAAATCAGTTAATATACTTGAGGAGAGTCCATTTTGCTTGTAATGTTATTTGATGAGTAATATCTCCCAGTCCTTAACTTGTGAGATTTTTTATTTTTTTTCTCCTCTGTCCAGATATGGAGGAGATTGAGAGAGCAGCCTTGGTGGGTGCCTGATATCCAGAAAAGGTCAACCCACTCCTCTCTGGTTTTAATTGAAATCAAAACAAAAACACAAAATAATATTTCCTGCTTGGTAAAAATCAGAGTGAACCAAACATCAGAAGTGAATCTGTGTGAATAGATATTTTCAAATTTTACATCAAGCTTTGAATTCTTGCCTTTTAAGCAACACAATGCTGATTCACATCACCTGAAACTTTAACCCCAAACTGATGAACGAGCTGTTTTTTAAACCTTTTTGCCCTACTTCAAATTAAAAGTTATCATGAATTTGAGACTTTGAAACTTCAAATACTTGTCAATATCTCTGAAAGCACATCACACTCCAAAGGTTGCCTTGAACCCCATTAATCTGTTATCAATAAACAGGATTTTATTCCCTGCTATGGAAAAATGATTAGTGATCCTTGATGTAGAAGACAGAAATCGAGGTCCTCTGAGCAAAAACAATAAAACTGATTTTAGGAACAGCTTGACCTCTCTTCTTGCTGAAAAGAAGATGAACCAGGAGTTCTGGCACAGGATTTTCTTTCCTTCTCAAAAAAAGAGCTGATCTTTTTAGAGGAAAGGGAAACCTCCTTCCATAGGACAAGGCTAAAACACCATGCTTTGGGAGGATCACTGCCCAAGACAGACATTACTGGAAAGAATAAAGCCACAAATACTGGAAGGTATATTGTGATAAAAAGAGAATATATAAACAGTGTAGGCAGCTGAAGAAAAAAAACTACAGACTGATAAAAACCCCTCAGTAAAATTAGTAATTGTCCTTGATAATAGAGGGAAGTATAAAGACTACACCCATTTTGCAAGTATGAGCTACTCTTTCGTGGCTGCGTTTAACAATTTCCTTGTCCCAATTATATACTTTAAAAATTAATTGAGCACACCCAATTTCCTGTCTCTTTGCTGTCACTGCATTGCTGTTGCATTAGGTACCTGTTTATAGCTAAGTGTCCATCATAGCCAGGGCTTTTGGGTAGCATGGTTATAAATTTTAATCTAAGTGCTGAGAAAAACGTGGCATAAACAAACCTCAGTCCTTATGATTTTCCTGGTTTTTTTTTTTTTTTTTCAGTAATCTCTCTGTTTCAATTAAAAATAAAAAAAATCTACATTCAAAGTTGAGGCTTTGTAGTTTGCAGTTAAATGAACAGAAGCAAAGCGGTTTTTTGGGAGAAAATTAACTGATGAAAATTGCTATGGCAAAGTGTACAAGGTATTAGCATAGAAGATGCAGATTTTGGAGTATGTGCTACTGCACTATTAAATTTAACATGTTCTAAATGCTTAAGGAGTTCCTCCATCCATGTTCAACAGGGCTCATTCGTTCTTGCACAAAAATACGAATTCATGGCTATAGAGCTCCAGAGGGGAGCTGACTCTAGTGTTATCATCCATGTCACTGGGTTATATGAGCACTGCTCAACAAGACCATGCACACCCATGGCTCTAAAAGTAGTTTCCTGTATGGAAACTTTGGTGGGATTCAGCTCCAGATAAAGAAAACTCCATTAGTGGTCTATGAAGCTGGGGAGCAAGGAAAGTTTACCAACCTCCATGATCGCCACTGGTCTTCCAATTTTTTTGTTGACATATAAGACTAGAACACATTGAAATGCCCTTGATTTTCCCTACTAACCTCCCATGACTCTGTCAAGAAGATGCATGAAATTAATTCTTGGCCAGGACACCCCCAGTGGAACTCATCACCCATTTTTAGATCTCTGTGATGTAGATGTCTATGAATCTCACTGCTAATATAGGGTGATATTCAGGTAAGATATATGTTTGCCCTCTTAAACCTGGCCCTCAGATTAATGAATGGCTACACATTCAGTGGTGGATTTTGGTAGCTGACATGAAGTCTTCTGTGAAGACAAATGCTTGCTGAGATGTGCTGGCACTGACAGTTTATGTAAAGATTTTAGCTAACCCTATCACTCTCCCAGTCATGATAATAGACCAGTTAACACAGCTTCATCAAAATGTGGCCAGCAGGATGAAGGAGGAGATTCTGCCCCCCTGCTTCCCTTTGGTGAGACCCCACCTGCAGTGCTGCATCCAGCTCTGGAGTCCCAGCTCAGGAGGGATGTTGGAGCGAGTCCAGAAGGGAGGCTCCCAAGATAATCACAGGGAGGGAGCACCCCTGCCATGAGAGAATTGGGATTGTTAATCCTGGAAAAGAGAAGGCTTTTGGGTGGCCTAATTTTGGTCTTCTAGTACCTGAAGGGAACTTATAGGCAAGATAGAGCAAGATTGTGCACAACGGTGGGTTGTGACAGGATAACAGGGACTGGGTTAAAATTGAAATGGAGTAGATTCACATCAAAAATTTGGAAAATAAATTCTTTACTGTGATGGTGGTGGGGCCCTGGCACAGGGTGCCCAGAGAAGCTGTGGCTGCCCCATCCCTGGAAGTGTTCCAGGCCAGGTTGGAAGGGGGTCTGACCAACCTGGTCCAGTGGAGGGTGTCCTCCTCCACAGCAGTGGTGTTGGAACTAGGATGATCTTCAAGGTTCCCTTCCAAGCCAAATCATTCAATCATTCTATTTTATTTTTCACCAAGAAGTCCAAATAAGAAATTTTTTGAGACACCATACCCAAAGGAAAAGGTTTTATTCCTGAGAAATATACATATTTGTTGTTAAAGTTTATTATGCTGATGTTAAAAGTTGCTTTCAGCTGAACTGTCCCATGGTTTCCAAGTACCACAAATTCCAGATTTCTTATGCTCTCCCTCTGGGGGTGAGGTGGCACAGATTAGCTTTCCTGCAAAGAAAATAAAACAAAAGTTATGGAGCCACTTTAAAAGGAAAAATGGGAGATTAAAGCAAAGTAATAATGTAGCTTGAGAGAGCAAACTCTATAAAGAAATTGTACCTTGCTCTCTAACTGCACAGAGCACATTAAGATCATAATATTCTATGACTTTTTGGGCTTTGGGAAAAGAAGGCTGTCCCCTGACTAGCAGAATAAATGAAACCTCGCTTCTTATGTTTGTTCTGCTTGAAATTAAGTTCTCTAATATCTAATCTAAGTGCGAATTATGACTGATAATTTTTGCCATTTCATGTTTACTTCTAAACTTTCCTGAAACTGACATTTCTTTTGAGGTCTAATAAAAATTGTTCATATAAAATATACAAAAGCACTGCTCTTTTTTAAAATATAACTAAAAATTCAAATATTGCTTCAGTATATTCAATATCAGATGTTTCCAGTGCTACTGTAAGGGAGCAGAAAGAAAGACATGCAGATACAGATACACCAACACAGACAAGTGATTGTGAATACTTTATTTCCTTTGGGAACTGGGGCCACATTGCAGATATGAGTCAGAGGTCTTTCCTCTTCCTCTGATCAGATTTGCTCACATCTTTTCAATTTGTCTGTTATTGCTGTCCCCAGAAACAAAACACAGCTTTAGCTGAATTGAGAGGCACAAGCTACTATGAAATTTAAATAAAGTTATCTAATATTGCTGGTGGTCTTTTCTTGAAATGAGTTTGTATGATGAATCCAATGTGGTATATGTGTCTGGACTGCCTATAACCATCCCATTTCTCTCACCACAAATTTAAACATTCTACAATTTAGAAATTTAATTTTCATTTTTGCTTTGTTAAATTTCTTGCTGCAAAGTGTTCATTTACTAAGAATAAGATTTACAGATACCCTGCTGGTAATAAGAAACATCAGCTTTTGTTGAGCAAATCAGAATATAATTGTTACCTAGGGTATTTCAAAACTGCACACAACAATTAAGGTTTGAAATAACCTATCTGCCAAGGATATCTCATTACTTCAGTATAGACAGTAGCACAGGAAGAAAAGGGTTAAACATGATTAAAGGTAACATAACAAAATCTGTTTCTTCAGAAGAGGCCATCTTTGTTTCTATCAAATGTATTTTTACAAGTTGGTATTCCCTCCAGGACCCACCAAATTTCTGCGAAAGTCAGGAAATTCGACATCTTGTTTTTCATAGTGTTGGGGAAATCATATTTATGGTCTTGAGCTGAAGTTACTGCCTTCAAGAATGGACATCTTGTTTTTCATAGTGTTGGAGAAATCATATTTATGGTCTTGAGCTGAAGTTACTGCCTTCAAGAATCTTTTTGCTGCAGTTCATGGGGAAGGGAAAAAAAAAAGGGAGAGACAGGAAGAGAGGGAAGTAGCAGAAGGAAGGAAGGAAGAAAGGAAAGAAGGAAGTGGCGGAAGGAAGGAAGGAAGTGGCGGAAGGAAGGAAGGAAGGAAGTGGCAGAAGGAAGTGGTGGAAGGAAGGAAGGAAGGAAGGAAGGAAGGAAGGAAGGAAGGAACTGTTTTATTACACACAAGTCGGGGTATTGAGTCAGTGCAGACAGGGTCTTGATATTGAATAAAGGTGTGTATGAATCATAGAAGAATTAATGCAATGCAATCCTTTCTCCAGTTGAGTTAAGCTTCTAAGGTTATTATTTTTTTTCTCAGACTTTAGAAATAAATAAATAAATGTAGGAGAAAAAGGTACAGAGTACATTTTTGCAGGAAAAAAATTGATTTTGAATGTGATGTGTCTCAGATATTCAGTGAGAGTCGAAAAGGAGGTCTACATCTTAAGGAATCATATTACATAGAAAAATATCTTTAGACAAATGCTAGAAGGAAAAAAAAATTCAAACATCCCAGAAAGAGAAAAGACTGGACTGAATAAAAGGAAAAAACACTGTGCTTAGTGTCACTGAATTCAGTAAGTGATTACACGACACAGGGTTCATTCAGGACCTAGCGAGTGATCTACAGCCTGTGTTCTGCAGGAGGTCAGAATTGAGATTAAAGTGACCTTTTCTAGCCTCAAATTCCATGAATCCAGTTCTGAACCCGGGGTCCCAATGGAAACTAAGTGACGATATAGAGTCTTTGGAGTAAGCTAACCTATGGTTGATGGATGGTTTTACTTCTTTATTTCCATAGAGTCCCCCACCATATTACTCACACAAAACAACTTTCTCACTTGTGACATTCAAAACTTTCACGGAAAAAGGAGCAATGGGTATACATAACCACAACTACCTCTAGGTAGGAAATGAGTAAAGGTTTTAAAACTACTGGGAGATACTGTTTCTGAAGTAGTTTAAAAAAAAGATACAGGACTGCACTTGAAGATGGAACTTCCTATGTTCACAGGCAAAACAAAAAAGTATGATCTGCAATAATGGGGAGCTGGACTAAGCAGTTGACAAAATTTGTTCAGGCTTTGTTTCTTATATTCCTAAATCTTTGGAAATGACAGTATAGATTTTCCAGTGTCACTTAATGACTGAGGCACAGAAAACTTTTTTGTTTTCAAGGTGAGCTGGATTCTGCACGAGCAAGCGGCTACCTTAACACATTCATTTTAAAACTCACAATGGAAAGACAAAGCTGCATGGGTTGTTTGAAACAGTAAATCCCTCCTTCAGATATCGTGTACCCTTCTCTTCCTCTCTTTTCAGTCAGCTGTCTTCATGGCCCCTTGTTTAAATGGCAGTCACTCACTGGACTAGGTCCAACAGCCTCAATTTCTGCTCTGAATCCACCTCTGTCCTTTCACACCAGGATAGACAGAGAAAATAGGGGCATGGAGAGGGTTAATCTTGAAAGACTACAAGGGGAGAAAAAAAAAAAAAACCCTGTGTAGAGTGGGAAATTAGTCAGCAGAGACCTGACAAAGTGCTTCCTACACATGCTGTTCTGTCAGGCTGCACAGCTTCTTCTGCTTCAGAGGTAATTACATAGATTTTCTGTCTTGTACTTGCAAAAACACAGCACAGCACTCCACCACTGCTTGTAGCTCAGTGCTTCAGGGCTCCAGCTGCATGGGGCTGGAAAATGTTTACACAATTTCTTTTAAGATTTTTAAACCACAGTAAGGGATGTGGCTAACTCTTCATCTGAGGGGGCATATGAAAGAGTCCCCTCTGAAGCTGGGCTTGGTTGAATGGAAGGACTTCCTTGTAAGGCAATGTAATTATCTCTCTCTCAAGGAAATGGCTTCTGCCGCATAATAAATCAAACAACAAATGCTTCTGAATGTTTTAACTAGACAGGACTCAAAAGAATTTGGACATTGATCTGGATTTCAAATTCTCACTGTTTCAGAACCAGAATTGTGGTCTTAAATCCATTGCAAATTTTATACACTGGTTTTCTGGGGCCATTCAGAAATACATCCATTCTTCTTGATTTGACACAAATATACGTATTCAACATATATCAAGGTGTTTATCATTAAAAATAATGTCTGTGAATATATATATTCCTCCCTCATTACTTTGAATTGCTTCAATAATTTTGTGGTTAATGCACTACTGTGATAAGTATTTAAAATAATCTATAAATTCAGATTTAAATATTCAAGCCAGCACTTGCAAGATGCACTTTCATTAGATGTTGGGAATGAAATGTCGATTAAAAAAAAAAAAAAGACATTTCTACAGTTTAGTAAATAATTAATGTATTATTCTAACATGGAACTACTTCAGAAATGATACAGCAGCTTCAAATATGTTCAATTCTATGTACAAGTCTTAAGGCAATTATGGAAACTACAGGAATAATAACCATAATAATAATAAAAAAAACTAAAATTCAGGGTGATAGTGACATAGAAAGTCTACCTAATCACCTTGAGATGGAAGAAATTTATTTTCTGTTGCCTATGACAAACTGTCCACACTCTTTAAAAAAGTTTCCAACAGTCCTGCCTGTTTCCATATCTTCATTATTAGAAACTCANTTCCCCTTATCCACAATGCAGACTTTTATTTCCTCTGTGGCACTGCCTTCAGAATGGCTGAAAGCCTCCCCATTTTCACTCATCTTTCTCATTCTTTGACTGAAAATGTCTGCATGTTTCCATACTTGTCAAGTTTTTCAGACTTCTGACTACCCTTGAAATCTCACAAAACCCATTTAAAGCCAGTTTCCTGAGCTATAACACTGAAATCAAGTAGACAACTTGAAGTGTACATTTTAAAATAATGAAACCATAGGGAATTTTAATTTTATTTGGAATTTCTTTGATTTATTTTATTTTATTTTATTTACTCATAAAAAGGAAGGTAATGGACACTTTGTGGCACTGGAGACATGCTTCATTTCTGAGTACTTATAAGGCAAAAACTGCAATTTGTTGCCTTGAGTTGCATCTTCACTATGACTACAGCAGTAGATTATCACAGTTTTTGTTTACTTTACACTGAATTCCACAATGTGTCAGGTTGGAAGAGACCACAGGCTTTGGAGTGATCTGGTCCAACCTCCCTGCTCAAGCAGGGCCATCCCAGAGCATATTGCACAGGATTGTGTCCAGATGGTTCTGGAATATCTCTAGGGAAGGACACTCCACAGCCTCTCTGGACAAGCTGTTCCAATGTGTGGTCACTTGATGCTTAATTTTCAACCTAGAGGAAGGAATGTATAACAAAGTTCATTACAAAAGCCTGAAATAATGAAACCATTTGATTAGAGTAAGACATTTGTTTTGTCTTTCAGCACTCATAATGCCTTTTTTCTTCTCTATCATGTTTATTTTCATCACAATCATGACTTATGCACCCTTCTTATACTCCATCAATCTGTTATCTCCAAAGACAAACAGTTCTTTTTAGCTGGTGGCAGATATTTGGCTCCTAAACAATTTCTCTTCTCATTGTGACCTTGCTTCAGGCTGAGATATGAAGAAGAGGGAAGGGAAAAGTGAAAAAAAAGGGGGGAAAAAGCAAAAAAAAAATCAAAGGGAAGAACTACTAAGGGGAAAAGGTGAGGTTAGACCTAAGTCCTTTAGAAAATGTCATCTGATTTGAGCAGAAGCAGTACAAGGCATGAAGGAGGATCAAAGCAAAGTTTAATCATTGCATTTCAGGATGATTTTTTTTTCCATGTTTTTGCAGGTTTTGTTATTTTTGGATCTATTTCTCACATCTTTTTCAGGTACACGGATTTTTCTGTGTGGGCAGAGGGTGAGAAGTTGACAGCAAAACTCTGCCAAAGGTAAATAGGAAAGATTTTCTTTAAAGCAACTGCTAAGAATTTGTGTTGTGTCCAGATAAAACAAATTAACTTCTATAGCAGATAATTCCAATTCGAAAATGTGCTTGTTTTATTGCTTGGAAATAAAGGCAACTCTACTAGTTTAAAGGAATTTGCATTCTCACCTGCGAATGATAATTCACTCTAACTTGAGAAGAGTGATTTTTTTTTTCTCTGTTTTTGACGGGGGTGGTGTTTGGTTTTTTGGGTTTTTCTTTGCTTGGTTTTGGGTTTGTTTTGTTTGGTTTTTGTTTTTGTTGTGTTTTTAGTTTGTTTGGGTTTTTTGTTATTGTGTGCTTGCTTTTTAAGGAATTAATTTTTTAGAGAGATTGGTTGCACCCACTTCCATGATGGATAGAGGCAATAAATGTAGAGGAATCCAGTTTGTGTCTATAGCAGATTATATTCAATAGAGGATGTGTTACCTCAACAACTAAAAAATCAAAGAAAATGCAGAAAGTAACAGCCACAAAAAAAAAAAAAATCTTTATCATTGCATAAGAAAATTATTATTTCCAGACTGAAGCTCTCTCAGAGTTCAATGCCCTTTTACCTAAAAAAAAGAATAAAAAATCCATGGGCAGAGCTCCTTTAAGAGCCTGTAGCAAAGGTATGTGGCAAAACAGAGTCAGAGGGGAAACAGCTTCAAGCAAAAGTTATTATTTCTTTTCTCTTTGTGAGTTTAGGCCTAGATTGGATTGTGCTGTGCTTGAAGTTTTGTGTTAGAGGATATTGGACATGTTCTACTACTCCTTGTCATTAGGGTTGTTTTTTATTTCTGGAGTTCAAACCTGCACTCTCTGTTCTGCAGGTCTTTGATATCTACATAGTGCTTTGGTTTCATCATTTTGCTTTCATCAGGAAGGTGTTCAAAATGCTATCTGAGCAATGTGTATTTATTTGCTGAAAGCATCTTGTCATACGATGTCAGTTTAGGAGTAATCATCTCAGCCAACGCTGGCAAAATAAAATGAAATTCTTTCTTGTACAAAGTTTAATAATTTCCATCATGGGTTTTGAACAGGAATTAGAATGCTGAGGCTGTGGAAATCTTCTCGGCAGTACCACAAAGCACACACAGGCTTCTGTTTTCACACAAGCTTCAGTAGCTTCTCTCTATGAAAGCCAGTGCATCACACATTAGAAATCAGATTTTATTCCCAAACTCAGCCAGGTTTTGTTCCTAAGATCTCTTTTTGCTGAACTTTTACATTAGATTGGTTTGGAGCTTTTGAAAAATGAAAGTTAGCTTGAGAATTATCTCAGTACAGCTCCTAGAAGACAAAATCTCTCAAGCTATCAACCCAATTGTCACTAATTGGCTCCCCTACTATAGTTCAGTAGTACAAAGGTCATAAAGAGCAGGAGTCTCTTGGAAGATTTTTAATCTGGGGAAAATAGATCTCTTCTACTAGCAGTCCAAAAAATTTTCATTTTTTAAAATGAAGATATCAAAAATACAATTAGTTATTTTCTCAGGTTTTGTTTAGACACCTGGCTTTCAGAAAGAGTAAGAAGAAGGGGTTACATTAGGAAGAGGGACAAGATTAATCCTATAAGCAGGCATCACCTGCTTATAGGCTGAATCACCTGCTCTCCCAGGTGGTTACAAAAGATCATTTTTAGTCCTGGATGGTACTAAGATATTCTAGGGATGCATTAAAAAATATTGTAAATGTTATTATTGCTTTGTCTTTCATAAACTTTCATGTGCTTCACCAAAAGTCAACCAAACCTGTACAATTTTGACCATGGAAAGCAAATACAAAAGAAGCATATAAATGGCTATGAAGCAAGCTGACAAATCTTGTTGGAGCTGGCACATCAGATGATTGCAAGAGTAGAAAAACAGTGCTATATCCTCTAGTTCCCAGTCCACTGTTTTAACTATTGAATCAAGTTGCCACATTAATTTCTTTCTAACCATAAGTTATGGAATAAACCTAATAGCTGCAAGATGGGAGAGAGAAAACTAAACTGGTAGAAAAATACTTGCTTCTCACTATACTGATAACAACATCACTCATGAGGAATAAGTTTGCTTTTTTTTTTTTTTAATTTTATTTTATTTGTTAACCGGTTGACAGTATTCATTTAAGAGGTGGAATTTTATTGGGATTTCTTGAACAACAACATCCAAAACAAAAGCATTTGTGACAAAAAAAAAACAAAAAACAAAAAAACAGTTATAAAAAGATTCATAGAAAAATAAAAGATGCTTTCTTTGTTTGGTTTGGTTTTATTTTTTCCCTTAAGTTTGCAAGCCCTATTACTTCCACTTGTTACTAAGAAGAAAAAGAAGATAACTCCTATCTAAAGAAATATTTATTTCAGTATATTTTCAATTCAAATAAACGGTCTACCTTCAACAGTGATATTTATAAATGAAATAAAAGTGGCAAGATTTTTTCCTTCTTTACTCTCCTTCTTTTATTTATATAACCACAATCAGACAAACTATAATGCTATCTAAACAACTACACACATTAGGAAAAAAAATGAAGATCAATAGCTATAATTTGACACACATCCACTGTTCACTGTGAAAACATCAATAGTACAAAAGCTTCATGGGCATAGCAGGGAAGAATCTGTTTGGTAGATGGTGTTGGCAGAAGATTAAATAACCACATGTCAGAAAGAATAAAAAAAAAAATCAATAAACTGAGTGCATACTGGAGATGTGCAAGTACTTTGAGCTAAACTGTTAGTATTAATAAGAAAATTATCTTTGTCTTTCAGTCATTCAATTACTTCATGAACAAATATTTTGGCTCGGATCTCTGATATTCAAACATATACTGTCTTTCCTATCTGCCAGAGGACTACTACTGGAAGGGCAGGGAAACAGGAAATGACTTGCACGCTGGACAATGATATCTTGAGCTGCTATTCCATAAGCACCACTGTAGGTGACTATTCATCACATCCTGATCCCTAACACTCTGAAGGAATCATGAGAGAGAGATGCAGACAGCAACTCTTTGGCCAGGAAGAAAAAAGACACAGGGTTTATGGAAAGCATCTAATAGAAAGTGGAATTGAGGTTCAGGGCTCAATCGCCATGCCCAGTGTGTGCACATTGACCCCTCCTATTGAGTCTCACAGTGTTCCTCTGACATATACACTTAAGGGCATGCCTACAAACTTACATGATCGTGTTTTCAATGTCTTAGCTATCCATTGTTCATTAAATCATCTCAAAATCTGAGGTTCTTTGTAAGACCAAAAATCTTTAATACCTGTTAACGACGTAACTCCATTCCTTTGACAATTATGCCTAATTCACAAAAGCTTTCTCATTAGTTTGTTTTACAAACCAGTTTTTCTTCTTTCTTCTTGAGACAATCTTCTGCTTTTTGTTCTTCAGGGGATGGGAATTGGAGTCCTTTTTGATTTCAGTTGAGGTTTTGAGTCACAACCATTTAGAAATCTGGTCCCATCAACTTTCTCACTCTCTCTCTCTCTCTCCAAAAAACAACCCAGGTTGGATCATCACTTTGCACTGAAAAAGCTGTGTCTTCAAAATGAGCTGATATTGTCAACAAAGGTAAAACAAATAAACAAACAAAGAGCGTAAAATTGTTTTGAAATATGAAATATGCATCTCACAAAAAGGTACTTTCATATTCCTCCTGCCTGATGGTTATATATGACAAATGGGTACTTCCACACATAAATTATACTCCTAAAAGCTATTTTGTATGTACTTGTGCACCTAGTGAGAATTCTGAATATTCACATTTATCTCATGTTTGCTACTATGCTGCCAATTCTTCATTTTGTGATGATATAAGTAATGAGATTTCATTGGTTGTGTTTACATTTTTAAAGACTCATAGAGTGATTTGATTATATGCAAATTCAATTGTAACTAAACCAAACAAATGAAAAAAAAATCAAAATGTGTTTCAAGCTGCCATGGTTAGGAAGAGGAACATCAGATCCTGTATCTTAATTAAAAAAAAATCATTGCTTTATTTAAATTTTTACTGAGGCATTTAAAATTCTAATAAGGCCTGATCCATGATATCTTAATGTCCATGTCTAGTAATACAGAATTTTAGGAATGGATTAGTGTCTGTAGTTAAAGTTACTTAGTTGAGGCGCCATACTAAGGAACTTACTTACACTACACTTTTTGACATTAATGCTAAGATTGAGGTATCTGCACAGGGAAATCCATCCAGCCCAGGACCTGTTACACTCTAAGTACCCAAATGGAATATTCAGACCTCTTAGTATTTGGGCCATATCCCTATGTATGTCACATTTAATATTTCTTATATTAGTTAAATTCAGTCCTACCTAAATTTTAAATTCCCAAGACCGTGGACCACAGCAACCCAATTTTCAGACTTGGATTTTGGGGTTTTTTTTCTGTTCCTTCTATGTGTTAGCCATTTGTTCAGTGGCCCAGCTGAAATCAATCAGGATGTCCTTGTTGATATTCCCCAGAGACAGGATATTGTCCTTGTAACTTCTGTGGGTTTCCCATATTGGGCTCAAGAACATGAATTTTTTCTGATCTTCTGGTACCATAATTTTTTTACCCAAAGATGATAACTCATCTGAGTAGTTTAGTTTAAAAGACAAAAGAATGTTTGGCCCATCAGATGGTCCAGGTTTAAGCTATACAAGATTTTTTTTGTCAGCTGTGAAAAAAAATCATACAATTTACAAATACATAACTTAGAGGAACCATGCTTTCAAAAATTTTCAAGTAAGCCTGCTCTAGTTTACACTGAGAACTGAATTCAGTCCACCTGCTTAGAGAATTCAGCATAAGCAATGCAGTTTGAAAGAGTCAAGAAACAAAATGGTAACGGTGCCCGCCTAAATGTACAAGCCAAATAGTGCAGAAGGGCTTGCACAGACATTTCTCTATACAGGTCTCTTCTGCTAAAGCATCAGTTTTCATGCTTCTTAGAATCTGTTTGGCTTTCTTAAGGCTTTTTCCTTGCTTTCCCCCTCTTTTTTATTTTTTTATTTTTAATTCTAATTCATTTTCGTAAGACTTAAAGTGTCTGAAACAACATGAGTGCTGTGCTCATGTGAGTGATGGATATGAGTACCTGATATGATAAGGCCAAGTGTCTACATCACATTTCTGACTCATGGGGGATACGAGGAGCTCTTAATGGTGCAAGGCATGATAGAATAGGGACTGCAACACCTGTGCAAATGGGGAACAGGATGCATGGCACAGCCTCACACCTCCTGCCCACAGGCATGAGTTGTCCCCAGAACTATATCAGGATTTCACCCCAAAGGAAAACTATTGGCTTAGTCCTGGAGAAAGAGCCTGTTAACAAACTAACTTGAGAATAATTAAAGAACAAGGAGCAAACTCAGGAACTGAAAATATTTGACAATTTAAATGCATCCCTACAGAGTTACTTTATTAATATTCCTCATGTGAGAATAAAGAAGACTTAGAATCAAAACTTTCTCTTTCTTTCTCTTCCATAAATGGTTAATTTACTTTGACAGCAGAGCAAGAGATGAGAATGTTAACCTGCCATTACCTAGTGTCAAAGGGCATTTATGCCACAGCTTCCAGATTTGAGATATTTTCTAGCCCTAGAGAATCTTGTTCAGCTCATTCTGACAATGTCTGAATATTTTTAATACACTGAGAAATGTCTGCAGACAAGGTTAGAAGAAACATACTCTTTTTTAGCCTTTTAAAAATTATTTTTGTGGAACAACTGCTTCATATTTTAATAACCTGTTTTCCAGGGTACATAGCTTTACCAAAAATATCAGGTTTTTTGCTAAAGTTTGGCAAAGAACAGAGAATATTCTTGAAAAAAAAAAAAAAAAAAAAAAACAAACCAAAACCAAAAAAAAAAAAAATTTCTTCTTCCTTTTATATTACTCTGTTCTTTGTTCAATTCATCTTTCTTCTTTGGTTTATCCACTTGGGTTTCTATGTCTTATAGTTGAAGCCAGAGAGTGATTATAAATCAACTGATTGAAGAGTCAGGATTTAGGCATCCTGACTGTGGTGAATTCAGCCTGGCTGGATGACAGGTGCCAAACAGTGAGTTCTTCTCCTCAGCTGAAGAGGGGAGAGAAAATATAATGAAAGGCTTGTGGGATGAGATGAGGGCAGGGAGAGGTCACCCATCAATTGCCAGCATGGGAAAAACAGACTCAGCTTGGGGAAAAGACTTTAATTTCTTACCTAGAATATCAGAGTAGTTTAATGAGAAAAAAAATGCCAAATCTCAAAATACCTTCCCCCACCCTTCCCTTTTCCGAGGCTTAACTCCATTTCCAAATTCTCTATCTTCTTCCCCTCAGCAGCACCCAATTAAAATTCTTCCCAAACTTCTCCAGTGTGGGTCCTCCATGGGGTCAATAAATTCTGCCTGTTAACCTGCTCCAGCCTGGGCCCCTCTCTCCATGGAGTCACAGGTCCTGCCGGGATCTTATGGGCAGCAGAGGCTTCCCATGGGGTCACAGCCTCCTTTGGGCATCCCCTGCTCCAGCCTGGGCTCCCCAGGGGCTGCAGGTGGATCTCTGCTCCCCCGTGCCCTCCCTGGGCTGCAGGGGCACAGCTGCCTCACCCTGGGCTGCTCCAGGGGCTGCAGGGCAACCTGAGCTCCAGAGCCTGGAGCAGCTCCTGCCCCTCCTGCTGCACTGCCCTGACAGTCTGCAGGGATGCTCCTCTCATGTGGTCTCCCCCTGCACTCTTCTTTGGCTGCCCTTGAACTTTTTTTCCCTCCATTCCTAAGTATCTTACCCCAGAGGTGTCACGACCATCACTGAAGGGCTCAGCTTGGCCAGTGCAGGGTCCATCCTGGATCCAGCTGGCCCTGGAAGGGTACAGGGGAAGCTTCCAGCAGGTTCTCACAGGAGGTAGCCCTGTAGCCTCCCTGCTACCAAAACCTGGTCATGCAAACCCAATTATACAGCACCTGAAAGGATGTAGAAAATCATCATGGAACAAGGAGATTGATCCCACCTTATGCTGTGAAGAGAGAGGAAAAGTATAAAATATGAGCAGCCCACCAGTGGCAGTTTGAGATAACACTCCCAGGTGCTACTCAGGAGAAAGGACTGGGAAATGTATCCTTCCCATCCTTGTTTTCTACCTGCAGATTGCAAGCAAAGTATCAGTTGGACTGGAAAAGAAAAGAATGCTGAAGTGAATGAGAGACTTGTATTTCTGCCTGTGACACACAGAACTCTGTGTCTGTCTGTGGGACACCCATATCTGCCAGTCACAGGGCAGCTTAGGAAATTCAAATTAACATCTGAAATTTGTGAATCTGAATTTGCAAGTTTAACCAGAAAGATTCTGCCCTATTCCTTCAGGATCTAGTCTGAAGCAAAAGAATTAAGGTGGTGATGCCACAGAATCAATTACTTAGCTGGACTGAAGCTCTCCTGTTGCAGAGTGTCTCTTGGTGTGTACGTGTAACCACCATGAGCTCCAAAAAAAATGAAACTGTGAAAATGTCCTGGCAAACAATATATTGTTTACCCCATCCACTAAAAGGAATGGAACTGCTGAGGGGAGGAAGCGGGTCAAAAACTGTGTGCATAATTATTTAAACCAAGGTTAGTAACACATCAGGAGGCAAAGTTAAAATTACATTAGAATGGGTTACCTGAACTATATCAATTTCTAATTTTTGATTCCCAAAATGCTTTTCCTTAAGAAAATTCCTGTGTAGCTAAACACATGAAATGATAGTTTGCAAAGAGTACAAAGGAATTATCCACCTACCTCTTTTAATAAAGTCTAATTATTTATAGAGTGACTATGAAAATCACTGCCACAAATAAGGAATACAAAGAACTCTTCCATCTCTTTTATCAGTCAATGTTAGTATAGCTAATTTTCCTTTCAGCTGTTTTATTTTCCCATGCTTAAATACTATTTCCTTTCTTCCACCCTTCATTTTAACAATAGAAAGCATAAAACTTAATTTTTATTCCCTGTTCTTTTTAGGAAGCTCAGCATTGTTCTTCATAATTTGCTCTTGTCATCTTTGTACTTATTGTCATGCATCGGTTCTTTCATGCATCTTCATACTACCAACAGTCTTTGTCCTTTTACATCTGACTTCAAATGTTAGATGTGAGCTTCACACTGTTCAGATTTCATTGGTGTTATTGTTTTCATTATTTTTCAGAATTTGTATTGCTATGTAAGCACTTTGGTATCCTCACAAGTGTTTTTTCCCCTGCCAAACCTTTACATTCTTTTTTTCCTTCTGTTTTTTTTTTCTTACTTGATTCTGTTTTACCTCTAGAGAATGTATAGAATAATGTAAATATTAATGGCAAATGGGATTTTTTTTTTTTTTACATTGGCCACAGCTTTCTCAAAGCCAAAATAATCTACATATTCATGTTCATTTTGATGTTCCTTGAATCTCTGAGGCACATTGTAAATAGACCTGCATTCCTGGTGTTGAATTTAGCATGTTTGTACTTAATACATTAGAGACTTTTTCCTTTTTCCCAGCTTTAGCCTTGTTAAAATAACCTATAATACTGGCAAGGTCAGAGAAAAATGTCAGTTATTTGTTCTGTAGGTGCTGGACAGGCAAGCTGGAACTCCCTAGAGGCTCTCCTAACTTGTCTAATCAGGTTTGCAGAAACAAACTTCTTTTTTTTTTTTTTTTTTCCTTCTCATAAATCTGCAGGTTCTGTGTTTCATGGCATTCTGACCCCTTTGCCAACTAACAGCTCCTTGGATGAATAAGCTACACTTAGGATCACTTAGGATTTGTGGGCTCTTTTTTCCCCTTCTGTATTGTGTATGTTTCTAATGAGACTCGTATTTGGTTTTCAGAGCTATGTGACAGTGAGTCTTTAAACAAGAGAAAGCTGAGTATGACATAACCTGTGTGGTGCTTTTTCTGTGCTTCCTACACAGCTCTGTTTGAACCTGATACAATAGTACAGATGTCCCCCATTTTCACTTTAAAAGCCAACAGAAATGATCAAGCAGCACTACTAGACTGTTTCTTGCTGGCTGTATACAGGGAACATTCACTGTTGATCCCAGCTGCATGAAGGAGAGGGAGCACGCTTAATGGGACACATTTTCAGTTCATAGGAAATGAACTGTAAAGAATGGATGATGCTTCCTACATCAAGGGACTTTTGGTGATATTCTGGGCGCTCTAAAAACTCAATCCACTCTGGGGCTTTTTTGGCTTTAAAGACAAAGTAAAATAGTTGCAGAGCTTACATACCCTGAGGCCTTGCTTCAGCAGCGGTTTTCATTTGTGCACTAAGTTGTAGTATCTCATTTGAGATATAAATCTTTGTGGATATTAGACAAAGTGTAGTAGATCTGACAGCCCGCTTACTGTAATTCAGGTTATCACATACTGACTAAGCTGAAATTTTCCATGGAGGATGGGGTTCATTGTCAAATAATAGTCAGTGGGATCAGGTAATTATCTTTTAGAAACTGGCTTTGTTCCAATAAGTTTTGGAGGAAGGCTGATTTATACTTGCTGGGATCTAACCCACACTCTTCCCTATCTGCCAGGGAAAGGAGGAGGGCAGAGCAGCGCTGTGAAGTGGCACAGGAGAATTGCTTCAGAGAGTCAAAATCACCCACACTGCAGACATTGTCATTCTATAAATAAATTGCAAACTGTCCCTTTTTTTCACTGACTTGATCAATTCCACTCTACCACAGATTCCCTTGGAAGCATCAACATCTCTACAAATTTATGTAAAGCGTCTTACATAATGGAACATGTTGTTTGGCATATCGATTTAGAAAATAAATAAGAAAAAAATCTGAAATCAGAAAAGAAATAAGGTGTCTTCAGCAGTGCAGGAGAGGAGGAAAGCACATTTATAACATTTTTTTTTGCTGTGAACAGTTAGATTAAGAGAGGAAATGGCAGCACTCTCTTTATTTGAAGAAAAAGTGAGATTGTTTGATGAGTACAGCCTAATCCTCAGTGAATGTTCGTCAACTTCATAAAATCGAGTTCCAAAGCCTCATGGCCATCCTTCAAGTAGCAATACTTTCAGTAAGTTTCCACTGAGGATATTACTCTGGTGCCATGGAGAGTGCCTTAGAGTTTGCTACAAAACGGCAATGCATCAGTGCACACCTTCAAATGAACCATGAGATGTAGAAGGGAAAGCTTAAAGTTGGAAATAATTTTGTTACTTAAGGACAAGTTTGACCCAGATGGCCCCTTGAAAGTCAGTGAGAGATGCACACTCTAAAGAACTAATTTCTCCCTTTTTACCAGGAATGAACAAATCATTTCCAGTAATTAATATTTTTGAGAAAAGTAATTGTCTCTTTTCCTGCAGCAAAGTTAAAAAAAAAAAAAAAAGCCCTATAATAGTTTACATCAGCAGGTTTTCAATAAGTTCATTTCTCCATTTCATTAAGTTAGGGTGTGTATCAGCTAAGTTTTTTATCAGCTAAGTTTTTTTATCAGTTTACCTTCTCAGGGCACAGATCTGACATAGTTCTACAATCAGCCTTTCCTGAGGTGATTGTCACAATTTTGTCTGACTAGTAAATTCCTGTTAGACTTTTCACACTGCTTTCATTCCTGGTTGGTTTGGATTATCAGCATTTCTTGCCTTAAAATCCTTGAATATATAACAGGACATCAGACTCTTACAGATTATCTTTACATCTGAGAACTAGAAAGGTCACTGGACTGATTTAATATTTTACCTCTAAGTTTTCCCTCCCATGAAATACTTATCACTATTAGACTCAAATGACAACTTGTGCCTCACTATCCTCTGTTTCTATATTTTATTGTTATTAGGTTCACTTCTTTATTATTACTGTTAACATCTTGTTATCACTATACTTACTTTATACTTTAGCAGTAAGGTTCTGTAGACAGGTAATGCACAAAATCCTAATAATTTTTTATCTCAACTATTCATAGCTTTCAAATGCTAACACATAACAGAACACATAACACACAAAGAAGTATGAAGTAAACCAAAACCAAATCACAATTCACATTTTTAAATGACTGCCCGATATTCAAAGGGGATGTCCAAGGATGAGCAGGAAGCTTTATCCAGATGAGCAGCTAGTTTCTGTTATTTTCCTGAAACAAAAAACCAGAAGTGAAGTTTTGGCCTTATTAAGGCTCTTCACTGCTGAATCGTTGGATTTAAATCATTAGGATTCAAAGCCACTTTACTTTTCATATCTTTTTTCCTGTTTATTTTTCCTTTTTTTTTTTTTTTTTTTAATTTGCAACTATTCTTTAGCTTAACCTTCTGAGCTGTTTGGTGTAGATTCAAGGTCCATAGAAGATTATCAAAATGATATCTGTGTAGTACTGAATAAGTCTGATGTGTTCCTACTCTGAATGACAAAATGCAGGTTTCTACAACAGTCAGCTTTGAAAGGGATGGAAGGTACATTTTCATAACACAGCTTCCGTCAATTAAAACAGCTAAGGGAATCATAAAACAGAGGGAAAAAATAATAATAAAAAAAGGACTCATCTTTAGCTGCCAGGTTGGAGTAAACTCAAAACCTTCAAACCAGCTGCACTGAGAAAAAGAGAAAGAGCTTTCCAGGCTGGAATCTCTCAAGGGATCTGGAGGTGATGCAGGCTTTTTCTTTTTTGTGTCTCCCTATTTTTTTATTTGCCCTACAGTCTCACAAAGTGGGAACACATGAAGTTAAAAGGAATAAGCTTGTCTAACATCTAATAAGAGAAGAATCTGTCACTGCCAGTGATGTGAATGGGAATACAAAAGCTGTAGGCATGTATACTCCTTCTGCAGCAAAAGCACAACAAGGCAAAAGGTTAGCCTAAGATCTGCTCTCAGTTGCTTTGCAAGCTCTGTTTAATTGTTAGTCACGATGCATTGTGGGCAGAACAATTAGTTGTATCTATATTAGATCTAAGCTGTAATTATTTGTTACATTAATCATGACTAGAGTGAGAATTTAATTAGTCACAAACATTATGTGATTTTTTTTTTAATTTTATTTTGAAGGGGGGGAAATGTCCAGTTTTCTTATTAAACACGTATTAATAACGCGGTCCTGGATGTCTGCAAGCCAGCATCATGCCCAGGGTCTTTCCACCTGCTGAATGTGCAGGATTTCCATCCCAACAGCAGAGCCTAGCACTGACCTGGATTTACCGAGCCAGGTATCAGAGCCAAGCCTGAATTCAGACAAACTGGGTTGGAGGGGTGGGGGAATGAATTTCGGAGTTATTGCAATGATCTCTCGTCACTTAGAGTTCATTAATGTGTGCAAAGAGGGGAGAGTGAATTTGCTCCACTGCAAGTAAAACGTCTCCCAAACAGAGCATCCCTCTTTGCATCCAGCGTGGGATAGGCAGACGGCATTTTCTTCCCATTTCCCTGCTCTAGCTACATTTACCCCAGGGCACTACTGCTGGCAGACGTTGCCCAGTGCTGGGGCTCCCCTCTTGTCGTGCAGGGCAGAGTTTTGGCCGCCTCGCTCCTCCGAGCCGCGGCCGCTGCGGGAGCGCTGCCCGCCCGCCGGG
>VZSU01001525.1:0-27081 GCA_013398715.1 Nesospiza acunhae
AATACTTATTAATATATAATATACTTATTAATTATACTTCAGTCTCTTAATTATACTTCAGTCTCACCACCTCTACCCATTGATTTCCATGAGTCCTTAGAAAACTTAGAAAAGTTAAAAGTAATTTAACACTTTTGGTTCTATTAAAAAAAAAAAAAAATTACAGCGACAAGAGTTATTTGCACTCCCTATTTTCTGAAAAGCCTGAACATCAAACTTTACCTTGAATTTTATTTCATATCAAACTAAAGGAGAATTTTTAGGAGAATTGAAAGGAGAAGTTAGGAATTTAAAGGAGAATTTTTACCCAGCCCGCACCGCTGCGTTTTTCCTCCCCTCGGCCCAGCCGCGCATTCCCCGCCCGCCCGTCCCTCTGTCCGCTCCCTTTTCCTGTCCTTCTGTCCTTCTGCAGAGCTCGGAGGTGGCAGCACATCCCGGTGACACCAGAGCCACCCTATGGAGGGGCTTGACAGCCGGCCTGCGAGCAAAGCTCAGTTAACAGGAGAAATAACAATTGGTGATTTTCAAGCAGCAAAGAAAAAGAGGCTGTCAGCGTGGAAACAAATTAGAAAAGATCCATGAAAATTTTTGTGAGCTAGACTCCGTGCATAAGTGTCACTATAGGACACGAAAGAACACAAGCTCACACCACCGTTCTCAAGGTGAAGAAAAAGGGAAGTTTATTTTCTGACTCCAACATTTATAGTTTTCCAAAAGTGACAGCGGATTGGAGGGTGACAATGACACTGGTCAAACCAACAGTCCATCAATTTTCTCCTCCTCCATAAAAGAAGACAAAACAATCAGTTATTTACAGGAAGTGTCTGAGAAAGTTCACCACAAGGATGTGAACATCAGAAGGCCTAGAAAATCTTAAAAAACCAGGGTGACACATACATAGGTGTGTATACGTGCCTTATTAAATTTCTCTAAAAATGTTGCCAATTATATTGATGTTAATTGCTTGCCACCAATGAATATAATAAGTTATTGTGGTGTAGCTAATGACTTAAGATCACGCTATGTTAAGAGTATATAAGCTGGAGAATACACAGAATAAAAAACTTATTTCTTCTTAGACCCTGATCATGTGTGTGTGTCATGTCTGATATTACAGTGGCATCATCCCCGTGAGCACCTCGTGCCAAGCTGTCCTTGGGGACAATGGGAACACGAGGGATCAATTCCTCCACAGCAAATTACCCCCTGCAGCTCCCTTCTGTGGCCAGTTCCCTTGGGGACATGTCCCTGCTGATGTCCCTGTCCATCTCATCACCTGCAGCAGCCTGGCTGGGACCTGGCTCCGGCACTCTCAAAACCCTCTAGGAGGAGAGGAGTCCAGGAGCCTGGGGAAGAAAGAGAGGAGATCAGGATCCTGGAGAAAAGAGGAGTCTGGGAGCCTGGAGAAGAGATCAGGATCCTGGAGAGGAGATCAGGATCCTGGAGAAGAGAAATCGGGATCCTAGAGAAGAGAGGAGATCAGGATCCTGGAGATAAGAGGAGTCTGGAAGCCTGGAGAAGAGATCAGGGTCCTGGAGAAGAGAGATCAGGATCCTGGAGAAGAGATCAGGATTCTGAACATGAGAGGAGTCCAGGAACCTGGAGAAGAGATCAGGAGCCTGGAGAAGAGAGGAGTCCAGGATCCTGGACATGAGAGGAGATCAGGATCCTGGAGAAGAGAGATCAGGATCCTGGAGAAGGGAGATTAGGATCCTAGAGAGGAGATCAGGATCCTGGAGAAGAGAGGAAACCAGGAACCTGGAGAGGAGTCCAGGATCCTGGACACGAGAGGAGTCCAGGATCCTAGAGAAAAGAGGAGATCAAGATCCTGGAGAGGAGAGATCAGGATCCTGGAGAAGAGCATCAGGGTCCTGGCCCCAGCTCTGCGCAGTGTTGCTGCCACGGGTTGGACACGATGGCAGCACGGGACGAGTCTCATTCCCTGCTCTGAGCTGCCTGCTCCCTGACCCGTCCCAGGAGCTTTTCCACTTTCAAACGCCGCCTCTCCCCAAACCCTGGCGGCTCCCACGCCCGGAGGCCGAGCAGCACCTCAGGGGTGGCTCCGGAGCTGCAGCTCCGGCCCCTCCCTGCCCATCGCTGTCCCCGCCAGGGGCGTCACACGGACCTGTCACACCCCGAGCGCGGCCAGGTGCCCGCCGGGCTGATGGCAGATATCTCCCGCACATCCCCGAGTGCTCCCAGGAGCCCCAGTCCCGAGTTTTCCTTCTGTTCCACTCTGTTCCCATCCCTTTGAACCGGGCAGGGACGGAGGCTCCGCTCCTCGCTGCCCATGGCCAGGGCATCACACGAACCTGTCACACCCCGAGCGTGCCCGCAGCTCCCGCACATCCCCGAGAGCTCCCAGGAGCCCCAATCCCGAGTTTCCCCTCTGTTCCCCGCTGCTCCCATCCCTTTGAACCGGGCAGGGACGGAGGCTCCGCTCCCCGCTGCCCGTCGCTGTCCCCGCCGGGGGCGTCACACGGACCTGTCACACCCCGAGCGCGGCCAGGTGCCCGCCAGGCTGATGGCAGATATCTCCCGCACATCCCCGAGAGCTCCCAGGAGCCCCAGTCCCGAGTTTCCCCTCTGTTTCCATCCCTTTGAAGCCGGCAATGAACGGAGGCTCCGCTCCGCGCTGCCCAGCGCTCCCCGCCGGGGTCGGGCGCTGGCACAAAGCGCCCCATTGTCCATCCCGGGAGCTCAAAGGCCGGGCAGACGCTGCCCACAGCCCCCACCAAAGCATCTCCTGCTGCCCCCGGCCCGTGTTAGCCGAGGGAGGGGGCCGGGGGGAGGTGAATATGGGTTATTGTCACCCAGAGCACCGAGGGACCCGCACAGGGGATCAAACAAGCCAGGCCGGAGAGGGAAGGGGTGGGGTGAGGGGGGACATCCAAAAAAGCTCTTCTCCCTCTTCAGATCTCCCCTTATCTCCCCTGGCTATCTCCTGAGCTTAGCCTGGGTGTACCTGCTCGCAATTACCTCCTCAAGCCAATCAGGCGCCGAGCACAGCCCTCGGTCCCCTTGACTGAGGTGATTTATAAATGACTCACGGGCTGCTTGGAGCGCAGACCTCTGCTCGGCTCCTGCAGCACCTCTCCTGCCACATCTGCACCATCGGCCGCCCTCCCGAGGCGCAGGTAACGCCAACAATCGGGCTATTTGTCTGGGTGGGCGTGGGGGATTTACACTCCGCTTGCACAGCCACTGGGTGTGAGAAGCACTATTTGGAGAACTGGTACTTCTATTTTTTCTCTCTTTTTATTTATTTTTTCCCCTTTCCTTTTCCCCCCCTTCTCTTTTCCTCCCTTCTCTTTTCCTCCCTTCTTTCGCCAAGGGGATTTACAGCAGCAGATTTACTCAGGAATTAGCAACACCAACCATCCAGCAGCTTGATTTATTATGAAGAGAGAGGCTGGAAGAGCCAAATATGTGAATTAATTATTGCTAGAATAAATCCTGCCACCTTATCCTGCTGAGATGTGCGGAGGGATTTGCCTGATATAGGACGGGCAACACCGATGAGAAACGTTCACTTTGTGCACCCTTGTTGTGACCAGAACTTTCTGTGCATGGGACCGTGGAAAGTGAGGATGCTGCAGCCCAAATTGTGTGTTGCACATCCCGGGATAGAGGGGAGGGATGTGGAGCCCAGGGCCTGCAGGCAGGGGTTGGGAAGCACAGGAATCCAGCCTAGGAAAGGGGATTTGGCTGCCCAGGGCATCCTGTGCTCACAGTCAGGTTAGGAGGGAATGATAAAGCTGGGAATGAGGAGTGCTCCCCGACTGAGACCTGTCACCCTGACAGGTGTGACCCCTGCAGGGTCTCCAGCTGCTCCCAGTGCCATTTCAAGGGATGTTTAGCTCCAGTTTGGGCAGGATCCTTTCTATATAAACAAGAAGAAATATCCCCTCAGTCTTGCTCCATGGTGGAAAACTGCAGCTCCCACGGCTGGGATGCTTTCTGCTCTGCCCTGATTAAATTTGTCCACACCTTATTTGTAAGCAGCCTGAAACCTGGAGCTGGGGACTGTCCTCCTTTCCCTCAGAGATAAGTCCCTGCAGTGACATTTGTCCTGGTCACGCCGTGTTTCTGCCCCGGCTCAGAGATTCCCAGCACAGAAATTCTGTCCCGTCCTCCCCCTCCAGGACAGGATGGACAGGCTGACCCCAGGGGTGTTTTTCCTTCTCCCAGAGTGGATCCACAGGGGAGGGAGCACGTGGAGGAGTGAGGTCTCAGCAGGCATCCCAGATCAGTGCTGGCAGGAGCTGCAGGAACTCTGCAAACTTTGTAATTCCTTCAGATTTGTGTTGCCCACCTGCTCCTCAAGGGTGTGCGTCAGAAACAGGTGGAGAACAGAGACTGTGGCACTGAGGGACAACAAAGTCTCACTTCTCCTTCCTCTAAATGCCCTTTGCAGTTCACTCCTGCCCATCCCAGCTGCCTTTTCCACGGCAAGGGGACGGACACAGCACTTCCAGGGATTGGGCTGAGAGGCTGTTGGGGTCAGGCAGTGCCCTGCCACACTCCCCAAGGTGGGGACAGCAGGGCAGGGAAGCTGTTGGGATGTCCAGACAGACATACAGACTTTGGGATGGACATCCCAAAGCAGCAGCCCAGGCCATGCGCTCAATGCCTCACCCCAGCCCAGCCCTTCCTCACCGAGCCACGGAGCTGATGTGACTCTGACAGCAACCAAGAGCTGGGGTGGGGTTGGAACAAGTGGGCAAATCAAACAAATCCTAGGGAAAGTGGGTCCAAGCTGGGCTTTGCTGCCCTGCTGTCAGTGCAGGGCAGATCCCCCATGCCCACAGTTTGCTCCCTGGCAGCAAAGCGCAGGAGCCGAGCTGCTGAGTATAAACATTTCACTTAATAAACGCCCTGCGAGCCAAACACTTTGGCTTCACCCTCAGGAGCTGGCAGATGCCTGCAGATTTGATTATTCTGGTTACCAGGCACAGAGCTAGTTTGGTTAGAAACTCGTGTGAAGTGGGACATCAAACATTGGCACCGGCCCAGCAGCGGCAGCACAAGAACTCTGCCCTCTGCCTGAGCTGGGCTGGGTCACTCCCAGCCAGAAAAGGACCATCTGCTCATGGAAACCACCTTGGAATACTCCAAATATTGCATCTGAAAGGAAAGAAAACGTTGGTGGAATGCCTGCTGCTCCTGCGGTGAAGGTGCAGGAGTGGGGAATGGGCTGGGGGGTCCTGGGGGATGAGGGGCAGTGGGATGGGAGGTGGGAGCTGCAGGGAAGCAGAGATGTCTCCTCCTGGCCCTGCTCTGTGGCACGGGACCCATTCCCTGCCTGCCCAAGATCCATCAGAGCTCATCAGCACCTCCTTGCACTCCCTTCCCCCTCTGGCTCTTATTCCACCCACGGCCATCATTGTGGTTCCTCCTGGAAAATGGACTGGAACAGCAAAGTTTTGACTGAACTTTATGGATTCTGGCATTTTGCCTTTTCTGAGGCACGGATATTTTTCATAACTGATTTACATGCTCTTCTGGCGTCTTACTCTTCTATTCTAATGGGTAAAGGTTAAGAAAAGGTTAAACCCCAGTGTGTGCCCAGTTCATGGCATCAACCCCCTGAATACAACCTCTGCTTCTTCCCCTTCCCCAGATTACTGGGAACGATTTTTTTCCCCCAAAATGCTCATGCCACAAATGTGGGACTGTAGATGTGCCTTTATCACTGCCAGGTTTTCTTCCTGAATCAGCTCTGCTGTAGGTGAAGCCTGTGGCCATCCAGAGCCAAAGGTAAAACAGAACTAAACCAACCAAATTCTAAATGTGAAAAAGAATTCGTGCCCAAGTGGCCCAGCTGAAGTCTCTGGGGTCCCTGGTGGTCAGTTCCTGGTGAGGTCCATCAGCTGGACTGGGTTCTGGCACATTCCCAGTGCCAGGAGGTTGCAGGGAGTGACCAGGGAGTGCGGGGCTGGATCTGCCAGTGGCCCTGGCAGAGGTGAATTGTACAACATCTTCTGAAATACCTGAGCTGAGTGAGTGACAGCAGGAGCCTCCCGCTCCTCGGGCACGGGGGAGTTGGTGTGGGGCAGGAGGGTGGGGAAGAGCTCAGTCAGGGGGAGCACCTGGCACTGCAGAGCCTGGCACTGCCACAGCTGGCACTGCCACAGCTGGAACTGCCACAGCTGGCACTGCCACAGCTGGCACTACCACATCTGGCTCCAAAAGCACAGCCCCTGTGCCAGGCAAGTCTCAGGGAGGAGCTGAGGCTTCCCCTGCTCACCCTGCAGGGCCTGGGGGCCCTTTCACTGTGCTGCCCCAGGGGCTCCTGCGGCACCTGAAGGCTCCAGACCAGGGCCACAGGAGTCAAGACCTTGTCCTGGTGTTGCAACCAAACCCTTGCACCTGTGCCTGTGTTCTGCTGGTCTGGGGGACAGGAGGGAGCTGCTTTTATGGCCCTTTCTTGGGCAATGGGGCCGGGAAGGGCTGTTTTGGATGGAGATTCACACGGGCTTGGGAAGAGGTTGGACCTCTGAACCCAGTCCTGAAGCAAACAGCACAGAGGGCTGGGTGTGCTTCGTGCAAGGAGAAGGGGGATGGAGAGGGGGCAGGCAAAGGAGGAAGTGTTATTTCAACAGCACTGATTTTTAATCCCTAAAATTAAGAAGAAGCTGGTTGAATGGGATATTTGTCCATGTCCAGCACTGGGATCAGTTTGGGCCCTTGTGTCACGCCTAAGGCAGGGATCAGATGACTCTCCCACCAAATTTTGACTCATTCCTTGGAGCGGAGCTGCTGTTCTGTGCCCACGTCAGTGCAGGAAAGCGGCTTTGTGCCAGTGGCTCCTATCAACACCAGCCAGGAACCTCAATGTGACTTTCCTCTTCCCAAGCACAGCTATCACCAGCACGGGGCAGCAGATAAGAGCTCAGAGAGCGTGTTTGCAGAATGAGCTCTGGGAGAAAAGGTCTGGGCCTGGCCTGGGCCTGGCAGGGCTGGGATCAGCCAGGTCTGGACCCAGGGGACACCCATGTCATGTTGGGACAGTGTTGGTCACCCACATCACGTTGCTGGAGCAGAGCAGCTCTGCTCTCATGTGTTGTTTGCTCTGATATCACATCCCATTTGTGTACTCAATGAGCTCAAATCTTACATTTCCGAGCATCACTCACTGCAGGGATGGGCAGCCTGAACACTTGTGAGCTCTTGGAGCTCTTCTCCCAGCCCTTGTCCTTTATTTCCACGCTCAGACTGGATGGGAGATCTTGAAAAACCTGGTCCCTGCAATGCAGCAGCTGTCTGGCACTCCGCTTTCCCCTCCACACTCATGGAATTGCTCCGGGGTCCTGCCCCAGCTGCAGGTTTAAACCAGCTCTGCAGCTTGCCTTGGGCTCATCCCAGCAGCGCCAGGCCCAGCTGGATTTGCCTTTTGTTCAAGGAGCAGCCACGCAGGTCCTCGTGGTCTTTACTGCCCAGATCTCTGAGGTTTCAGCTGCTGTTTGATCTGGGCAAGGCTGTGATAAGCCAAGTCAAGAACTTGACTCTGTCCGGGACGCTGACATCACGAGCCTGTTTGTTTAAGATGGAATTTAATCATGGGGATATTTTCCCCTCTATACCTGCTCTGTTGATTATTTTTTCCTGATTGCCAACACTTTCACTCAGTGGGGGAATTTCATTAAAGAGCTGGAATTTAATTGGCTGCTTGGGTCTGTCTGGTGGCAGAAGGGACAGGGACCACAGAGACCACCAGGGATTATCAGCCCTTAGAAGCTGTTGCTGAGTCTGGACCTACAAAATATTCACCAAGGAGAACTGGAAATTCGAAGCAGAGCGATGGGGCTGCAATGAAAGCTGGGAACAGCCACAGGATCACTGAAAACGTGGGAAAAATGTGATTATTTATCAGGCAGGCTTTTGGCATGAGGGACTGGGAAGAGCCCAGGACACAGGCTAGAGCTATAGTCCAAAGGCAAAGCTTGTCCTTGCTCTTGGAGGGGAATCTCCCACTGGAGTGGGATTGTCAGCCCTCAGAAACTATTGCTGAGTCTGGACCTACAAAATATTCACCAAGGAGAACTGGAAATTCCAAGCAGAGCTGTGGGGCTGGGAGGAAGGCTGGGAACATCCACAGGATCCTGGAAAATGTGGGAAAACCACGACTGTTTATCATTCAGGCTTTCGGCATGAGGGACTGGGAAAAGCCCAGGACACAGGTTAGAGCTGCTTTCCGAAGGCAAAGCTCGTCCTTGCTCTTGGAGGGGAATCTCCAGGGGAAAAGGAACAGCAGGGATGCCCTGCAGAGGGCATTGGATCCGGCACTGGGACAGGTTTCCCCTTTGCTCCAAAGCCGTGGGCTGGGGTCCCTCCCGAGCCCCGTGGGTGCAGATCAGAGCTGGAATCTCAAACACCCCATGGCCGGGGCAGTTTTACAGCAGCGTGCTCCTGATGGCCCCTGTGATCTCTTAAGGGTTGATGACCTCCCTTTCTAGACCCATTAGCTGCTATTTGCATAATGATTCTGCTGACCTAAATTCTCCCCAAAGTTCCGGCTCCCCGCATCATCCTCTCCTTCCTGCCCTGCTCTCCTACAATCCCCTCCCGTTCCCCACTCCGAGGCACAGCCAGGGCTCTCTCCAGTCCTGTGCAAGGATATTTTGCTCATCCCTGACTTTCAGCAGCGCCCAGAGAGGGGAGGAGAGGCTCTGGCACATGCAGATCATTCTGTAAGCTCTAAACAACCTGGATGTTGCTTCTCCATGCATTCTCCTGCCTGAATCACCAGCTTTTCCCACCCCCTCTTCTCCTCCTGCGTTGGGCAATGACCCATTTAGATAGACACCAAAACACAAATAATTACCGAGATGCTGGGTTTATATCTGACCACTTCCTCCCCTCCCAGCCCGGCCACTCCGGGGTGATTCCCCCTCTCCTCAGGCATCTCTGGGCACGGTAAAAATCAGGGATGTCTGAGGTTCATCATCCCTTTGTGCTGAGACCCAGATACCGGGCAGGACTGGTCTGCCGGGATGTTTGGGCATCTTCATCACTGCCCATGAGTTAGCAACAGTTATCTCCCCGAGCATCACTTCCTAGAGGAACCCGGGCACTCACCCACGGCCGGGAGCACTGGGAAGGTTCTGGAATGCTGGGCAGCATGGCAGGAACAGCTCGGAAGGGATCCAGCCCTCAATCACCCCTGTGCCAGTATCAACCAGCCTGGCAAAGCCTTGGTGGTGAAACCGAGCCATGGGAAAGGTCAAGTGCCTCGCCCCAGGCACAAAGGCACTCCCGGAGCCGGGATTAACACCCCTAACCCTAACCTGGGATTAACCCTAACCTGGGATTAACCCTAGCCCTGCCCGCCTGCCGGGCGATCCAGGGTCCCTCGGCACGGCACCGCTCATTAACACCGCTCGTTAGCATCGCTCATTAGCATCGCCTCCGAGGAGCTGGGTGTCTTGGTCTAAAGCAACTTTGGGAGAGAATCTTTAAAGAGGCTCTGGTAGGAAAGCAAATTCAATCGGCCCCTCCCCCCAACCGGTCCGGGAGAAAATACCTCCGTGGAGAAAAGTGGAAAAAACCTGTTTATTAAACAATAAAGCCTAAACAATATTAAACAATAAAGCCCCTTGCCGCTCCAAAAGAGACGACAAACTGAGAAAGTCCCTCCCCGGGTTGCAGCTCAGCTCACTCAGTCTCTGATGAGTCCCTCAGTGCTGGAAATGTCGCAGGCCAGGCCCGGCCTGGTGGGCCACAGCTGGAGCTGCCGGTGCTCCCCTGGGTGTTCAGGCCAGAGCAGGTTTCAAGAGGTCTAAAGAAAAGGGAAAAAAGAAAAAACACAGTCCAGGGAACTTCTTTGCCTCAGCTAGCTAAAGCTAACTAAAAGCAAAGGAGAGCTCTGTCCCGCTGTCTGTCCATCCGCAGACAACACAGTCCAGGAGGAGGAATATGTAGGAGGGAGTGCAGTGTCTGAGGGAAAAAGAAAAAAAACTGCTGCTTCTTCTCTCCCCCCCTTCACTCTCTGCAACTAAACTTTTAAAGGTGCAAAACTTATTATTCAGCACAAACAAAATGAGACGATTGGGGATAAAAGCATCATAT
This sequence comes from Nesospiza acunhae, assembly GCA_013398715.1. Classification (NCBI taxonomy): domain Eukaryota; kingdom Metazoa; phylum Chordata; class Aves; order Passeriformes; family Thraupidae; genus Nesospiza; species Nesospiza acunhae. The sequence goes on from VZSU01001525.1 coordinate 10,072, forward strand.
AGTCAACCCAGGACGCTGGGGAAGCGGCGGGGCAGGGGAGCAGCGGCAGCCCCTGGAGCTGGGAGAAGCCACTCCCAGGACCTGCCTCTCTGCCACGGGGAAACTATTTAGGGTGGAGGAGCTCGGGGAGGGCTCCAGACGCTGGAGGTGTCCGCTCTGGGCCAACTCCAGCTGCATTCTTGGCTTTGCTCTTTCTATTTATTTAATTTTTTTTTTTCTTCTTTTTTTTTTTTTTTTTTTTTTTTTTAATCCGAATGATGCAGAGATGAGCCAGGCCAGGCCTCGCTATGCCATCGAACGTCCTGCCTACGCTGTCAGCCTCTTCGACGAGGAGTTTGAGAAGAAAACCAGAGCTTACCCTGTCAGGGAGAAACTGAGAAACCTCTTCAGGTAACAGGGAGTGCTTATATTATTATACCACTCCAATTTGAGACTTAGTCAGGAATTGGAGGGGTATAATTCAGATCTGGGAATCCACATCACGTTTTTATCCTGGGGAATAGAAATGTGCTCTTCAGGGGTTTGATGGATGAAAGGTATGGGAGAAATGCAAATTGGGTTGAAGAAAATGAAATTGGTGGCTCTTTTCTCAGCAGAACAGTTTGCACTGAGTGCATTTGGGGTTTGAGGTCCTGTTTCCCTGTTTTATAATAGTGGGAAAAGCACAGTTGGTGATGTAGGGATGTGTGGATTATTTTTTTATGCTTTCCAGCTGAGATTTCCTTTTCTCAGCTTTCTGATTGAAACCAATACCACCTTAAAGAAAGGCTAATAATTATGTAAGCAAAGGTTAATAATCCTGCTGATCAGTTCCTTGGAAATCTATCTCCATTCCTCAGAAGGAGGTAGGTAATAATAGAGGAAAGAGAGGGCTCAGGATCTGGTGAAGGAGAAAGGCTGAGACATTCCTAGGAAGATCCTTCCTTACTCCCAGCTCATTTGCTCCCTCCCTTCTTTCAGTTTCAAATTCTTCACCTTTCAAATTTTCTTTAATTTTTTATCTCCCTCTTAGATGTTCAGCTCCCAGGTTCAAGCTCACCCTCTTCCGCCTGTTCCCCATTCTGGGGTGGCTTCCCAAGTACAAAATCAAGGACTACATCCTGCCTGATGTCCTCGGGGGGCTCAGTGCAGGGACAATCCAAGTGCCACAAGGTGAGCAGCATCCCTCCCTGGGTGTCCAGGAGGGAATAACTCCTTGCCAGCTCCAGGTGATGCTGGTGCCCATTGGGATTTGTGTTTTACTGGTGACATCAAGCTCTCCCTCCAGCCTGGAGCTCCTTGTGTTTTCCTCATGTTTTGCAGGGATGGCCTTTGCCCTCCTGGCCAATCTCCCTCCTGTCAACGGGCTCTACTCCTCCTTCTTCCCCCTGCTCCCTTACTTCTTCCTCGGGGGCATCCACCAGATGGTGCCAGGTGAGGAATTGCCTGCACAGGACAGGAAAACGCTGCCTGGGGATGCTGGTGTGTCCCAGAGCTGGGATGTTTGCTCTGCCAGGGGTTTGTGGGCTCGCTGATTCTGTCACCCCCATGACCCTGGCCCTGCCACGGGGCTGGGGAGAGGGTGATGGGTTCTGCCCAGGAGCCTTCCAGGACAGGGCTGTGCCCAGAGGGAGCCCCTGACCTCCCCGTGCTGCCCGCAGGGACCTTTGCTGTCATCAGCATCATTGTTGGCAACATCTGCAACGAGCTGGCCCCGGAGTCGGACTTCCAGTACTTCAACCACACCAGCAACGAGAGCAGGGTGAACACCACGGCCCTGGAGGCAGCCAGGCTGGAGATCTCTGCCACCCTGGCCTGCCTGACAGCCATCATACAGGTGAGGGCCCTGCTGTGTCCCTGAGAGCCAGGCTCTCCCCGGAGCAGACGTGGTGGTGGTGGCAGGTGCTCAAAGAGGCCCCGCTTCTGGGTGGATGATGCCTCGAAATAGATATTTTTGGGGATTTTTAGTCTTGGGGTGGAATTCTCCCTGTGGACGATCCAAGAAGGGCACTCAGCCCTGAATGCAGGTGGATAATGGCTCAATATAGAAATTTTTGGGGATTTTTGGTCTTGGAGTGGAATTCTCTATGGGGACAATCCATTAGCCCTGAGTAGGGGCGGATTATGGCTCAAAATAGAGATTTTTGGGGATTTTTAGTCTTGGGGTGGAATTCTCCATGTGGACAATCCAAGAATGGCGCTCTTAGCCCTGAGTGGGGCCTCAAAATAGAGATTTTTGGGCATTTTTTGGTCTTGGGATGGAATTCTCTGTGGGGAAAATCCATTAGCCTTGAGTGGGGGTGGATTATGGCTCAAAATAGAGATTTTTGGGGATTTTTGGTCTTGGGGGGGAATTCTCTATGTGGACAATCCAAGAAGGGCACTCAGCCCTGAATGCAGGTGGATAATGTCTCAAAATAGAGATTTTTGGGGATTTTTAGTCTTGGGGTGGAATACCCCCTGTGGACAATCCAAAAAGGGTACTCAGCCCTGAATGCAGGTGGGTAATGGTTCAAAATAGAGATTTTTGGGGATTTTTGGTCCTGGGGTGGAATTCTCCATGTGGACAATCCAAGAATGGCACTCAACCCTGAATGGGGGCAGATGATGGCCCAAAATTGAGATTTTTGATCTTGGGGTGGAATTCTCCATGTGGACAATCCAAGAAGGGCACTCAGCCCTGAATACAGGTGGATTACGGCTCAAAATAAAGATTTTTGGGGATTTTTGGTCTTGGTGTGGAATTCTCCATGTGGACAATCCGAGAATGGCACTCTTAGCCCCGCTGTCCCCACCCCTGCTGCGGGACTCCCCTGTTTGTGCTCTCCCAGATGATCCCCCTGCCCCACACAGGCTCTGACCACATCTCCTCTGCCTCTCCAGCTGGGCCTGGGCTTCCTGCAGTTCGGCTTCGTGGCCATCTACCTGTCAGAGTCCTTCATCAGGGGCTTCATGACGGCGGCGGGGCTGCAGATCCTCATCTCCGTGCTCAAGTACGTCTTCGGCTTGACAGTCCCATCTTACACCGGGCCCTTAGCTATCGTCTACGTAAGTGGGGGCTCTGCACAGCCACCTTCCCCCCAACCCCGGCAGCACCACCACCCCTGCCTGGGAAACAGGGCCCAGGAGATCAGGAAAGGGCGGGGAGAAAGGGGAATCCCTGCCCCAGCAGCGTAGGTTGAATGTTAGGAAAAGGTTTTTTTACAGAAAGGGTGATAAAGGTCTGGAATGGTTCTGGAATCACCATCCCCGGGGGTGTTTGAAACAAGCCTGGGTGCCAGCGTTGAGTTGAGGAATGGGAATGTCAGGGAATGGGTTGGACTCGATGATCTTGAAGGTCTCTTCCAACCTTGTGATTCTGTGATTAACAAAGCCTGGATGTGGCACTGGGTGCCAGGGTTTAGTTGATGTGTCAGGGAATGGGTTGGACTCGATGATCTTGAAGGTCTCTTCCAACCTGTGTCACTACAGGACACGAAAGATCACAAGCACAGCACCATTCTCAAGGTGAAGGAAGAAAGAGAAAGTTTATTTTCTGAGTCCAACATTTATAGTTTTCCAAAAGTGACAGCGGATTAGAGGGTGACAGTGCCACCTCTCCAATGACACTGGTTAAACGAACAGTCTATCAATTTTCTCTTCTTCCATAAAAGAAGACAAAACAATCAGTTATTTACAGAAAGTGTCTGAGAAAGTTCACCACAAGAATGTCAACATCAGAAGGTTTAGAAAATTTTAAAAAACCTGGGTGACATCCCTGGTGATTCTGTGTTCCCCAGCCAGCATTATCCAAGCTTGGATGTGTTTAAAACAGACTGGATGTGGCACAGGGTTTAGTTGAGGTGTTGGGACTGGGTTGGACTCGATGATCATGAAGGTCTTTTCCAACCTGGTGGTTCTGTGACTCTGTGAATTCTGTGTTCCCCAGCCAGCATTATCCAAGCTTGGATGTGTTTAAAACAGACTGGATGTGGCACAGGGTTTAGTTGAGGTGTTGGGACTGGGTTGGACTCGATGATCATGAAGGTCTTTTCCAACCTGGTGGTTCTGTGACTCTGTGAATTCTGTGTTCCCCAGCCAGCATTATCCAAGCTTGGATGTGTTTAAAACAGACTGGATGTGGCACAGGGTTTAGTTGAGGTGTTGGGACTGGGTTGGACTCGATGATCATGAAGGTCTTTTCCAACCTGGTGGTTCTGTGACTCTGTGAATTCTGTGTTCCCCAGCCAGCATTATCCAAGCTTGGATGTGTTTAAAACAGACTGGATGTGGCACAGGGTTTAGTTGAGGTGTTGGGACTGGGTTGGACTCGATGATCATGAAGGTCTTTTCCAACCTGGTGGTTCTGTGACTCTGTGAATTCTGTGTTCCCCAGCCAGCATTATCCAAGCTTGGATGTGTTTAAAACAGACTGGATGTGGCACAGGGTTTAGTTGAGGTGTTGGGACTGGGTTGGACTCGATGATCATGAAGGTCTTTTCCAACCTGGTGGTTCTGTGACTCTGTGAATTCTGTGTTCCCCAGCCAGCATTATCCAAGCTTGGATGTGTTTAAAACAGACTGGATGTGGCACAGGGTTTAGTTGAGGTGTTGGGACTGGGTTGGACTCGATGATCATGAAGGTCTTTTCCAACCTGGTGGTTCTGTGACTCTGTGAATTCTGTGTTCCCCAGCCAGCATTATCCAAGCTTGGATGTGTTTAAAACAGACTGGATGTGGCACAGGGTTTAGTTGAGGTGTTGGGACTGGGTTGGACTCGATGATCATGAAGGTCTTTTCCAACCTGGTGGTTCTGTGACTCTGTGAATTCTGTGTTCCCCAGCCAGCATTATCCAAGCTTGGATGTGTTTAAAACAGACTGGATGTGGCACAGGGTTTAGTTGAGGTGTTGGGACTGGGTTGGACTCGATGATCATGAAGGTCTTTTCCAACCTGGTGGTTCTGTGACTCTGTGAATTCTGTGTTCCCCAGCCAGCATTATCCAAGCTTGGATGTGTTTAAAACAGACTGGATGTGGCACAGGGTTTAGTTGAGGTGTTGGGACTGGGTTGGACTCGATGATCATGAAGGTCTTTTCCAACCTGGTGGTTCTGTGACTCTGTGAATTCTGTGTTCCCCAGCCAGCATTATCCAAGCTTGGATGTGTTTAAAACAGACTGGATGTGGCACAGGGTTTAGTTGAGGTGTTGGGACTGGGTTGGACTCGATGATCATGAAGGTCTTTTCCAACCTGGTGGTTCTGTGACTCTGTGAATTCTGTGTTCCCCAGCCAGCATTATCCAAGCTTGGATGTGTTTAAAACAGACTGGATGTGGCACAGGGTTTAGTTGAGGTGTTGGGACTGGGTTGGACTCGATGATCATGAAGGTCTTTTCCAACCTGGTGGTTCTGTGACTCTGTGAATTCTGTGTTCCCCAGCCAGCATTATCCAAGCTTGGATGTGTTTAAAACAGACTGGATGTGGCACAGGGTTTAGTTGAGGTGTTGGGACTGGGTTGGACTCGATGATCATGAAGGTCTTTTCCAACCTGGTGGTTCTGTGACTCTGTGAATTCTGTGTTCCCCAGCCAGCATTATCCAAGCTTGGATGTGTTTAAAACAGACTGGATGTGGCACAGGGTTTAGTTGAGGTGTTGGGACTGGGTTGGACTCGATGATCATGAAGGTCTTTTCCAACCTGGTGGTTCTGTGACTCTGTGAATTCTGTGTTCCCCAGCCAGCATTATCCAAGCTTGGATGTGTTTAAAACAGACTGGATGTGGCACAGGGTTTAGTTGAGGTGTTGGGACTGGGTTGGACTCGATGATCATGAAGGTCTTTTCCAACCTGGTGGTTCTGTGACTCTGTGAATTCTGTGTTCCCCAGCCAGCATTATCCAAGCTTGGATGTGTTTAAAACAGACTGGATGTGGCACAGGGTTTAGTTGAGGTGTTGGGACTGGGTTGGACTCGATGATCATGAAGGTCTTTTCCAACCTGGTGGTTCTGTGACTCTGTGAATTCTGTGTTCCCCAGCCAGCATTATCCAAGCTTGGATGTGTTTAAAACAGACTGGATGTGGCACAGGGTTTAGTTGAGGTGTTGGGACTGGGTTGGACTCGATGATCATGAAGGTCTTTTCCAACCTGGTGGTTCTGTGACTCTGTGAATTCTGTGTTCCCCAGCCAGCATTATCCAAGCTTGGATGTGTTTAAAACAGACTGGATGTGGCACAGGGTTTAGTTGAGGTGTTGGGACTGGGTTGGACTCGATGATCATGAAGGTCTTTTCCAACCTGGTGGTTCTGTGACTCTGTGAATTCTGTGTTCCCCAGCCAGCATTATCCAAGCTTGGATGTGTTTAAAACAGACTGGATGTGGCACAGGGTTTAGTTGAGGTGTTGGGACTGGGTTGGACTCGATGATCATGAAGGTCTTTTCCAACCTGGTGGTTCTGTGACTCTGTGAATTCTGTGTTCCCCAGCCAGCATTATCCAAGCTTGGATGTGTTTAAAACAGACTGGATGTGGCACAGGGTTTAGTTGAGGTGTTGGGACTGGGTTGGACTCGATGATCATGAAGGTCTTTTCCAACCTGGTGGTTCTGTGACTCTGTGAATTCTGTGTTCCCCAGCCAGCATTATCCAAGCTTGGATGTGTTTAAAACAGACTGGATGTGGCACAGGGTTTAGTTGAGGTGTTGGGACTGGGTTGGACTCGATGATCATGAAGGTCTTTTCCAACCTGGTGGTTCTGTGACTCTGTGAATTCTGTGTTCCCCAGCCAGCATTATCCAAGCTTGGATGTGTTTAAAACAGACTGGATGTGGCACAGGGTTTAGTTGAGGTGTTGGGACTGGGTTGGACTCGATGATCATGAAGGTCTTTTCCAACCTGGTGGTTCTGTGACTCTGTGAATTCTGTGTTCCCCAGCCAGCATTATCCAAGCTTGGATGTGTTTAAAACAGACTGGATGTGGCACAGGGTTTAGTTGAGGTGTTGGGACTGGGTTGGACTCGATGATCATGAAGGTCTTTTCCAACCTGGTGGTTCTGTGACTCTGTGAATTCTGTGTTCCCCAGCCAGCATTATCCAAGCTTGGATGTGTTTAAAACAGACTGGATGTGGCACAGGGTTTAGTTGAGGTGTTGGGACTGGGTTGGACTCGATGATCATGAAGGTCTTTTCCAACCTGGTGGTTCTGTGACTCTGTGAATTCTGTGTTCCCCAGCCAGCATTATCCAAGCTTGGATGTGTTTAAAACAGACTGGATGTGGCACAGGGTTTAGTTGAGGTGTTGGGACTGGGTTGGACTCGATGATCATGAAGGTCTTTTCCAACCTGGTGGTTCTGTGACTCTGTGAATTCTGTGTTCCCCAGCCAGCATTATCCAAGCTTGGATGTGTTTAAAACAGACTGGATGTGGCACAGGGTTTAGTTGAGGTGTTGGGACTGGGTTGGACTCGATGATCATGAAGGTCTTTTCCAACCTGGTGGTTCTGTGACTCTGTGAATTCTGTGTTCCCCAGCCAGCATTATCCAAGCTTGGATGTGTTTAAAACAGACTGGATGTGGCACAGGGTTTAGTTGAGGTGTTGGGACTGGGTTGGACTCGATGATCATGAAGGTCTTTTCCAACCTGGTGGTTCTGTGACTCTGTGAATTCTGTGTTCCCCAGCCAGCATTATCCAAGCTTGGATGTGTTTAAAACAGACTGGATGTGGCACAGGGTTTAGTTGAGGTGTTGGGACTGGGTTGGACTCGATGATCATGAAGGTCTTTTCCAACCTGGTGGTTCTGTGACTCTGTGAATTCTGTGTTCCCCAGCCAGCATTATCCAAGCTTGGATGTGTTTAAAACAGACTGGATGTGGCACAGGGTTTAGTTGAGGTGTTGGGACTGGGTTGGACTCGATGATCATGAAGGTCTTTTCCAACCTGGTGGTTCTGTGACTCTGTGAATTCTGTGTTCCCCAGCCAGCATTATCCAAGCTTGGATGTGTTTAAAACAGACTGGATGTGGCACAGGGTTTAGTTGAGGTGTTGGGACTGGGTTGGACTCGATGATCATGAAGGTCTTTTCCAACCTGGTGGTTCTGTGACTCTGTGAATTCTGTGTTCCCCAGCCAGCATTATCCAAGCTTGGATGTGTTTAAAACAGACTGGATGTGGCACAGGGTTTAGTTGAGGTGTTGGGACTGGGTTGGACTCGATGATCATGAAGGTCTTTTCCAACCTGGTGGTTCTGTGACTCTGTGAATTCTGTGTTCCCCAGCCAGCATTATCCAAGCTTGGATGTGTTTAAAACAGACTGGATGTGGCACAGGGTTTAGTTGAGGTGTTGGGACTGGGTTGGACTCGATGATCATGAAGGTCTTTTCCAACCTGGTGTTGTGATTCTGTATTCCCTAGCCAGCATTATCTGAGCTTGGATGCGTTTAAAACAGACTGGATGTGGCACTGGATGCCAGGGCTTAGTTGAGGTGTTGGGGCTGGGATGATCGGGAAGGTCTCTTCCAACCTTGTGGTTCTGTGATTAACAAAGCCTGGATGTGGCACTGGGTGCCAGGGTTTAGTTGAGGTGTCAGGGAATGGGTTGGACTCGATGATCTTGAAGGTCTCTTCCAACCTGTGTCACTACAGGACACGAAAGATCACAAGCACAGCACCATTCTCAAGGTGAAGGAAGAAAGAGAAAGTTTATTTTCTGAGTCCAACATTTATAGTTTTCCAAAAGTGACAGCGGATTAGAGGGTGACAGTGCCACCTCTCCAATGACACTGGTTAAACGAACAGTCTATCAATTTTCTCTTCTTCCATAAAAGAAGACAAAACAATCAGTTATTTACAGAAAGTGTCTGAGAAAGTTCACCACAAGAATGTCAACATCAGAAGGTTTAGAAAATTTTAAAAAACCTGGGTGACATCCCTGGTGATTCTGTGTTCCCCAGCCAGCATTATCCAAGCTTGGATGTGTTTAAAACAGACTGGATGTGGCACAGGGTTTAGTTGAGGTGTTGGGACTGGGTTGGACTCGATGATCATGAAGGTCTTTTCCAACCTGGTGGTTCTGTGACTCTGTGAATTCTGTGTTCCCCAGCCAGCATTATCTGAGCCCTGCCCATGGTTTTAGTGAGGAATGATGGAATGGGGCTGGGATCCTGGGGGTATGAACTGAATTGCTTTGCAGCAGGAGTCTTGCAGAGTTGTCAGCAGCACAAATGTTTCCTCTGAGCAGGTTTGGCCATTCCCGGGATTTCCTGGGTCTTCCATGGGTGCATCCTGTGTTGATGCAGCCAGAACTGCATTGAATCACCAGCCTGGGCCCAGGGCTGGGGGCTGACCCCTCAGCAGAGGGGTTTTTAGCACTGCTCACATCTCAGGGTGTTGATTGTGGTAACAAGTGCTGTCCGTTGTTCTGTCCATGTTGTCCAGAGTGTGTGGCTCGCTGTGACCCCTCCTCCTGTTCTCTCCCCTTCAGACATTCATTGACATTTGTAAAGGTCTGCCCCAAACCAACCTGGCCTCCCTGGTCTATGCCCTGGTCAGCTCTGTGCTCCTGATCGTTGTCAAGGAGCTCAACCTGAAGTACATGAAGAAGATCCGGATGCCCATCCCGATGGAGATCATCATTGTAAGTGACACCTGGGCTGTCCCTGGAGCCTCCCCTGGCCTCACAGCCCCTGCTCTCAGCAGGGCCACCATGTAGAGCATCTACACAGCGAGTGTGACACGGCCCCCACGTGGTTTGGGCTCAGAAACTGGGCCAGCCCCATGCTCATCCCTGCACTGCATCCTGGTGATGCTGAGGGTGAAGAAAATAACCCCTGCTGGGACTGTCCTCGCCTTCCCCAGCCCAAACTTGGTGCTGGTTTTATTCTGTCAGCTCTGGGAGCGTGGCAGGGTGAATGCCCTGAGCCAGCCCAGCTCTTCCTGCTCACAGCTCTTTATTCTCTGTCCCTGCAGGTGATCGTGGCCACCGCAATCTCCGGCAGCTTCAACATGCCCGACAAGTATGGGATGCCAATAGTGGGGAAAATCAGCATGGGGTAAGAGCTTGTGCAGCTCTGATTCACCTTCCAGACAGTTTTCCTTCCTCCTCCTCCTCCTCCAGCATGGAAAACACCTCACTCTTCCCTGCAAGCCCAGAATCCCCTTCCTGGAGTGTCAGCCTGCCCTGTGACACAACCACCCCCATCCTGTGCGGGGATTGTGCCATCCCTGAACCCTTCTGACAGCCAGCACTGTCACACCTTCTCCCCTGTGCTCTGAGTGCAGGTTCCCAGAGCCCACCCTGCCCCTGGTGAGCAAGTGGAAGGACATGGTGGGCACAGCTTTCTCTCTGGCCATCGTGGGCTACGTGATCAACCTGGCCATGGGCAGGACCCTGGCAGCCAAGCATGGCTACAGCGTGGACCCCAACCAGGTATGGCTGGGGCTGGGGCAGCCAGGGGCTGCTGCCTTTGCTCTCAGGCGTGAAGGGAAGAGCTCACAGCGTGAAGGGAGGACGTTCAGACGTGCCGGGCTCGGAGCAGACGTGCTGCTCCCGAGGAGGCTCCGTGGCTTTGTGCCATGTAGGGGGCAAAAGGACACGGCAGAGCCCCATCCCATGGGCTGGAGAGAGGCTGGAACAGGGAAAGGAGCTTTAGGCTGGGCTCTGTGCCTTGCTCCCCCTCCAGACTCAGCGTTTTGGCAGCTTGAGGTGCGTGCACTGCTCGGGGAGCAGAGAAAGACCTGGATTCCTGGTGTGTCACCTAGATACTCTGAGAGGCAGGACATTAAATAATCCTCTTTTGTCATCCCTGGCACAGTGGCAGCTTTCAACAGCAGCCACACATACCACATGGAGCCCTGCCCTGAGTGTGTCAACAGATGACACACAATGTTTATGTGGAATTGTGCTTCCAGGTTTCCCTGCTACACCAGGGCTTAGCCCAGATCTTACTGGAAGGAAAGAGTCTGGGATGCACTGCAGGGAACCCAGAGCCTGCCCTGGCCACATGAACCAGCCTCAGGCCCCTGCTCCCTTGTCATGTGTCAGCCCTTCTGATTCATTCTCCACATCTCCACAGGAAATGCTGGCCCTGGGCTGCAGCAACTTCTTTGGATCCTTCTTCAAAATCCACGTGATCTGCTGTGCCCTCTCTGTCACCCTCGCCGTGGATGGGGCAGGAGCGAAATCCCAAGTTAGTTCCTCTTCCTTCTCTTCCTCCTCCTCTCCCCTTGCATTCCCTCTGGATCACAAAGTGCAGTAGCTGCCAGCCTGACTGTGCAGCTCTGGAGAAGTTTCACACACAAGTGCTTCAGGCTGCTGCTGTTAAAGCAGAATTTCCTCCCTCCCCAAGCCCATTTTGGTCCCTGATTTGCTTCTCTGGGTTGGGCACAGAAGGAGGGATCTCAGTCTGCAGTCCCACTCTGGACTGGGCAGCGAGGGAAGTTTGGGGTTATCTGTGAGATCTGCAAACCCCTGCCTGTTTTCAGAGGCAAACATCCTCTCCCATAAAATGCTGCAGTGCCCAGTTGTGCCCCTGACTACACACCCAGGGCAGCTTTGAGAAGCCCTGATGTTTGCAGAAGTGATTTTCTTTCCTCTTTGCAGGTGGCAAGTTTCTTTGTGGCTCTGGTGGTCATGGTGACAATGCTGTCCCTGGGAATCTACCTCGAGCCTCTTCCAAAGGTAACACAAACATCTGTGCAGGCAGAGCCATTGCAACACCCACTCTCCACACCCAAACACGGGCACAGCCTGGCTCCAAAAAAACCCTGATGCAAACAGAAGCACGGGACGGTTTGTTCCTGGCCTGGGGACCTGTCTGCACGGGCTGGCTGGAATCACACAATCACACAGTCCCACAGTTCCGGGCTGGTTTGGCCTGGAAGGGACCTTAAACCTCATCCCTGCCACGGACAGTGACACCTTTCACTGTCCCAGGCTGCTCCAAGCCCTGTCCAAGCTGGCCTTGGGCAGGGATGGGGCAGCCACAGCTTCTCTGAGCAAATATAAGTGTAAATTATGGAGAAATAATCATCCAAATGACCCTGCTCAGATGCAAGAGAGATCTTTGTGAGCATCACCCTTGTGATGGGGCAAATATATGTGAGCAAATATAAGTGTAAATTATGAAAGAATCATCCAAATGACCCTGCTCAGATGCAAGTAGGAGCTTTGTGAGCATCACCCTTGTGATGGGGCAAATATAAGTGAGCAAATTGTAAATTATAGTGAAATAATCATCCAAATGCCCTGCTCAGATGCAAGTGAGAGCTTTGTGAGCATCACCCTTGTGATGGGGCAAATATAAGTGAGCAAACATAAGTTTAAATTATGGAGAAAGAATCATCCAAATGACCCTGCTCAGATGCAAGATCTTTGTGAGCATCCTTGCACCCTTAGGATGGGGCAAATATAAGTGAGCAAATAAGTGTAATTTATATATATAATATATAATATATATAATAAGTGTAAATTACAGTGAAAGAATCATCCAAATGTCCCTGCTCAGATGCAAGTGAGAGCTTTGTCAGCATCACCCTTGTGATGGGGCTGGCCCAAGGCAGGCAGGTGCTGCAGGAAAGCATCCACTGCCAAATGTGGCACATCCAGGTGTGGCTGACCCCTTTCCCTGTCCTCCACAGTCCGTGCTGGGAGCCCTCATTGCTGTGAACCTGAAAAACTCCCTCAAGCAGCTGGCTGACCCCTTCTACCTGTGGAAGAAGAGCAAGCTGGATTGTGTGAGTGCCTGGGTTGCTGAGAGGCGTCACCTGGCCAGGGCAGGATGAGCAGGACAAACCCAAAAAAGTATTTTGTGGGGTTTTGGGGGTGCGAGTCCCTTGCAGGAGGTGGGTTTGGCTCTCTTGGTGAGATGGTGCTGCCTGTCCTGCCCAGCTGAGCACGCTGCTGCGCAGAGCACATATCAGAGAGGCCTGAACTCTTACCTGCTGTGTTTAAATGCCAATCAAGAGCGGAGCCTGTTTGCCCAGAACTAGCCAAACCGGCCCTGCTCAATATCTGGAAGTCATGACTTAAAAACTCACACAATGGCCCTCCAGGGTGAGGAGAGCCCTTCAGAGCGATAAGGACTCCAGGCACTGGTTGATGTATAAACCCAGGCAGGGGGTGGCGGGGGAGTGAGAACGGAATTTGGAAATGTCTGACATAAAAAGAGAATGTTTGAACAGGACTCCCACAGCTGAGTGCCGTGTGTGGACACGGAGCCAATATCCTGTCAGGGCCCAACAAAACCCCTTATCGGGGCAATCAGGAGGAGTCCAGAGGGGCTGGCCCAAGCCATGAAGAGCTTTCCCAAAATCCTGCTCAAACAAGTGCTGGGGAAGAGCTGGGTTATCAATTTGGGCACATCTCTGAGCGGGTTCTGCTGCTGTGGGCTGAGGGGGGAGCTCTGTGGGCTCTGGCAGCTCAGCTGCTGCCCCTCTACCAGAGCACAGATGGACCCCACAGGGTTCACAGACCCCAAAAACCTGGGCAGAGCCCTGAGCGTGGACTGAGTGGAGATGGATGGTGCTGCCTGAGGAACATCCTGGCAGATGCCAGCGGAGCGAACGGGATTCCCCTGACCTTAATCTCCTTGGAATTTGAACTAGATTCAGTGTCCTGGCCCAAAATGGGGAGCACCATTCCTGGGTGATGTCAGAGCATTGGTGTTCATCACCTCAGTGCTGGTTGTGTTTCAGGACAGCTAATTCCAGCTAATTCTAATGATGGATGGATGGATGGATGGATGGATGGATGGATGGATGGATGCATGCATGGATGGAGGGAAGCTCTTCCTTGCCATTTATGCACAAAATTTACATAAATTAAGATATTGAAGGCATCAAAGTCACCCTTATTCATCCAAGGTCAAAGTTAGTTTTTATTCATTTTGAGGATGGGTTTAAAACAAGCTGATAATGATTTTCAGAGGGGATGTTTAAATGCAGGGCAGGACTGATCTCATATGGAGTGAGATGCTTGAGTGCTAACACATAAAAATGACAAATGGCAGAGCTCTGAGCCGGAGTGGGGCAGGTTTTGGTCTCCTCTGTCACACCTGGCCTCTCTGTGTTCAGATCATTCCTAGCAGGTGCTCAGGCAGTTTTCAGAGAGATGATTTCTGATTTTTTCTGAACTTCTCTGGCTGGCAGCAGGAGCTGCTCGGGGCTGGAGCAGGGAGCAGCAGATGGTGGGATCTGCAGGAGCCCCTTCCTGAAGAGCCAGGCCAATCCTTTTTGGGTGGAAGGAGCAGAGTGGGCGCTCGAGCAGCCGTGGAGAAACACCCTGGCTGCTTTTATGGCTGAATAGGAACTGGGGCTCCTGGCAAACTGCCCAGCAAGGATGGTTCACTCTAAAACATGCAGCAACTGCAGTGCTAGAACAGCTGCAGAATTCAGGGTTTGGCCTATTTATGTTGAGCTGGGAGGGTTCAAGAGCTCAGGATAGCAGCACAGAGCCATTTCCCATCCATTTTTTTCCCATCCATTTTCCCATCCATTTTCCTATCCAGTTTTCCCATGTATTTTTCCACCTATTTTTTTATCCATTTTTCCCATCCAGCTTTTCCCATCCAGTTTTTCCCATTCAGTTTTTCCACCCATTTTTCCCCCTCCATTTTTCCCCCTCCATTTTTCCCCCTCCATTTTCCCCCTCCACTTTTCCCATACATTTTCTCATCCACTTTTTCTCCTCCATTTTCCCCCTCCATTTTTCCCCTCCATTTTCCCCCCTCCATTTTTCATCCACCACTTTTCCCATACATTTTCTCATCCACTTTTTCTCCTCCATTTCCCCCCTCCATTTTCCCCTCTGCTTTTCCCCCCTCCATTTTTCCCCCTCCACTTTCCCCTCCACTTTCCCACCCATTTCCCACCCATTTCCCCTCCATTTCCCATCCATTTCCCACCCATTTCCCATCCATTTCCCACCCATTTCCCACCCATTTCCCCTCCATTTCCCACCCATTTCCCCTCCATTTCCCACCCATTTCCCATCCATTTTCCCATCCATCTCCCTCCACATCCCCACGGTTCATCTCCTCTCTCCCTCCTCTCCCTGCAGCTGGTCTGGCTCGTGAGTTTCCTCTCCGCTTTCTTCCTGAGCCTGCCCTACGGAGTGGCGGTGGGCGTGGGATTCTCCGTGCTCGTGGTGGTTTTCCACACCCAGTTGTGAGTACCTCGTGGCCCCCAGAACCACGGGAGATCTGCCAGGGGCAGGAGGAGGGACAGGTGATTTTTTAGAAGCGACCTCTGGCCCGCGGAACGCGCGGCAGGAGCCCCGGGGAGTGCAGGTGTCCTGCCCGGAATGCGCAAACAGGAATGGCAGGCGCCAATTTTACTGCCTGCATTCCCGCTCCCGTGCGCATCCCAGGGCAAGGGGAAGCCTCGAGGGATTTGCTTCACCCCACACAGTTCCCAGCTCACAAAATGAGTTAGTCCTTGTGGGAACCCAGGACATCCCTCTGGCTGTCCAGGACAGCCAGGACCCTGCCAGGGGGCTCAGAGACCCTGGCACAGAGCCCAAAACACCTGTGGGTTTGATTATGACCCATGGAGCAAATTACCAACCTTGTACGAAGATCAGCAAGCCACAACAGTTTAGGTAGAATATTAGTGAAGTTATCACAGGGTGGAACAGTAGATTTTGGGGGTTTTGGTATGGGGGTGCAGGAGGCAAGATGGAGGGAACTGGGTGTGTCCAGCCTTTCTCCTTCTTCTTCTTGGCCTCCATCTTCTGCTGTGATGGTGGCACTTTTGGATTGGTTTAGAGTAGAAGCTCACTGTCTAACATGGGTGATGGGTATTGGGAAGTAATAGTAAACATTGTACATGTAGTTTTTAGTATAAAGACATAACACTGCCCTGGGGGCAGGCAGAGTGCCTGGAACTGTCCTGCTGGATGGACCTTGGCAGGGCAGGAGAAATTTTTTATAGATAAGATACAATAAACAACCTTGAGACCGAGAAATGAAGAGCCCTGACTCCTTCTTCGAGCACTGGGCTGGGAAAAGAGACTTTGGAACTTTTCTCGGGGTCGCTCTGGCAAGCGAGAGATCCCGACAAGTCCTGTCTGTGTGCAGGGCCCTGGTGGGAGGTGTTCTCACCACTTTTAATCCATTAAAGCCCTTTCTTAATATTTCCCAGTCTGGCATCTCAAAATACTGATCTTTTTTTGCCCTGTGGACTCTGGGTGTAAGAGTTTTCACAGAGCAAATGTTCAAATCCTGGGGTGGAATGTGAAGAAGAAGCAGTTTTATTTCCCCTAATGCTGATCCCTTCTTTTCTGCAGCCGCAACGGCTCTGCCCTGGGCCAGGTGACTTCCACTGACATCTACAAGAACCCCAAAACCTACAACAAGGTGAGCTGCAGATAAAACACCCTCAGAGAAAATGCTGCTCTTTGCCACTGGTGCCCAGGCTTGCTCTGAGCTCCTGTCTCTGGTGCAGGTCCATGAAGTTAATGGGATTAAAATCATCACCTACTGCTCGCCGCTGTATTTCGCCAACTCAGAGATATTCCGGGAGAAAATCATAGCCAAGGTGAGCAATTCCTCAACAAATCCCTCCCTGAAGCCAATCCCAAACTGCCCTTGCTCTCTCCTGTGTCGCTACACAGAGGTAATTAAGCTGTGGATAATCATGGACAATGGTCACATCCACTCTCTCCTCCTCAATCCTCCTCTCCCTGATCCTCAGGGCTGTTTGCAGAGCTCATTTTAGAGGCTGTGCCCAAATCCTGGTAGGTTCCCCCTCCAAGCTCTGCCAAAACAGGGGCATCCTGATATTCCAATTCTCCCCCTGCATGTGCAGGTTCCCCAAGTTCCAGGAGATGTTTGGATGCCATCAGGATCACCCCGCTCCAGTGCCCAGCTGGTGCCCCAGGCTGGGAAATGTCAGGGAAGGAACAGCAGCTCCTGACTCTTGGAACAGACTTTTTAAGGAAAAAAAAATCTCTCTTTCCCACAGACAGGGGTGGATCCTGGCAAGGTGTACTTGGCCAGGAGGAAATTTGTGAAACAGCAGGGGAAGGGCACAGCACAAGCACCAGCAAAGCTCCCAAAATT
>VZSU01001525.1:27152-38002 GCA_013398715.1 Nesospiza acunhae
TGTGTCCATGAGTACCACCCCAAGTCCCCATCAGACAGCTCCTCTTGACATGGGATTTTCTGCACTGTTTTCCTGGCCACATTTTCCACCTCTGACCCCCTTTCCTCCCCACCTACATCTCCATTCCTCCCCAAACCTGAAGGTGCAGGAGAAGTGGGAATGGCTGGGAGGCTGGGGAGGAGGCTGGAATGGGAACATGGGGAACGATCTGCAGAAACAATCTGCAGAAACAATCTGCAGAAACAATCTGCAGGCAGCTTTGGCCTCTTTCTCTGGGGTTGTGTCAGCAATTCAGCCCTTTCAAAGCCCATTTCTCAGTCACCCCGTTTGCTTTGCAATGCTGAGCAGTTTTGAAATAAATGCATCATGTAAATTATCCTAAATCCAGCCCCAAGGGACAGCCAGGCTGGAGTTAGTCCAGATTAAAACCCTTCATATCAGTGGGTAGAGGTGCAGTCACCGGCCAGGACCCCACCTGTGCCCTGCCCTGACTCTGCACCTCTGCTCTGCCTCAGACCTTGTCTTTGCAAGAGCTCCAGAAGGACTTTGAGAGCGCCTCTCCAACAGACACCAACAACAACCAGACCACTGCCAACGGTGCCAGCATCTCCTACATCACATTCCGCCCTCCTGCCCCCGGGGCTGGGCCAGGGCAGAGCCCTGGGGAGCTGGGCAGCACCCCCACCCTGCAGGGCAGCACCCTCAGCGTGCTGCCCACAGCAGACACCGACCCTGTGCTGGCAGCACCGCCCTACATCAGCTTCCACACCATCATCCTGGACATGAGTGGGGTGTGCTTTGTGGACCTGATGGGCACAAAGGCTCTCAGCAAGGTGAGTTCTGTGCAGGGACCTTCTGCTCTCTCACACGAAGGTGTTTGTGCACCTCAATTCACAGAATCACAGAATGAACAGGTTGGAAGAGACCTTAAAGATCACGGAGTCCAACCCAGCCCCAACACTTCAGCCAAACCCTGGCACCCAGTGCCACATCCAGGCTTTGTTAAACACAAAGGGATGGTGACTGCACCACCTCCCCAGGCAGCCATTCCAGAACTTTATCACCCTTTCTGTGAAAATTTTTTTCCTAATGTCCAACCTGTATTTCTCTTGGTATAGCTCGAGCCTGTGTCCTTTGTTTATATCAGTTCCTGGAGAAAGAGCCCAGCCCCACCTGAGCACAGCCACCTTTCAGGAGCTGTGGAGAGTGATGAGGGCAGCCCTGAGTCTCCTTTTCTCCCTCAGTTGCTTCCCCACAGGGCTTGTGTTCCAGTTGTTTGGCTTTTCCACTTCTGCACCTCTGATCTTCTCCTTCAGCCCCAGCACTGATAAAAGTCTTTATGCATAAACACAAAGCTGGAGCAGCAGTGTTTTTAATCCTCTCTCTCCCATCTCATCCCTTCCAGTTGTGTTCCAGTTACCAGAAGATTGGGATCAAAGTGTTCTTGGCAAACGTGCATGGTAAGAATCCCCAAAGAACACATTTCCGTGGGATCTCCCCCCATTTCTGAGCTGCTGACAAACAGCAAACCCTTTTCTGTTCTTTATTCAAACTGTGACATGTCAGTCCTTTGCTGGACCAGGCCAGAACAGATAAAAGGAAAAAAAAAACAGAAGAAAGGAAAGAGAATCCCTGTTCTCTGTGTGTGAAATCAATGCTTTCATTTGGGAAGTGATAAAGCTGGAACATCTCCAACTCAGCATGCAAGAAAACAGATCCCCACACTCATTTCCGCTGCAAAACTGCTTCTTCTGAGCCTTGCCTGAGCTCAGAGGACCCCAGCAGCCACACAGACCTCCAGAATTCCTCCTGTGCTTTCCTTCTCATTCAGCTGTCTCCTTTCTCCAGCCCAGGTGTACGATGACATCAGCACAGGGGGAGTCTTTGAGGAAGGAGGCCTGGACCCAAGTCACATCTTCCTGACCATCCACGATGCTGTTTTGTTTGCACTGGCCAGTATCAGAGAGTTTGTCCACCCACCCATCTTGGAAGAGGTAAATTTGCTCCCCAGCCCACAGGATTCTCCTGTTTGGCTTCCAGACTGTGTCAGCACAATGGAAAAATAACATTTTATTACCTAAAGAAGCTTCATGTTTATCTCAAGTGGTAAAGGCCTAAATCCAGCAAATTATTTAATATTCCAGTTGTTTATGGGCTGAGCACCTTGTGATGGAATGGATTTCCATGGGAACTCAGAAGTGTCAATTTTTTTTAGTGTCAGTTTGTTTTACACAAACCCTTGGCTGAGAGATGAGTGCTGTGCCAGCCTGGAGGAGCCAGGAGAGCTGTTCCAGCACCGTGCCCTCAGTTTGGTGCTGGTTGGAACAAGGAAAGGCAGAATTTGGCCCCCAGTGATGAAGAAATGAAGGCAAAGCTTGTGCAGCTGGAATAACCCTGGCATCCATGAGTGCTCCACTGGTGGGAGAACAGGAGGAATTCTGAGGCAGGAATGTGGCCCATGCTGGTGGCACAGCATCCAACAGGCTCTGTCCTCAAACAGGGGTTGGTTTATTGTGTGCCAGCTGGAGTTGGCACCAGTAGCGCCAGTTATCTCCCCAGGAGGAGTTAAGGTATCTCCTGTCAAAGCAGAGCAATAGGAAATGCAGATAAACACCTGGAGCAGGTCTCCTCCTGGGCTTCTCCTGGCATTTCCCTCAGAGCATGGGTCACCTTCTAGGCCTGGCTTAATCACTGTTTTCACTCCTTTTGACCCTGCACTCTGCTAATTTGTGGAATCAACTCTTCCCTGCACAGAGGCCGACCCAGACAGAGCTCTCCATCTATGATGAGTCTGTGGATGAGGGCAGTGCAGAATACAAGAACCTGGAGGAGGTGAGTTGTAGTGCCAGGGGTCACTGCAGCTATGGGTATGAGGCAGAAATCAGAACTTTAATTGGGATTGATTAGATGGGAAATCATGTGGAAGTACTGCAGTGCTTCGGAAAGTTAATTGCAGATAGAATTTTAAATCCCTGTCTTGAGGGGCTCTGGAAGGCAGCAGGATGAGGAGCAGGTAGCCTGAACCCAGGCTGAACCTGGGCCACACAGCTCAGGTTCAGCCAAACCTGTGGTCTCCACACACTGGGGGGAATTAAGAGAACCAGGTTTTGGTTCACACCCAAAAGAAGTGAAGATTTTCAGCACAGGCTTTGTAAATGCTGCAGTGATTTTCACCCACATGTGGGCCTTGGGAGGAGCTCCCCTCCAGGCCTGCCCTTCCCCGTGCTGTCCATGCCCAGCTGGAAGCTGGAGAAGGGCTGGAGCTCCTGGGGGTGTTTGTGTGACAAATGACACTGAGCTGTGTCGCCAGCCCTGACCCTGCTCATCCACTGTGCCCTTTAGGAGATGTTTGGGAGCATGTTCCACTCAGAGACCCAGACAGCTCTGTGAGCACAGCGAGCACTGGGCAGACCCTCCAGAGGAGACTCCTCCAGACCCTCCAGAGGAGATTCCTCTCTCCCACCTCTCCATGGAGAGCTGTGCTTCTGCCTGTGGTTACACCAGGTTTGCAATGAGGCCATCACCCTCCAGAACTGCCAGATCCTTCCTCCTCCATGCTCTGCTCATGGCAAACCCTCCAGAGGAGACTTCTCCAGAGGAGACTCTTCTCTCCCACCTCTCCATGGAGAGCTGTGCTTCTACCTGGGGTTACAAGAGGTTTTCAATGAGGCCATCACCCTCCAGAACTGCCAAATCCTCCCTCCTCCATGCTCTGCTCATGGCAAACCCTCCAGAGAAGACTCCTCCAGAGAAGAATCCTCTCTCCCACCTCTCCATGGAGAGCTGTGCTTCTGCCTGGGGTTACACCAGGTTTGCAATGAGGCCATCACCCTCCAGAACTGCCAGACCCTCCCTGCTCTGCTCGTGGCACTCAGAGCAGAGGACTCTGAGCAGGCAGAGCCAGCTGGGGCAGCAGGAGCTCAGCAGATGCCATCTGATGGATTCTCAGCTGCAGGCAGGTGCCTGAGCTCAGGGGATGTTCAGCCACCCCTTTGTCCCTCACCATCCTTCTGCCCCACTGGAATTGCATCCCCTGGCCGTCCTGCTCCTTGCCTTTCCCTCCTGCCTGTTTCCCCCACCAAGTGAAACACAAGCAAACACTGAAAGCCTTTCAGGAGGTGTGGCAGGGCAGCTGTGCCAGCTGCTCTCTGATGTGCACTGACCCCGAGGGGGGCTGGCACTGCAGCCCCCCGAATCCCCCTGCATGTCTCTGCAGCCTCTGCCTCTCCTCTTCTGTGTCCCAGCATCCCAAAAAAACACTGCCTCAGACCAGTGCTGTGTTTCTGACACCCGAAAGACCTCAGGACTCTCTCAGCAGGGCTAAATTCTGAAATATATATATTTTTTTCTTACTAATAGGACAGGTTCGTACTCAGAAATAAGAATTATATGCACATTGTCCTGCCTGCCCAGTGGGTTGAGTACATCTGAAAACAGATTCTATTTTAAAATGCTATTTCTATTTTAACACTCTAAAATATTACAAATACAAGCAAGATTTAGTGTATGGTTTTGAAGTACACAGACGTTATTGAGCTGATTGCTGAAGGCTTCCTGGGGCTTTCCTGCAGCTCCCAGATGTCTCATTTTTAAGGAAAATAGAGTTTTCTGAACCATCCTTGCTAGACAGTCACTGAAGGAAACAACAGCAGCAGCCTGCCAGTTTGGTTTTATGTAACATCTCAATAACCAAGTCACCATTTCTCTACCTCAATTTCTGATTATGTGGTGCAGGAGAGTAATAAAACCAAAGGAGGGCAGAAAACCCCACTAGCTGATGGTTATTACTTATTTTAATCTTAGACAACAGTGGTTTCTCCAGAAATATCCATGTATAACTTATTTTACAAGGCAAAGCAAGAGATTAGGTCTCTTAAATTATCTTTGAGGGTGATTCCTCATGGCCTTTTGTACTGCCTGAGTGCTCCTTTTAAAAAGTGCTAATTTGGAAAGAAAGGAAACGAAGAAATTGGTGCAGAGCAACAAGAAACTGTCCTGATCAATATTTTTGGGTCTCTGAGGTGGCATCAAATTAAAAGAGGGAAGTTCCAGTTCCCAGCTCTACATTCAGAATTCCTTACAGGAGGTTCATTTCCCAGCCTGGGGTCTGACAGGAAAATGGAGGAATCCTCAGAGCAGATTGTATTTCCTGAACTTCCTACAAGAATGGCATGGGATGTCACGAGAAATGGCTCGGAAAGAGAAACAGTGCCTCTCCTGCAAATCATGACCCAGGCAGAAGGAAAACCCATTTCTGTAGCCGAATTCTGGGTCAATTCTGGCAATAAACGTTACACCAGCAGGTAAATGGCACTGCTGGAGGCACAATGTGGCCAAAGTCATAATTCCCAAGTGCCTGGGCAGAGAATTAGGGGAGCTCAAAGTCACGCTGGTGAAATATTTTCACTTCCGGTCAAATATTCCTTTTATTGCTCTTAAGTAACAGTGAGGATTATGTGTTTTAGCTCTGAAGCCTTACTTGGTAAATGCATGATGTATAACCAGCTCAGAAATGTTTGTAATTTATTTAATTTAATGTTGGTTTCGTTCTTCTTCTTCTTTTTTTTTTTTTTTTTTTTTTTTTTGATAATAAAGAATGTGTGAACAATCATTGTCATCTTCTGCTGACTCAGGGGCAGGATTACCATGGCTGCTCCCATCTGATCTTTGGCATCCTGGGACAGTTTGTGCCATGGGAAGCTGGGATAAATCTTCACATTCCGTTCAGAACAGCTGTAAAGAAGGGAATAAAAAGGGTTACGTCGTGCTAGCTAGAATCAAGGAAAGAAGTGACATATTTTGAAAAGCAGGTGGATTTAAAATTTGTCAGAAGAGGGGCTGCACAACACAGAGAGTCCCAGGCATCCTTCTGCCTCCCTTGTGGTCCCAATGAGCCTGGGGGTCGTTATTCCCCACAGGAATTCCTTTTATTCCCATCCTTTGGTAGCAGCATCCCAAGATATTGGGAAGAAATTCTTCCCTGTGAGGGTGGGCAGGCGCTGGCACAGGGTGTCCAGAGCAGCTGTGGCTGCCCCACCCCTGGAATTGTCCAAGGCCAGGCTGGAACGGGCTTGGAGGACCCAGGGACAGTGGAAGGTGTCTCTGACACGGCAGGGGTAGAATGAAATGGGATTTAAGATCCTTTCCAACGCAAACCATTCCCTAACCCGCACTCCTTTCCGCCGCCCCCACATGCGCTGCAAACTACATCTCCCAGCAGCCCCCGCGAAAGCAGCGTGTTAATCCCGCCCCTCCTCCGCTCCCATTGGTCAACATGCTGACGAAGCCGGTGGCGATTGGCTCCCGGTTACGCCCATCAGCCGCGGGGGCGCGGTGGTCAGTGATGGCGGGCGGGCGGCGGGCGGTGACGGTGGTGCTGCTGGCGCTGGGCTCGGCGGTGCTGGCGCTGGCGGCCGCTGTCCTGTTGCGCGCCTTCGNCCTGAGGGGGGACCCAGGGCACGCGGGGCGGGTGTGCAGGCGGCCGCTCCCCGGGTGCTTTCCCTGGAAGGAACCGGGTGTTGGCTGCCAGCAGTATTAAGGAAGTGATTGAAAAATCTGTGTTGGGCACTGCTCAGGCCGCGCCTCGAGCGCCCTGTCCAGTACCGGGCGCTGCAGTTCAGCAAGGGCTGGAGCGAGTCCAGGGAGGGGAATGGAGAGTCTTGAGGGAGCTGGGAAGGGTTTGGAGAGTCCTGAGGGATCTGGGAAGGGTTTGCAGAGTCCTGAGGGAGCTGGGCAGGGGCTCAGCCTGGAGCAAAGGAGGCTCAGGGGGAATTTCTGGCTCTGCACAACTCCCTGCCAGGAGGGGACAGCCGGGGGGGATTTGGGATCTTATCCCAGGGAACAGGGACAGGAGGAGAGGGAACGGCCTCAGGCTGGGCTGGGGAGGCTCAGGTTGGACATCAGCAGGAATTTCCTCATGGAAGGGGCTGCCCAGGGGGGTTTGGAGTGCCCATCCCTGGAGGTACCCAGGGAAGGATGGATGTGGCACTCAGTGCTGTGGCCTGGGGATAGCGATCCTGTGCTTCTCCTGAGCCAACTCTTGCCCTGTGTTGATTTTCTCCACCGTTTCCTGCTTGTACACACAGAATTTTACCCGACACCCGTGAAGGCGTTTCCAGACATCCCTTTGTCCACTGGATAAGTCACCGTCGGGATTTTCTCCCTTTCTTGTTCTTGCTCACCACTGCTGTGCCCAGTCCTGGGCTGTTTGTGCTGTCTGACGTAGAAGATTTGAGGGGTTTAGCTCTCAGTTGGGCTGGCACTGTGTAGGAAACCACAATCTGGCACCAAGTGATAAAACCCTGTGTGTAAACCTCATACCTTGCTGGTTTGTAGGATTTATTGCCTAGCAAATTGTGTTTGCATTCTTCTTTAATGGGAAAATGAAGGCTCACAATAGATTTTTGTGTTAATTCATGAATCACACGACCTCGAAAGAACCCATAACCTCTGCTGGCAGCTGCTGTTTGGAAAGGCAGCTGGGGCTGAGTTACTCCCATGTTCTGCAGGACAGGGACTGGATGTTGGAGGGCCTGTTGAAATGACAGGGCAGACCAAAAGGGCCAACAAAAGCCCTGTCTGTTTATATAGGTTAATTTATAAAGCAGTATGGAGGTGTAATAACCATCACAACCTGCTTAACTCTTGAGAAAGAGCCTTGGGCTGCCAACTCAGCTGCCTGTTCAGCTGCCAGAGGAGTCTGTGGCTCTGGGGAACCAGATCACCCAAGCAAATTGCAGCTGCTCCTGGACAGTAGCATTTCTAAGGATATCATTCAACACTCCAGCATGAAAAGTGGAGTCAAATTGTCTGGAGAGATGCCTTGGCTGAGCTGTTAGGAAATGCTGGTGGCTGCGTGTGCAGGGCCCAGCTGAAGCACATCAGTCTCTTTTTGATCACGGCAGCTCGTGCTGTGCTGTGCAATAATGTTTAAAGCCTGGAAAAACACTCAGGAACATAAATGTGCTTCCACTTTTGAAGTGCAGTTGGAGCTTTGTTTGGTTTTGGTGCTGAGTGATTTCTGTTCTGTGTTTCTTTGAAGGGGCCATTAAAATCCCAACTGTGTCCTGGTCTCCAGAGGATTTGAATACAACTGCCATGGCAGAATTTGGGAGTTACATTCAGAAAGGTACTGAACTTTCAGTCTTGGCAATTTCTGCTGCTCTATTTTCACTTTTATAAACAAATTGAAGAGAGCATGTATCATTCCTGAATATAAGAGATTTTTATCTTTTTCTTGAAGACCTGTCAGAAATGTCACATGTGTGTCCCTTCTGTAGCAGTGGTATCAATGGCCCCAAAAGATTCAAAAGACTTTTTGTAATGATGGTTTTTGGTCCTTGAGAGGGTAAAATGCCATAAAAAAATTAAAATAGGATGACTGCTGCTGCTTCAACCTAATTTTTTGGCAGTTCCGTCATTGCTCCCTGCAAAAGAGCTGCAGCACTGCTGAACAAGAATTCTGATTTTGTTTAGGAGACTTTCAAATCCCAAGTGAGATGGATTGGTAGAAGTGTGAGAACTTCTGATCTCTGCTGTGCCCATTATTTACAGTTCCTGATGATTTACAGTTCCTTATTTACACCCCCCTGATGCTACCTAGCTGCCAACTCTATGCAATAATGCTAAAATTGGCCGTTATCGTTAATTTTTTCTTTCACATGTGTCTTTAATTTTTTTTTTTTTTAACAGTCTTCCCGGCTGTATTTTCTTCAGAGTTCATCCAACATGAAATTGTTGGCAAATACAGCCACCTGTTTACAGTGCAGGGCTCTGCCCCTGGCCTGCTGCCCTATATGCTGCTGGCACACATGGATGTGGTGCCTGCTCCCCCCGAGGGCTGGGATTTCCCTCCTTTCTCAGCTGCAGAGCACGAAGGTTTCATCTACGGACGAGGAACGCTGGATAACAAAAACTCTGCCATTGTACGTGTGCTTGGTAATGTCCTTCCACACAGATACAGCCTGGCAAAGGCAGAGGGGAGCAACCCATCCTCTTGGAATTCACTGTGGTGTCTCTTTCTCACCCCTTTTTTCTGTCAGGGATAAATTCCTAGTTTGGATAAATTCCAAGTTTTCTCCCCCACTTTTCCTAAAGATGGATTGTTTTCACTCATTCTTCACTGGTACTGGAGAAAGTAGGGTTAAAACTCACGAAGAATCAGGAGAATCATATTCACAGATGCAGATGTATTTGGTTAAATGCCAGGTTAAAGTTTTAGGCCAGAGAATCTGTGGCTGCCCCATCCCTGGCAGTGTCCAAGGCCAGCTTGGAGCAGCCTGGGATAGTGGAAATTTCCCTTCCTGTGGCACTGGATGAGCTTTAAGATCCCTTCCAGCCCAAATCATTCCATAATTCTCTGTCAAATGCTGTGTTTGAAACCTTGTCCTTTTTCCCAGGTGTCACAGAGGCACTCCAAGCCAAAACTGGCCCTTTGAAAAGGCTTGAGTTTCAAATTAAACATTTTTATTTAATAAGATAGACAAACAACCCTGCATCTTTTATCCAGCCTGTGGCAGAACAAAGAGCTGTTGTAGTGAACACATTTGGGAGGAATGGATTCAGAAAAGATTGATCTGGGAAAGATTTCTCCTGGGGAAAAATTATGGAAAAAATACTAAGGAAAATGTCCTTTTATGACTTTGATAATGACTTCCGTGGCAGCCCTGTATTTAAATTTGAACAGATGTTTAGTGTCACACAGGACACACTCCTAGAAAGTTTCAGGATGTTTAATCATCAGTTTCAGAGCCTTGAAACTTAAAAGTTTAGGTTGGTGCTTCATTCTGCTGTGAACTGCACAAGTAACTCCACAAATGGCCAAAAAAAAATCAAATCAACAATTTCAGTGAACATGGCAAAAAATGGGTGCTGACAATATCAAGGTGATATGTGAAAAATTAAGTGATTTGAATTGAAAAAGAGAGACGGAATAATAGAGCAAATGTATTGTTTTTTATATATATATTGTGATATTTATATATATATTGTAATATTCAAATGGTAGATTTGATTTTTTTTATTTCTCTCATTCTACAGATTAATTTTCTTGTTCTGTTTCTGTCATCTTGGAACTTCTTGTACAAAACATGCAGCTCCTTATACTGCCTGGATTTGGTAGCTCCAGAGAGAGCCAGTCTGGGTGTGTGACAGGCACTGCAAGGGAACAGTGAATTCCTGGATAATTCTGGTTCTGGGGAATTCCTGGATAATTCTCCCTGTGCACTCTGTCCCTGAACCAGCTGCTCTGTATTTCATCTCCCTACCCTGGCACCTGTCACAGCACTATTGATCAAAACCCCTGCAGTGACTTTTCCAAGGAATGGGAATATCCTCAGTGGGAGCTGTAGGAATCAAAGCTTAGCTGTGAACAGCACAAGTGTGACCGTGTTCACAGGGGTCTGAGGGTGAGGGAAGAGAGGAGGATCTGACTCCATGTTTCAGAAGGTTTGATTTATTATTTTATGATGTATATTACATTAAAACTATACTAAAAGAATAGAAGAAAGGATTTCATCAGAAGGCTGGCTAAGAATAGAAAAAGAGTGAATAACAAAAGCTTGTGTCTCGGACAGAGAGTCTGAGCCAGCTGACTGTGATTGGCCATTAATTAAAAACAGCCACATGAGACCAATCCCAGATGCACCTGTTGCATTCCACAGCAGCAGATAACCATTGTTTACATTTTGTTCCTGAGGCCTCTCAGCTTCTCAGGAGAAAAAATCCTAAGGAAAAGATTGTTCATAAAAGATGTCTGTTACACACAAAGGCTGTGAGAACATCCCAATTCTCTTCCAGCACCCTGCATTCTGTTGATTTATTCTCCTGATTTCCACGCAGGGATGGTTCAG
>VZSU01001525.1:94901-108914 GCA_013398715.1 Nesospiza acunhae
GATATTGATTTAAAATCTGAGGGTTTAGGCACTAAACTGACATTGTGGTATGAAAATGACAATTTTTTCTCAGTTTTACAGGCATTTATTTAGTGACCCTTTTAGATGCTGATGTTGCATTTCATCTGTTCATTCCCTTAAAAAAACCCCCAAATTTTTCTGATTTTAGGGCTGTGCTGATGTTGATTTAAAATCTGAGGGTTTGGGGACTAAATTGAAGATGAGGTTATGAAAATGACTTTTTTTAAAAAATAAAACCAATTTTACTCCTTCATCCACGAGTTAGAGACGCTTGTACAGGAGAGCAACTTATTCCTTTCATTTGCCTTTTTGGTATTTTTGGGATGTTTTTTAATGGATTTCTTTTCTTTTTTTTTGGTTTTTCAATTTCTTTAAGAGCTTTGGGTTAAAAAAATCAATTGAAAATTAAAAATAAAATCGTTTTTTCTCGTTCATCCTTCTGTAAGCCATGAGTTCGAGATGCTCAAGAGAAAAACTTCAAACCTGATTTACCTGTACAAATCTTCCTTTCATTTGCCTTTTTGGTATTTTTGGGATGATTTTTAATGGATTTGTTTTCATTTTTTTGGTTTTTCAATTTCTTTAAGAGGTTTGGATTAAAAAATTAAATTTAAAATGAAAAATAAAACCAATTTTGCTCCTTCATCCTCTGTAAGCCATGAGTTAGAGATGCTCAGGAGAAAAACTTCATTTTAGATGGATCAGCACTGCTGGCTTTGGGATGTCTTTGAGCTGACCAGGTTTATCAGGAATTAATTAATGCTAATGAATTAATTGACAGTGAATGCAGCTCAGCTGGGGGAGCTCGGTTGTGCTGAGAGCAGGAGAAGAGGAGGAGGAGGATGAGGAAGGATCCTTGTTCTTCATGGAGTTTCCAGCTGAAGAACTGAGCAAAAAAAATCCCATTTTTTCCTTGGTTTTGGGCCAAAAAAAACTGGAAAAAGGGAATCTTTATTTCCAGTTCCTCCCAGGCCTTCCAGGAGGGGTTTGGAATCCGAGTTTCAGGAATTATCAACTGAAATTTAATTGAATTCTTGGCTGCCTTGCTTTCCTTTGGCTGCTGGTTTATAGGGCGGTTACGTTGCCAATAAATTGATATTTTATCAATAAAAGAGTTGGGATTTGATATTTTGTCAATAAAAAGAGTTGGGATTGGGTATTTCTCAATAAAGCAGCTGGAATCTGATACCTTGTCAATAAAAAGAGTTGGGATTTGATATCTTGTCAATAAAAAGAGTTGGGATTTGATATCTTGTCAATTAATAAGCTGGGATTCGATACTTCATCAATAAAAGAGTTGGGATTTGGTATTTCTCAATAAAGCAGCTGGAATCTGATACCTTGTCAATAAAAAGAGTCGGGATTTGATACTTTATAAAATTTTCTACTCCTTTTCCTGATAAAGTATCAAATCCCGACTCTTTTTATTGACAAAGTATCAAATTTTCTACTCTTTTTACTGATACTTTATCAATAAAAAGAGTCGGGATTTGATATTTTGTCCATAAAAGAGTTGGGATTTGATGCTTTATCAGGAAAAAGAGTAAAAAATTTTATACTTTGTCAATAAAAGAGCTGGGATTTGATATTTTGTCCCTAAAAGAGTCAGCGATTTGATACTTTATCAATAAAAGAGCTGGGATTTCATATTTTATCAATAAAAGAGTTGGGATTTGATATTTTGTCAATATAAAGAATTGGGATTTGATACTTTATAAAATTTTCTACTCTTTTTACTCATACATTGTCAATAAAAAGAGTTGGGATTTGATACTTTATCAGTAAAAAGAGTAGAAAATTGTATAATTTTGTCAATAAAAAGAGTTGGGATTTGATATTTCTCAATAAAGCAGCTGGAATTTGATACCTTGTCAGTAAAAGAGTTGGGATTTAATATTTTATCAATAAAAGAACTGGGATTTGATATTTTGTCAATAAAAGAGCTGGGATTTGGTATTTTGTCAGTAAAGCAGCTGAGATTTGCTATTTTGTCCCTAAAAGAGTTGGGATTTGATATCTTGTCAATAAAAAGAGTTGGGATTTGATACTTTATAAAATTTTCTACTCTTTTTACTGATACTTTGTCAATAAAAGAGCTGGGATTTGATATTTTGTCAGTAAAGCAGCTGAGATTTGATACCTTGTCCATAAAAGAGCTGGGATTTGATACTTTGTCAGGAAAAAGAGTAAAAAATTTTATTCTTTGTCAATAAAAAGAGTCGGGATTTGATACCTTGTCAATAAAGCAGCTGAGATTTGATATCTTGTCAATAAAAAGAGTTGGGATTTGATACTTTATCAGTAAAAACCGTAGAAAATTTCATTCTTTGTCAGTAAAAAAAGCTGGGATTTGATACTTTATCAGTAAAAAGAGTAGAAATATTTATCATTTTGTCAATAAAAAGAGTTGGGATTTGATATGTTATCAAGAAAAAGAGTATAAAATTTTATACTTTGTCAATAAAAAGAGCTGGGATTTGCTACTTTATCAATAACAGAGCTGGGATTTGATATTTTGTTAATAAAGCAGCTGAGATTTGATACCTTGTCCATAAAAGAGTTGGGATTTGATACTTTATCAGGAAAAAGAGTAGAAAATTTGATACTTTGTCAATAAAAAGAGCTGGGATTTGATACCTTGTCAATAAAGCAGCTGAGATTTGATACTTTATCAATAAAAGAGTTGGGATTTGGTATTTCTCAATAAAGCAGCTGGAATTTGATACCTTGTCAGTAAAAAGAGTTGGGATTTGATACTTTATCAATAAAAGAGTTGGGATTTGATATCTTGTCAATAAAAAGAGTTGGGATTTGATACCTTGTCAATTAATAAGCTGGGATTTGATACTTTATCAATAAAAGAGTTGGGATTTGATATTTTATCAATAAAGAGAATTGGGATTTGATACTTTATAAAATTTTCTACTCTTTTTACTGATACTTTATCAATAAAAATAGTTGGGATTTGATACTTTATCAGTAAAAAAAGTAGAAAATTTGATACTTTGTCAATAAAAAGAGTTGGGATTTGATATTTTATCAATAAAAAAGAGCTGGGATTTTTGTACCTTGTCAATAAAGCAGCTGGGATTTGATGGACAAGGTGCTGATAAAACAACCAACAATTCCATTTTGGAGGTTGCAGTAAGTTCAAGAAGCAGATTTGATTTTGTTGACTTCCAGCTTGGTGTAACTCATTCAGAAAGCTCCTGGAAGCCCCAGTGGAAAACTTGAAATGCTTTAAAATCCGGGATCAAATGGGAAAATAAAAATTGGAGGGGAAGGTGTGCCAGCAGGAGAAGCAGAAATTCCAAAAGGAGCAGTTCAGAAATGTTTAATTCATAATCTTTGTGTATTTCTCAAAAAAAGAGCATTCACATTCTGAGACTGCAATCCAGATTATTATAAAATCTCCTCAGGAAAATGCTATTTATGCTTGAATGTCCTTTGTGTTCACTTCTGACTGCAGAGGTGGAGGTGGCTGAATGATCCAAGTTTTTTTGGGGATGTTTTTGGGCTACAAATGCAGCTGTGCAAAAAGGATGTGACATTTCTTGTTCCTTACAGCTTTAGTAGCCCTGAAGTGATTAATTCAATTAATTCCTAATTTTTTTCCTGCTTTTTTACAGGAACAGGAAGGTGGTGGATTACTCCCAGTTTCAGGAATCAGATGATGCTGGTAAATGATTTTTTTTTTCCCTTAATCTCCTCATTATTACCATGCATATTAATTGTTCTGCTTCTAATCCCATCTTCAACTCCAGTACCAAGGAATTTCTGTTCTTCACAGCCTGAACTGTTAAGAAGTATTTGAAAATATAATTATTCTCACATGGTTTGTGTTAAACAAACAATGGTGATAGAAATCTTATTATTTAATGCTGGGGTTGCTGTAGTGCCTGGGGGCTGTTGGCAGCAGTGCCTTCCTTGCTCTGTGTTCTGTTCTGGGGCAGAGGCTCCTTGATGCCACTTCTTTTGCACAGAAAAAAGATGTTTTTCATTTATTTTATGGCTCCAGTTGAACCCACATCATCAGGCATTTGGGGGGGTTGTAGTTAAAAAATATTATCTGTGTGAATGTACAAAATAGTGCTGGATCACATTTGGGGAAAAAAAAAGTGAATTAAAATTCTGGATCCTATTTGTGAAGTAATATGATCTGGGTGAATTAACAAAATAGTGCTGGATCACATTTGGGAAAAAATCAAAAAATTGAATCTCTGAGGTAAAATTCTGGATCTCATTTGTAAAATAATATAATCTGTGAGAATTAACATTTCTGGATCCCATTTGTGAAGTAATATAATTTGTGTGAATTAATGAAATAGTGCTGGATCACATTTGGAAAAAAATGTGAATTAAAATTCTGGATCCCATTTGGAAAATAATATAATCTGTGTGAATTAACATTTCTGGATCTCATTTTTAAAATAATATAATCTGCGTGAATTTACAAAATAGTGCTGGATCACATTTGGGAAAAAATGTGAATTAAAATTCTGGATCTCATTTTTAAATAATATTATCTGTGTGAATTTACAAAATAGTGCTGGATCACATTTGGAAAAAAAATCAAAAAATTGAATCTCTGAGGTAAAATTCTGGATCCCATTTCTAAAATAATATCATCTTCATGAATTAAGAAAATATTGCTGGATGACATTTGGAAAAAATATAAACTGAATTAAAACTGAATTAAAATACGAGATCTCATTTCTAAAATAATATAATCTGTTTGAATTTATAAAATAGTGCTGGATCACATTTGGAAAAATGTAATTTCTGGATTAAAATTCTGAAACCCGTTTGTAAAACAATATAATCTGGATGAATTAACAGAATATTGCTGGATCCCATTTCTAAAATAATATCATCTGTGTGAATTAACATTTCTGGATCCCATTTGTAAAATAATATTATCTGTGTGAATTAAGAAAATAATTATTTAAATAATATTTGTAAAATAATATTATAATATTGTGTGAATTAACAGAATATTGCTGGATCCCATTTCTAAAATAATATTATCTGTATGAATTAAGAAAATATTGCTGGGTCACATTTGGTAAAAATGTAAACTCTGAATTAAAATTCTGAAATCCATTTCTAAACCAAATCTCATCTGTGTGAATTAACAGAGATTTTCTGGAATGTTTGGAGTTGTTGGAAGATAAACTCAATGCTGAGGCTGCAGTGATAATTAAAACAGGACAAATATGCATTAATTGTTAACTCCAGTGGTTTTATTCATTAAATCAGGGATTGTGTAAGAGTTGTGAGGAGTTCTGCTGTGAACTCCTATTTCAGGGCATCCTTTATCCCCTCCCAGCACAGTGAGCAGTGTGTGCTTTAGAGCCATGCAGAAACACCCATGGATGTTAACTTTTAATGGCTTTATAAAATAAGTAAATGCAAAATGAATCCTTGTCCTCTTGTGAGGTTTGTTTGTGACACGTGACTGTACAGAACATTTTTGTGGTGCTGGGGCAGAAGCAAAACTCAAATCGGTGATTTCAAACAGAACTTTGCTTCCACCAAAGTTTTTTTTTTTTGAAGCTTTATGAAATTTTTTCCTTTTGCTGTGCATGAAATGTTCAGTTTGAGCTGCAGCTGAGCAGAGCTGAGTTTGCTGGGGGTGAGTTTGAGCCAAACCCATTTTGTGCTGTCTGTCCTGCCCAGATGATGATTATGGAAGAGATTCAGGTCCCCCATCCAAGAAAATCCGCTCATCTCCCCGAGAGGCCAAAAACAAGAGGAGATCTGGGAAGAATTCTCAGGAGGACAGGTAAAAGTACAGCTTTTATCTCTTGGCAATGCTTCTCAGAGCTTGTCCTGTGTGTGGGGAGTGGAATTCCAGTGAGACTGAGGTGAGGCAGAAATCACCTGTGAAACTCTTGGCAGCAGTGCTCCATCACTGCAGCAGCTCCAGAGACAGGTTGGGAATGGGATTTAGGCACCAGGGTTGGCAGCACCTCATCCTCAGATGGGTCAGGGCAAGATGCAGCTCCTGCAGCCTCTCAGGGCAATCCCTGTGGTGCTCATCTCCCCAAGAGGAGATCTGGGAAGAATTTTCAAGACACAGGTAAAAATACAGCTTTTATCTCTTGGCAACACTTCTCAGAGCTTGTCCTGTGTGTGGGGAGTGGAATTCCAGTGAGATTGGGGCTGAGACACTGAGGTGAAACAGAAATCACCTGTGAAACTCTTGGCAGCAGTGCTCCATCTCTGCAGAGGCAGCTGGAGGGGCAGGGAAAGGGATTTAGGCACCAAGGTTGGCATCCTCAGGTGGGTCAGGGCGAGGTGCAGCTCCTGCAGCCTCTCAGAGGATCCCTGTGGTGCCAGGGGTGGGTGGCACTGAGGGCAGGGCACATCTGGAAGTTTTGTGGCTCTTTGTTCCTCATTTTGGGTAATCCATAAACACAGAACTTGCTTTGGAAGCTGAAAGTGAAATTTTCCTGTAGAATTTCCATTTTGCACAAGACCTTTGAAATAACTTTTTTTTTGGTTTTTATGACAAATTTCAGCTTCAGGGATGCTGGTTCTGAAGGTTCTTGAGTTTCTGCCAGCTGGTTCTTGTTCTATCACCCCAAGATATCTTTTTATTTTCCAAATCAACCAAATGATCAAATCATTTGAGAAAGCTTAGAGCAGACTTGTGCCAGTTAAGAGCAAGATGCACAGAATGGAATCTAAACAATGACCTAAAGACAAGTGCTGACTTAAAATCTCTTCAGGATAAACCTTTACTTAATTTATAGACTGCATATAAACCATCAGAATTGTAACTAAACTGGAAGCCATGTGGGTTGGTTCACCTCAATCTGATTATTTCCTGCCTGGTTTAAGTTTTTTTTTTTGTGATTCAGAGTTTGAAATTTATCTTCCCAACCATGATAACTCCACAGACAGCTGAGTAATCCTGAAGTTTGTCCAAGAAAAGTGAAAATTCTCAGCCTGGACGTAATTTGCTCTTTAAAAGTTGTTATTTTCCACACAAGAGTGACTGAAATCAAAGCTGAGACAAACACTCAGACTTTATCCTTCTGTCATTTGCAGTGAGGATTCAGAAGACAAAGATGTGAAGACCAAGAAAGATGATTCACACTCAGCAGGTAACTGATAGCATTATACTCATTGTGTATCTTTAAATCATGTCTCTTCACACCTGTGAGAGTCACAGGAGTGGGATTTGAGACAGAAATTAAATTACTCTGATTTATTTTAAGCCATGTGTTGCCTCTGCTGCTGTTAGGCCCCACCCTGCTTTGGGATAATGTTTTTTTTTTTTTTTTTTTTGTGTTATGTGATGATCCTATAAAATTCATCTTCAGAAATGCATGGATTGATCCCTTCCGTGCAGCTTTTACCCAGAATGATCCAAGAAACTTCACCTTGGTGCCTTTTCCTTGCAGATGAAGATTTTGGCAGCGAAGACGATGACGTAGGAGCCGACGACGGCAAAGCCGACAGCGACTACGAGAGCTCCCAAAAAAGCAAAAAAGGAAAGAAGGCTAAACCAGACAAGAACAAGAGAGCAGCCTCCAAATCCAGGAAAAGGCCTGCAGGTAAAAAGGAAAAAAAAAAAAAGAGGAAAAAAAGGAAAAAAATAAGTTATTTTGCAGAGGATCTTTGTTGGATGGGTATTGCTGAGGTTGAATTGTCCTCACAGTAACTCAGTGAGTGTTTTAACACCCTGATAAAAGCCCTGAAATATTTTGCTGCCTCATGGCAGGAGTTTTTTGCTCTTTACTCACCCCAATTTGGGGCCTTTTTTCTGCAGAGGACAGCGAGGATGAGAAGGAAGATCACAAAAATGTTCGTCAGCAGCGGCAGGCGGCGTCCAAAGCAGCCTCCAAACAGAGGGAGATGCTCATGGATGACGTGGGCAGTGAGGAGGAAGAGCAAGAGGATGATGAGGCACAGTTCCAGGAGAGTGAGTAAATGGGATTGGAAAAATGGACAGCAATGGAAACACAGTTTGATTTTTGCTGGGATGCTGAGGATGGAAATTGTGCTCCTCGTTTTTACTGTGTGTCTGTCCAAGCTGGGTTTTCACAGCTGCAATTTGTGCTCCAGGTTTGTGTGTGTGTGTGTCCCACAAAATTTATCCTCACAAGTGGATAAATCTGTTAATCCCATCCCTGCTTTTTTATCCACAATGAGATTTAAGTCACCAAGTACTTAAATTATAGAAATGTGGCTGTGGCAATTTTGTGTAACTTGAAAGTTGGAATCTGTCAGGAATTTGCACCGTTTCTTGTTCCTGCAAGCTTGGTTGGTGGGAGATAAACCAGTGCTTCAAAAGTGCTTTGGGATTTTTGCAAAGTTTTTAAGTAGGAAATCCTTAAATGACTGAAGAGTCCACTCAATGAATGTGGAAGAATCTCTGAGGCAAGAAACTTCATCTTGGTGCCTTTTCCTTGCAGATAATTCTTTTTTCCAGGGATATGTGTGTGTTTTCCAGAGATCCATTTGTAAGCAGCCCTAAAGTTTAATTGTAAACTTCTCAATGCTTTTTTTCTGCTTTTTGCTGTCCCTGTGGCATTGCTGATGTAAAAACCCACTCAGATTTTAGCACAGCAGATAAATGGAAGCCCACAAAGTCTCAGAATCTGTGTCCACAATTTGACTGGCAGATTTCAAGCTGTATTTTTCCTTCCTTTTTGGTTTTTTTCCTCCTCAAAAAAACTGAAATTTCCTTATGCTTCCAGCAGATTCAGGAAGTGATGAAGACTTCCTCATGGAAGATGATGATGACAGTGACTATGGCAGTTCAAAAAAGAAAAATAAGAAGGTCTCCAAGAAATCCAAGCCAGAGAGGAAAGAAAAGAAAATGCCCAAGCCCAGGCTAAAGGCTACAGGTGAGTCTGTGCAAGGAAAGTTGAAAATCCAAATTTTCTTTTTGCTGCAGAAGCTTGGTTGAAATCTTGGGGTCCACAAAAATGTTGGAAAGGCCAAAATGCCATGACTGAAAGCAGCAGGATGGGAATAATGAGCTGGCTTTAATTCTTCATTTAGGAGTTGATTTGGTATCTGTAAAAACTCATGGTATGAAAGCTTTCCCTGCTGAGGTGCTGCGTTCTGACTTTTTGTGTCTCACAGCCAAAGAACAACAATTTGTGACTTTGTTTGGGACTTTGTGATGTTGTCAGGGTGGGGAAATGTGAACCAGAGGAAAACTGGATGCATTTCTGCAGGAAATCCAAATGATAACAGCAGTGTGTGCTCTGCTTTGACAAGAGCTGTGTCCATTTATGATGTCACATCCAGCAATTAACCAGGACCTGCAGTTAAACACCTTTTAAATCTCATTAAATTGCTCTTTACATCAGCTTTGCTAATTGGGATTGCTAAAAACCACTGTGGCTATGGTCAAACTGCTGCTGAATGACTTGAAAATCCCATTTCTTGGGGAGTTTTTCTGCCTTTTCCGCTGCTGCTGAGTTTTACAAAGTTTTTCTTTTTCCAGTGACCCCCAGCCCAGTGAAAGGCAAAGGGAAGGCAGGTCGCCCCACAGCTTCCAAGGCAACAAAAGAAAAAACCCCATCCCCAAAAGAAGAGGATGAAGAGCCTGAAAGTCCCCCAGAAAAGAAAAAATCAGCCAGCCCTCCACCAGAAAAGTCAGGGGATGAGGGATCTGAAGATGAAGCACCCTCTGGTGAAGATTAAAATGGCAGTTGAGGAAAAAAAAAATAATCTTTGTTTAAAAAAAAAAAAGAGGAAAAAAAAAAAAAGAAAAAGGAAAAGAAAACAATACTTAGGGGTAGAACACGGTTTTGGCTGTGGCTTGACTCATGGGCTTTGAATGCTGTCTTTACTTTCAGCTGTTTAATACAGTGTAATTCTTTTTTAATAAGAGGAAACCCTTCTACAGTAAGATTTTGAAGTCAATGTTCTCTGTTGGCCATTCCGTTCTCCTCCCCTGCCAAATCTGAAAAGCCATTTGAGACAAATTAACAAACCATTCAATATTTGATTTTTTTATTTTTTTTCCAAGGGATACTGCAGTTGTGAAGCAATAAGGTTTGAGACTGATCTGTGGAAACCATACTTACAAATCCTTTAGTAGAATAGATTTTTTTTCCCAGTGCTGGTAAGAGCTGTTTAAAACTATTATTCTGTATTTGAAATATATGGAGATAAAAAAAAAATAATGAAGCTTTGCTTTAACAGATTTTGAGATGAGTTTACTCTCAGCAAAAATGTAGTTGAGCTCATTCCAGTGGAGCACAGGGAGGAATTCTGTGTTTCTTGGATTCAGGCACGTTTTTCATGGAAAGCAATCAAGAAACTCTGAGATGCTCCAGTGTCTTCGATGTAATAAAAGAGTCTCCAGTCAGGATGGGAGATCTTTTGTCTCTGCTGGATAGAAAACTCTTCTGCTGTAGGCAAATTGCAGCCCATTCCAGAGAAATTCAGGTTTTCAACTTACAGCCTTCCCATGTCCACTCACCCTTCTTTTATTCCTTCTGTAGAGGGGCAGAACAGGGAAGAGAAATTCCAAAATCATTTTTAAACCTGCTTTCTGTTGGGTATCATGGGAAATGTTTTTATTATAGATTTTTCCAAGGGAAAAAAAAAAAACAAAACAAAACCAAACCAAATGAACAGATAACGTAAAGTGAAATTCTTCAGCTTTTGGGGTGAGGGATGTCCTTTAGTGGGTGTGAGCAGAGGATTGCCCTGAGCCAGCCCTGGGTGTTCCTTTCCCTCCCTCCTGTGCCCTCTGAGAGCCCCAGGGCTCCCTGGCACGGCGGGCACAGCGGGCACTGGGCACTTCCCTGTGCCCACCCTGCTCCTGTGGGGTCTGTGGGGTCAGCTCCTCATCCCTGCTTGTGGGATGTGCTCCCCTTCTGCCTGTGGGGTCAGCTCTCCACCCTTCCTGTAGGGTCTGTGGGGTCAGCTCCCCTTATACCTGTAGGGTCTGTGGGGTCAGCTCTCCTTTTGCCTGTGGGATCAGCTCCTCATCCCTCCTGTGGGCTCTGTGGGGTCAGTTCCCCTTAATACCTGTAGGATCTATGGGGTCTGCTCCCCTTCTGCCTGTAGGATCAGCTCCTCCTCCTGTAGGATCAGCTCCTCCTGCTGTGGGATCAGCTCCTCCTCCTGTGGGCTCTGTGGGGTCAGCTCCCCTTATACCTGTAGGGTCTGTGAGATCAGCTCTCCTTTTGCCTGTAGGATCAGCTCCTCGCCCTTCCTGTGGGATTTGTAGATCAGATCCTCACCTTTCCTGTGGGATCTGTAGGATCAGCTTATCCTTCCTGTGGGATTTGTAGGATTCAGCTCCTCACCCTTCCTGTGGGGTCTGTGGGATCTGTTCCCCTCCCGCCTGTGGGATCTTCTCCTCACCCCCGTCTATGGGATCTGCTCCCACCCTGCTTCTGGCATCTATGGGATCAGCTTCCCAGGTCCCCGTGGGATCTGTAGGATCAGATCCTCACCTTTCCTGTGGGATCTGTAGGATCAGATCCTCACCTTTCCTGTGGGATCTGTTGGATCAGCTCATCCTTCCTGTGGGATCTGTGGGATCAGCTTCCCACCCTTCCTATGGGATCTGCTCCCCTTCTGCCTGTAGGGTCAGCTCCTCACCCTTCTTGTGGGGTCTGAGGGATCTGTGGAGTCAGGTCCCCCAGGTTCCTGTGGGATCTGTGGGAGTAGCTCCCCCAGGTTCCTGTGGGATCAGCTCCTCACCCTTCCTGAGGGATCTGTGGGGTCAGCTCCTCACCCTTCCTGAGGGATCAGCTCCCCCATGTTCCTGTGGGATGTGTGCGATCAGCTTCTCCCTGCCTGTGGGATCTGAGGGATCTGTAGGATCAGCTTCCCCTTCCTGTGGGATCTGTGGGGTCAGCTCCTCACTGTGGATCCTCTGGGATCTGTGGGGTCAGTTCCTCCATGTTCCTGTGGGATCTGTGGGGTCAGCTCCTCACCGTCCCTGTGGGATCTGTGGGGTCAGCTCCTCCCCATCCCTGAGGGATCAGCTCCCCACATTCCTGTGGGCTGTGTGGGATCAGCTTCTCCCTGCCTGTGGGATCTGTGGGGTCGGAGGCTGGGGCTGCAGCAGCTGCAGGGATGTTTTGTTTTGCAGGGATGTTTTGTTTTGCGGGGATGTTTTGTTTTGCAGGGATGTTTTGTTTTGCAGGGATGTTTTGTTTTGCAGGGATGTTTCGTTTTACAGGGATATTTTGCAGGGATGTTTTGCAGTGGGGCTCTCCCTGGCACATAATGTGCCGCCATTTTCATCTGCTTTTATCCAAGCAGCCAAATCCTTCCCTTCATTTTTTTTAAAATTTCCTTCACTTCATGAAACTCCACAAACCTCAATTTTCTCCCCCTCACACAGTTTCCTGCCATGTTTATTGGTGGAAACATTCAAAACTGGACCTGCCATTTTTATTTTGATTTTTTTTTTCCTTAAACCCTCTGTGCTTCCGTCTGTTGCTCACCTTCTCTTCCAGCTTTGCATCCTTCTTGGTGTTTTATTTTTACTTTTAATTTTTTTATCCCAGAACTCCCCATTATTAACCAACCTCTGGAAATGACATAAGGCAGCTAATTCATGAATTTTAAGATTTCTGGTGACTGCAGATTCTGAATCCTCTTGGGGGTGTTTTGGATATTTCCTAGAGGTGGATATTTGGATATTTCCACTAAAAATGATCAGGTGGAATCCTGAATCCAGTTCAGGTGGGGAATGGAATATTCCTGCAGCAGCTCAGTGTTTGTCCTGTGGCATTCCCTGGGTTTTATTGAGGCTGGTAAATTCCTTTACCTTCTAAAAATTTCAATTTCTCGAACATTTTTAACTCTCATGGAACTCCTGTTGCAGTTACAATAAAGATGATGTTGTTTCATTGTAAATCTATTTTTATTTTTTTGATTTTTTTAAATTATTTTTTTTCCCAGAACAGCATCAAGCTGCAGGGAAATCTTGAAAAAGAAATTGTAATTCCCTCTCTTTTCCCACAGCTCTGGGAGAGCAGAAATTCCCTCAACTTTTTGAGGAAATTTTTGGGTAATTCTGGGAAATTCTGGCCACATTTAAAAAATAAAAATTTGTGGGTAGCAAACATTTGTGCTACTTCAATTTTTTTGGTAATTTTGGGTAATTCTGGCTACATTTAAAAAAAAATTTGAGGTAGCGAACATTTGTGCTACTTCAATTTTTTGGGTAATTTTGGGAAATTCTGGCCACATTTAAAAAATTTTTAAAAAATCCCATTTTCAGTTAGTTCAGTTCAGTTTTTGGGTTATTTTATCCTTCCCCCTTTATTTCGCACAACTGTTCTGCTTTCTCCCATTTTCATTTCTGGTCTCACAACCCAAACCCCAGAAAAATCCCAGATTTTCAGGATTTTCTCACTTTTCCAAACCTGTTTTTGCTGATTGGTACAAACACTGAGCCCTGATGGTCTCTGTTAGAAATTTCCCATTTTTACAGACAGGAGCTGATTATCAAAGTGAATATTTCTATTATTTTGAATATTTTTATTTTAAAATACATCTTTTTTATTTTAAAATGCATAATTTTTTCATTTTAAACTACATATTTTTTATTTTAAACTACATCATTTTTATTTTAAAATGCATATTTTTTTCATTTTAAAAGACACAATTTTTAATTTTAAACTACATCATTTCACAGCAGCAGACTTCACCTTTTAAATTGCCAATTTAATTGGAATTAATTTGTATTAAATATTCTGGAGGGAAAATTGGGAAAAAATGCCTTTTTTTAGGAGCACCAAGAGATTTTTTTTTGAGCAGAAAGTTTCATTTACAGGAGGAGGAGCCTTTGAAAGGATTCTCTGTAGTTCTGGAGCCTTTGCAGAGAGGTAAAATTTATTTATTCCAAAATTCACTCCGTCTCCAGCCCTACCCTGGTCTTGTTTTTAAAATTCCCCAATTTCCATCCCGTCCCTGAATCCAGCTCTGCTTTCTGCCTTGTGTTTATGAAAATCCAGGCAAAATCTGGAATTTTGTGCTGAAGATGGTTTG
>VZSU01001525.1:115202-127869 GCA_013398715.1 Nesospiza acunhae
TATTTTATAATTTATTTCATTTTACTTTATTTTATATTTTGTTTTATTTTATTTTACTTTTTTAAAAAATTTTATTTTACTTTATTTTATTTCTTATTTTATTTCCCAAGCCTCTGGAAAGGAGCAGGGCTGGGCTGTCCTTGTTCTGCAATCCCTTCCTGCCTGCAGAATAAACAGCAGGGCAATATTTGCACTGTGGCCCATAAACAGGGCTGTGCTGTTTACCTGCAGCAAACATCAGAATAAAAGAGCCGAGAAAAAGCGACATTTTAATCCTCTGAAGTTTCCCAGAGAATCGTTCCTGATCGACTGGTTTGACCAGAAATGGGACCGGGCTGGTTTCTGTCCATGTTTTATTTGTTCTCTTCTGCTCGGGGTTTGCTGCCTTGTCCAGGACGGGGAATTGGGGCTGCTGGATCAAAGTGACCCCAAATCCTGCCCAGGAATGGCTGGGAAAGGGAGAGGGAGGGGTCAGGGTGGAGAATGGGGGTGTGGGCAGGGAAAAGGGGAAAAAGGGAAAGGGAAAAGAGGAAAGGGGAAAGAGGAAAGGGGAAAAGGGGAAAATGGAAAAGGAAAAGGGGAAAGGGAAAGGGGGAAAGGGGAAAATGGAATAGGAAAAGGGGAAAAGGGGAAAAGGGGAAAAGGGGAAAAGGGAAAAGGGGAAAAGGGGAAAAGGGGAAAAAGGGAAAAAGGGAAAAGGGGAAATAGGAAAAGGGGAAAAAGGGAAAAGGGGAAAAGGGGAAAAGGGGAAAATGAGAAAGGGGAAAAGGAGAAAGGGGAAAAGGGGAAGGGAAGGGAAGGGAAGGGAAGGGAAGGGAAGGGAAGGGAAAGGAAAGGAAAGGAAAGGAAAGGAAAGGAAAGGAAAGGAAAGGAAAGGAAAGGAAAGGAAAGGAAAGGAAAGGAAAGGAAAGGAAAGGAAAGGAAAGGAAAGGAAAGGAAAGGAAAGGAAAGGAAAGGAAAGGAAAGGAAAGGAAAGGAAAGGAAAGGAAAGGAAAGGAAAGGAAAGGAAAGGAAAGGAAAGGAAAGGAAAGGAAAGGAAAGGAAAGGAAAGGAAAGGAAAGGAAAGGAAAGGAAAGGAAAGGAAAGGAAAGGAAAGGAAAGGAAAGGAAAGGAAAGGAAAGGAAAGGAAAGGAAAGGAAAGGAAAGGAAAGGAAAGGAAAGGAAAGGAAAGGAAAGGAAAGGAAAGGAAAGGAAAGGAAAGGAAAGGAAAGGAAAGGAAAGGAAAGGAAAGGAAAGGAAAGGAAAGGAAAGGAAAGGAAAGGAAAGGAAAGGAAAGGAAAGGAAAGGAAAGGAAAGGAAAGGAAAGGAAAGGAAAGGAAAGGAAAGGAAAGGAAAGGAAAGGAAAGGAAAGGAAAGGAAAGGAAAGGAAAGGAAAGGAAAGGAAAGGAAAGGAAAGGAAAGGAAAGGAAAGGAAAGGAAAGGAAAGGAAAGGAAAGGAAAGGAAAGGAAAGGAAAGGAAAGGAAAGGAAAGGAAAGGAAAGGAGCACAAAACCCCATGGGCCAAAATAACCCCATGGGCACAAATAACCC
The DNA here is from genome assembly GCA_013398715.1 of Nesospiza acunhae. Taxonomy (NCBI): domain Eukaryota; kingdom Metazoa; phylum Chordata; class Aves; order Passeriformes; family Thraupidae; genus Nesospiza; species Nesospiza acunhae. The sequence continues at coordinate 116,733 of VZSU01001525.1, forward strand.
CATGGGCACAAATAACCCCATGGGCACAAAACCCCATGGGCCAAAATAACCCCATGGGCACAAATAACCCCATGGGCACAAATAACCCCATGGCCAGAACAACCCCACGGGCACAGGAGCCCCTGCAGTGCTCTGGGCTGGGGACAGAGGGGCGGCACAGAGCCCGAGCACAAAGGGACCTGCGGGACTGATGGACACAGCTGGACAGGAGCCAGCAGAGTGCCCTGGTGGCCAAGAGGGCCAGTGACACCCGGCCTGGGTCAGGAATGGCGTGGCCAGAGGAGCAGGGAGGTCACTGTGCCCCTGTCCCTGTCACTGCTGGGGTCACACCTGGAGTGCTGTGCCCAGCTCTGGGCCCTCAGCTTGGGAAGGACCTTGGGACCCTGAGCACGTCCAGAGGGGCTGGGAACACAAAAACCCTGTGAGGAAGCAATGAAGGCAGTGGCCACGCTGCTGGCACACAGCAGGACAGCGTGGTCCATGCTGAAATGGCCATCTGGGATCCACCCAAACACCACGGCTGCAATCGAGGCCAGGAAACCAACCACGGTGGCCTGGACCTGCAAATGGAAAGCACAGGGACACCAGGACAGTCCCACCATGGTGGCCTGGACCTGGAAATGGAAAGCACAGGGACACCAGGACAGTCCCAGGGGTTGGGGAGAGCTTGAGCATGTCTAGAGGAGGCAACGAGGCTGGTGATGGGTTGGGAACACAAACCCTGTGAGGAAGCCCTGAGGGAGCTGGGGGTGCTCAGCCTGGAGAAAAGGAGACTCAGGGCTGCCCTCATCGCTCTGCAGCTCCTGAAAGGTGCCTGTGCTCAGCTGGGGCTGGGCTCTGTCTCCAGGCACTGACACAACCAGAGCTCACAGCCTCGAGCTGCACCAAGGGACATTTAGGTGGAATGTTAGGAAAAAGTTTTTACCTGAAAGAGTGACAAAGTGTGGGAAATGAATTTGTAGAGAATCAGGCATTTACAGCATGGTGTGGCAAAAGCTGATAGGCCAAGAAACGCTTATAATGTGTTGTAATTAGGAAATAGTTAACTTCTGATTGTGATGGTGTGAATTAAACACCTGTGTTATCTCACCCTTCACATGAGATGAAAATGGAATAAAAGTTTTTAAAACGGCTCTCAGTTGCCCCATCTGTGGGCCAGAAAAGAGCATAATCTGACAATAAAGTTCTGGAATGTTCTGTCAGGGGAGGTAGTGGAGTCCCCATCTCTGGGTGTGTTTAACAAAGCCTGGATGTGGCACTGGGTGCCAGGGTTTGGCTGAGGGGTTGGGGCTGGGTTGGCCTCGAGGATCTTTGAGGTCTCTTCCAACCCAGCGATTCTGTGACTTCTGCGCATGGTGCCAGTGTCCCCTGCGTGTCCCCAGGCTGTCCCTGGGGTGCAGAGGGCTCAGGAGCTCCCCAGGCTGATGTGGGGGCACTGAGAGGGTTCAGAGAGCTGCAGCCCCCCCTGCCCTGCCCTTCCACCCCCGGAACCCGGGGCACAGCAGAGGTGACAGTGACAAAACCAGCACAGGAGGGGAGGGGACAGGGCTGAGTTCTGAACCTCCCCTGGCTGGGGCCCTTTGGGTTCCTGCTGCTCTGTGGTTGTCGGTTCCTGCGTGTGCAGCCGCGGCGGGGCCACCCCTCCCTGAGGGGCTCAGCCACAGCTTTGGGGACACCTCCCCAAAGCCGGGGACAGCCACAGCTTTGGGGACACCTCTCAGAACCCTGGGGACACCTTTCAGAGCTCTGGGTCAGCCACAGCTTTGGGGACACCTCTCAGAACCCTGGGGACACCTTTCAGAGCTCTGGGTCAGCCACAGCTTTGGGGACACCTCTCAGAACCCTGGGGACACCTTTCAGAGCTCTGGGTCAGCCACAGCTTTGGGGACACCTGCCAGAACCCTGGGCAGGTCACAGCTCTGGGGATGCCCCTCAGAGCTCTGGGGACACCTCCTCAAAGCCGGGGACAGCCACAGCTTTGGGGACACCTCTCAGAGCTCTGGGTCAGTCACAGCTCTGGGGACACCTCCCCAAGTGAGGAGCTGGCTCTGGGGACAGGCAGGGAGTGGCTCTGGGGACAGGGGACAGGCAGGGAGGTGGCTCTGGGGACAGGCAGGGATCTGACTCTGGGGACAGGGGACAGGGATCTGGCTCTGGGGACAGGGGACAGGCAGGGATCTGGCTCTGGGGACAGGGGACAGGGATCTGGCTCTGGGGACAGGGGACAGGCAGGGATCTGGCTCTGGGGACAGGGGACAGGGATCTGGCTCTGGGGACAGGGGACAGGCAGGGATCTGGCTCTGGGGACAGGGGACAGGCAGGGAGGTGGCTCTGGGGACAGGCAGGGATCTGACTCTGGGGACAGGGGACAGGGATCTGGCTCTGGGGACAGGGGACAGGCAGGGAGGTGGCTCTGGGGACAGGCAGGGATCTGACTCTGGGGACAGGGGACAGGGATCTGGCTCTGGGGACAGGGGACAGGCAGGGAGGTGGCTCTGGGGACAGGCAGGGATCTGACTCTGGGGACAGGGGACAGGGATCTGGCTCTGGGGACAGGGGACAGGCAGGGAGGTGGCTCTGGGGACAGGCAGGGATCTGACTCTGGGGACAGGGGACAGGGATCTGGCTCTGGGGACAGGGGACAGGCAGGGAGGTGGCTCTGGGGACAGGCAGGGATCTGACTCTGGGGACAGGGGACAGGGATCTGGCTCTGGGGACAGGGGACAGGCAGGGAGGTGGCTCTGGGGACAGGCAGGGATCTGACTCTGGGGACAGGGGACAGGGATCTGGCTCTGGGGACAGGGGACAGGCAGGGAGGTGGCTCTGGGGACAGGCAGGGTCAGGAATGCAGCCCAGGAGCAGAGAGGGGACGCTGCAATGTTTGTGCTGCTCTCTGTAAACGGAGCAGAAATTCACATTTCAGGATTTCCAGGATTTCAGGATTGCCGGCATCCAGCCCCAGGAGCTCCCTGCTCTGTGCAGGCGCTGGCAGCACCCAGAGCCAGGCCAGGATCAACGGGGATTTTGGATTTTGGAGCTTTGTTTGCTTGGCAAAGGCCTCGGAGGCCAGGGAGTGACTCCACCAAAGCAGAAAATCTCTCAGAACCAGACCCTGCTCCAGACAAGCTTTGCAAAACCTCAAAATCCTGGAATTGTTGAAGTCTTGAGGCTCCTGGTTGATAAGAAATAAATGAATAAATTGCTCCCTGGCTTTGGCAGTTTATGGCCAGTTGTGGTTCCAAAGCTTTCCTCCACAACCAAAACATGGATATTTTTAAAAAGAAAAAGATTTTTCTTTTTTAATGAGAAAACCCTTATTGAACCCATGACTCCAAGTGCTTGGAACTCAAATATCATGAAACTTTGGGGGAGTTAAAATCATGCAGCAGAGAATGAGCACAGTGCTGATACTGTGTCCTCCCTGCAGCCTCATCCAGGGAACAACAATCCCCTGGGCAGGATGATGAGGAAGGAGATGATGAAGCTGTGGGGTGCTGCAGCTTTGCTTTGCTCTTGGAGGGGCAGCAAAGCCACCCTTGGATCCCTCAGGAACAGAACCTTCCATGGGGAATGCAGAACCCAGGGACCTGAGAGCTGCCCCAGAATTTCCTGCCATGGAAATTGCAGCTCCTGCAGCTCCCCTGCCCCAGATCCTCAGGCTGCGGCAGTTCTGGCTGCGCAGGAGCTGCTCCTGCCATGGCCTGGCTGTCCCTGGGATGTCCTGGAGTCTCGGGATCTTTTGCTGGAGATGTTAAAAGTCTCTTTTCCCAGCCCGGCGCTTGAAGAAATGAGTTGGAGCTCTTCATTTCTTGATCTCAAGGTTGTTCATCGTTTCTTATCTATAAAAATTTTTCTCCTGCCCTGCCGAGGTCCATCCAGCAGGACAGTTCCAGGCACTCTGCCTGCCCCCAGGGCAGTGTTATGTCTTTATACTAAAAACTACATGTACAATGTTTACAATTACTTCCCAATACCTATCACCCATGTTAGACAGTGAGCTTCTACTCTAAACCAATCCAAAAGTGCCAACAGCACAGCAGAAGATGGAGGCCAAGAAGAAGAAGGAGAAAGTCTGGACATGCCCAGATTCCTCTGCCTTGCCTCCTGAACCCCCATTCTAAATCCCCAAAATTCTACATTTTCACCCTGTGATTAATTCACTATCATTTTACTCAAACTCTTGTGGCTTGTGACTCCTCACACAAAGCTGGTCATTGTATCCAGCCCTTGGGGTGGTGTTATGTCTTTACACTAAAAACTACATGTACATTATTTACAATTATTTTCCAACACCTATCACCCATGTTAGACACTGAGCTTCTACTCTAAACCAATCTAAAAGTGCCAAGAGCACAGCAGAAGATGGAGGCCAAGAAGAAGAAGAAGAAGGAGAAAGGCTGGACACACCCAGTTCCCTCCATCTTGCCCCCTGAACCCCCATACCAAAACCCCCAAAATCTACTGTTCCACCCTGTGATAACTTCACTAATATTCTACCTAAACTGTTGTGGCTTGCTGATCTTCACACAAGGTTGGTAATTTGCTCCACGGGTCATAATCAAACCCACAGGTGTTTTGGGCTCTGTGCCAGGGTCTCTGAGCCCCCTGGCAGGGTCCTGGCTGTCCTGGACAGACAGAGGGATGTCCTGGGTTCCCACACTGGAGGATCCCACGGAGCTCCTGCTGCTCTGGGCACCCCCAGCCCTCCCCAGGCTGCTGAGCCGGCGCTTTTGATCACCCCAGGCTCTGAGCAGAGGAGCCTGGTGGCTTCACCTGCACTGCTGAGACAAAAACACATTTCCTGTTTCGAGAGCGAAGATCAGCCCTGAAGTGCTCGGGTACCTCAGCTACAAACTGCTGGGAGCAGCAGGGGACCCATGGATCACCTGGCAGCACATCCCAGGGACAGCCAGGCCATGGCAGGAGCAGCTCCCGCGCAGCCAGAACTGCCACAGTCCGAGATTCTGGGGCAGGGGAGCTGCAGGAGCTGCAATTTCCGTGGCAGGAAGAGCTGGGGGTGGAACTGGGGCAGCTCTCAGGTCCCTGGGTTCTGCATTCCCCATGGAAAGCCTCCTTGCAGTGGCTTTTTCCTTTTTTTAAAGGTGCTTCAGGCACAATTAAACAGAGCCCAGCATCACTCTTGACTGGCACAGAAGTTTTTTTAACCATCAGGGGAGATCTTTCTAATGTGAATCCCCACCTTTGGACCCGAGGCAGCAGCCCTGGGGACCCCCAAAATGTGGGGTTTTTTTGCATTTCAGCACTGGGCAACCCCAAAGTGTGGGGTTCTTTTTGCATTTCAGCACTGGACACCCACAAAACGGTTTTTTTTTTTTTTTTTTTTTTTGCATTTCTCTATCACTTTTCCACCTTGGGATCTGAAAGTTTGGTAAGTATTCCCTCCAGCCTCCCTGGGTGGGGTGCTGAGGTCGGGTTTGAGCTCTCTGCCTCCAGAGAGGTTTGGGCTGTGAGTCAGCAGCCGAGCTCAGGGCTTGCACTTTCTGTAACGTGGCACAAAATGGGTTTGGAGACACCTCAGGCCCAGCTGGGGCTTCCAGAGCGAGTCAGAGCAGCCACAAAATCCACAGAAACGTGGAGAGGGATTCTCCGCATGGAGCTGCAGCAGGACAATCTGTCACAGCTCATCCAGGGGGAGGCTGAGGCTCCTCCTGCTCCCTGAATCCTCATTTTCTTTGCCGTGTGTGGCGCTGCCTGACCCCGGACAACATTCTGGCCACGCCAAGCCCAGCCTGGCTGGATCCATCAGATCCAGATCAGAGCAGGGATCTCTGATCTCTGCTGGGATCTAATCAGGCACCAGCAGCTGAGGCAGCCGTTGACTCTGCATTTCCTCTGCCTGATAAATAATTCCACTCTGCAGATCCCCACGATGGCTCAAGCCTGACTTATTCTGGCCCTGCTTCAGAAAAAAATGATCCTTTTTTAAGCCCAGGACTGGGTCTAATTGGACCATCAGTGTAAATTAGGCCAGGCTCTTGTTTGGGTGCCCAGGTTTAGGCTCCTGCACTCTGTTCCCATCCCCAGGTGTCCAAGAGATTCCTGGATTGAGTGCTTGGGGCTGGGGATTGGGCACAGCTTGGATTTGCTGACCCTGGAGGGAAACCCTACTTGGTTTCCCACCGAAATAATTCTGATTTTCCCACCTGAGTAATTCTGATTTTTCCCACCTAAAGAATTCTGAGAAATCCTATTTGGTTTCCCACCTAAATAATTCTGATTTTCCCACCTGAATAATTCTAATTTTCCCACCTGAATAATTCTAATTTTCCCATCTAAATAATTCTGATTTTCCCATCTAAATAATTCTGATTTTCCCACCTAAGTAATTCTAATTTTCCCACCTAAATAATTCTAATTTCACACCTAAATAATTCTGATTTTCCCACCTGAATAATTCTGATTTTCCCACCTGAATAATTCTAATTTCACATCTAAATAATTCTAATTTCCCACCTAAATAATTCTAATTTTCCCACCTAATAATTCCTGACCCACAGCGGACTCTGTGTAAGAGATTTCAGCGTTCTGTACTGGCCTGAACAAATAAATATTAATTTATAATTTTTGAGGGAAATGAGGCTTTCTGTGGCCTCCCTCCCCACGTCCTGGTGCTGCTGCAGATGACCCTGGAGCTGTCACTGCCTCTTGGCCTGTGCCACCCTCTCAGGGACACCCAGGAGAGCCCAGGCTGTAATTTCTGCTTCCAAACTGCCTCGACCAACATCACCCAGTGACTCAGAGCCTGGAATAGAAGAGTGGAAATTGAAATTCACTTTGCTCCTCTGACCACTGAGCCCTGCAGTGCCCAGCTCTGTGTGGGCACAACCTTTGGGAGACTCATTTGCTCCAGTGCTAAAGAGGGAGGAAAATAGAAAAAAAACAAACAAACAAAAAAAAAAAAAAAAAAAAACCCAAAAAAACCCAAAAACAACAACCCAAACACTAAACCACAAAAAAACAACCAACAAATGAAACCAAACAAACAAACAACAAAAGAAAAGCCCCCAAAAACCCATACACACTTCAGAGTTCAACACTGATCTGACTACTAGTCTGATTTTTGGGCGCCTGTTTGCAGATGCGGTAGAGTTATCAATCCAAGCAGACACACAATCCGGGTCCAATGTCACTTCTCCTCATTATGTTAATAGTTAATACATGCAAATGAAAACACTCTAGCAATTTGATTTCTTTGAAGATAGTTTGCATATTGTCTTAGCCATAATGACTGTACACTTCTGTCAGCCTCGATTTATGCAAGGGTAGTTTAGTTCATTTTTATCAGCTCAAGTTCATTTTGGCTGCTACTGGAATGTATGTGTGTGTTTCTTTTTTACCTTTCACCTAATTACCATTCAGGTACCATAAGCAGATTTTTCATGCTATTGGTGTTTTTCTTAATTAAGAAACAAATGAATTCTCCCTAGCAAAAAAGATGGAACAACACAGTAAGATGCCAGAGGCTGATGTTCTGCTTCTTAATTGAAGCTGCTTCATTGTTAGGTGTCTGTTATGAGGGGGCAGAAGTGTCAGGGGTTTATTTTGAATAGTATAAAATAAAAGTATAAATAATACTTTAAAAATTACAAATTAATACAGAAATATATTTTTTTACTGGCATAACTCAACTACACTGCTCTTCCTTCCTTTAGGAGAATAGGCTCTTCAAGTGTAAATTATTCTTCCCATATGGAAAGCCCCAGGTTCTAATCCCAGCCCAGAGTGAATTCCTTTCTTTTTCCTTTGTCTATTATCTGCACCCCGCTTGTGTGCTCATGTTGTTCAATTAAGGAGGTACCTGAATTTACCAGTGAGAGTAATTTTGTTACTTTTCCTTCATCCTTTCAGCAAAGTAAGTCTTTCCTGCTCTCTCTCACTCCGTCATCTCCTCCCACCCCATACCCCATGAGTCTCCATTTCTAAGTCATGCTTTTGGCTTCCTTTCAGGGTTAGGTTTTCCCATGCACTAAAAACACCACCATCACTAACAACTGTAAGAAATTCAGGGCAGTATGCTAGTCAGGGCAATATTCTTCCACTGTAGTTTTACAAGAAATTTAGAACTTCGAAGCATCAAAGCCTTTTAGGAACGTTGCATTCTTCTTTTAACACACTTAACATCTTCTTTGGACATGTTTCAAGGGTCACATCACCCTAAATCACACGGCTCATCTCACAGGAGTTAATCGGGATTTGAACACTGATACTGAGAAATCATTTGGTCTTGGAGTTTGAAACTGCAACACATGATCAAACATCAGCATTAGCCCCTCAGTGTAAATGCAGAGACCACCACTAACATCAGTCGGGATAAGTATACAACAGTTGGGCAAAAAAACAGAAATCAAATATCTGACAAAGACTAAACCCTACCACTCCTTTTGCACACAATCTCTATCTGTTTTAATAGGAATTATAGGAATGTAAGAACTACAAAATCAGTATCTCCCTGCACACTTAAGTAATTAACTCACTTTTCTATTCAGACATTTTTCCATTAAGTTAAAGGGGAACTGCAGGAAAACAATAAAAACCAAAAGGAGTTTTTTAGCACAGTATTACCACAGATCAATTCTAAAGTAATTCATATCAGACTGAAATGAAGCGCTGCATATTGTCTTGAAGACATACAAATCTATCTGTTACCACATGAAACTGATCTACTATAGCAAATCTTTCTATATTTTCTCCATCTGCTTTGATCCATGGTTTTGGATCGAAGGTACATCAAATTTATTTTCTGTTTAATCAATACAAATCACGCAAAGGATTTCATCAATATGAATACTAAACTGATATACCTGTTGATGTAAACTATGTGTCATAAGCCATTAATATTTTTTATATATACATTTAAATGAAACTATAGAAATGTGTGAGAAAGACTTTTTCCTCCCACTTCCTTCCTTTGCACATTTGCTGGAGGTTCATTTTCTTCTCTCAGCAGAGAAAGCTGGATCCAACACATAAAGAAATGTAACACTATGAGGCTTCTATTTATAAATCTTTCCTTTTCCAAAGAATAACAGTACAATTTCAGCTTTTTTTTCTTCTTAAAATATACAAAAGATGCCAAATATTATGAAGAAAGCAAAGATTCAGTTTTGTTCATTTTTCTACTGATTTTACAAACGCAATTCCTTGAGCTTGATTGTTATTTTACAGCACTTTCATAAGACGGAAACGAAACCTCCTGTCAGTAGTTTAATTTCACACAGAGCTGTAATCACCGCTCACAAAGGAAAAAAAAGAAAAAAACCACCTCTGCCGGTAGTCTCCATACAGCAAACAAAAAACCTCAGCTCTTCACCGACTGGACTCACTTTTTCTGCATCCCTGCTGCAGTCTGAACTTCATTTTTCCTCTCAATCAGTCTCTGACCTCCTCACATGGTGTCCCTGCCAAATTCTTGGCATTGGAAGTGAGGGGGAAGAGGCCATACCATAAGTGTGTTGATAATGAGGAGATAGAAATAGAAAACCAGCTGGATTGTCCTAATAAAGTATGTCTGGGATTCAGAGACACAACAACTCCCTGTTCAGGTCACTGTTCAGCATTTTAACGCTTTGCATTCCAGACTGACCTTTCACTGATCTCCACTAATTTATTAAATTAACATTTAATATGAAATTGTACTTGAAAAATTCACTTTCATTTCAATGAAACCTATGACCTGCTTCCATCTAACTGTATTTTAATTATGTCATTTTCATCTGCAACATGCAAGTGACTCCTGAAAAAATTTTTGCTCATTGTTTTTCTCCTTTTCTGCTATCTTAAAATTGCCTATACCGTCATATTGATCTCTGTTCTTTTGATGAAGTATGTCTTGGTTCACTGATGCAATTTAAGACCTTTCCAAATCTCTAATGTAAAAAAATTATTCTTTTCTCTTTACATCAATTGTGGATGGACATAGAATTTAGTTCTAAGAAATCCCTATTTAAGCTGATTTGATTCCATCTTTAGAGCATCTATCTTTAACACACTCCAGGAGTTCCCTGCACTGTCCTCATATTCATTTATAGCAGTGATAAGGCCTTCAATGAGGACACAAATCAAGAAAGGAGTAAAATAAATGTTGTGGTTTTGGTTTTGCTTCTTAGTCACACTTCACATCTTTTCACAGAGCACTATCAAGCAAAAAGTGCAAAAACCCAATGTTGTCAAAGTCATATACAGGGTGGTCAAAAATCCTTTTACTATTCAGTTTACTTGCTCTTCCTACACTCATTCTCCAGTGACTGGTCACACAACACAACAATAGAAAGCTAGATATAACACAATTATGAAGGAGAATTCACAATTTCTTGAAAATTTGCCACCATTTCCAGGATGGCATAACTTCAGCATTTTTTCTGAAAAATTTTAGTTACTCATTTAGAAAAGCATTCTTCAATTATTTATAGAAATGGTGACTCTAAAGTTGTAATTTCCCAGCTGTTATGAGACAGCAGTACTATAGTTAACCTTAAAAAAATTAAAAAACAAAACAAATCCCACTTGAAAAATAGCTAAGTTACCTTTAATATTTTGTAAAGTGATTGTTTTTCACTCTGGGTATATTTTTCAAAAAAGGAAAATAATAACTACCTTACAGACAATGAAACAAATGTATGTCTTACCACTCACTACTAATGAAGAAGATCCAAAAAAACACTGATACTCAATTTTTAGAGAAGCATTCCATCTTAGCTAAGATGTATAAATATAAAACAGTAGTTATTCCTTCAGTTATTCCTTCTACTGTTCCTCAGCAGAACACTGAGATCCCCATTTTATATTCATTTCTACTTGTTGGCAACTTCGGAAAGTGCTTTGGAGGTCAAGTGGGATTACTGAGAAATAGTGTCTTTCCCCAAATTTACCATTTCCAAATTTACACTATTTACCCATGACAATCATTAACTTCTCCCCATTTGCCTGGTGCAACAAGTGTGTCCATAAGGTCTAGCCTGATTACTCCATGTAGTGAATCCATGAAGGGCCACATGGCACTACTTTTATGTAATTTCTGTTAACCCAGCTAACTATTGGCCTTTGGAATCAATAGGCAGACTGCTATACGGGCAGACCAGCTATAAATATAAATATAAATATAAATATAAATATAAAT
>VZSU01001526.1:1637-18020 GCA_013398715.1 Nesospiza acunhae
TCAAATCTTCATAGGCACATCTTTATTCCTTTGATTTTTCTTAACAGGCTCAGTCAGCCATGTTCTACAGGAACAGAAATTAATGCCACCTCCTCGACTTGAGTGAAGCTATAAATATTGTTTTACATAAGCCAAGGATCTAGTCCCTACTGTTTAAGAACTCAATATTTCCTTTCCAGTTATGTTTTCCACCCTCCATTATAAACAACTAAACATATTAGAAAGAGGGGAAAAACCCAACAATGCAATAAAAGAGAGATTTCCAATTCATGTATCACCACAACAGGATCACTTAAGACCAGGGACATGACCCACAAGCGTCAGAAAACAATCTCTGAATCTTTGACAGCTGAGGAGAGGATGTGTGATCTTCACAAGACACACCCCAGCATCTAAAGCCTAACTCCACAACATATTTCAAATAGCAACTTAACAGCTGGTTTTGCCTAAGATTTGAAATGATAAGAGATTTTAGATTAGATGCCCATAACTTGCACAGATACATTTGATTTAGGCATTTTTATGGTCAAAGAAAAGTAGCACACCTCAAGCTTCTATACTGCCAGAAATTCTACAACAATCTCTTTGATTGTATTTTCCCTATTAGGAATTCTTCAAGGGAAAAGAGGGCAGCAAAGGAATGCTTTCACATCAGTGGAGAAAATACATATGCACCTGAAAGTACATGTGATAAGTATTGATAGTCTTTGGTGCTCTCCTATGTAGAGAGAAGTATAAAATCAGGTATTAATTAGTAAAAGAGAAACTTGTAACTTGTCTGCTTCTGCACTAGCACCCACGATTTTGTGCTCTGAACTGACACATTTTGAGTCCTGTTCAAGAGGTCAGAGACACCCCCAGCTCTTTATTCACTCGATGTGCAGTTAGCACAGACCAAGGTTCCAAGCTGTTTTACACATGATACCAAAATACTGCATGCTGAGGCAGCCACAAAACAGAGGAGATAGACAATGCCAGCAATTGCAGGTTAATCATTATTTACAACCAAAATAAGCACACGGAGCTATGAAATAAGTCAGGAACAAAGCCACAAGGTGTCAGTACTGGCCTGCGTATTTAGAAAATAACTATCGCTGCATGAGTCACTATTTGTTTTAACCTGTCTTACTGAGCATTTGCAAACATTCAGCTGAGGTTAATCTCACTTCATAAATTCACCTCAGTTTAATGACAAAGTAATACCATCTTATAATCAATGAAAAATACTTAATGTAAACTGTTATAGTTTCACTAGTACAAGAAGCAAAAAAAAAAAAATTAAAGTCAATGATTTAAGATACAACCTTTGCATCTTCAGGTCATCTGCATAGACCTTTGCATTTTGGGATAATGAAAAAATTATTATTTTATGCAGCTCAACTGCTAAGATGAGAAGGCTCCAAATTAAACGTCCTTTACAAAATACTGGTGAAAGTGAAAACCAATCCCTGATTGCACCCAGTGATTAGAGCCTGACTTTATTGCAGAAACAACTTTGTTTAACATCTCAGTTAAAGTGTACAAAATTATCAGCAGAACGACTCTTGAATGATTCACACAGAAGACTGAATCTTGTTCAGTTAACAAGGGGAACGAAATGCATGGTTGTAAGGCAGAGCAGTCAATAGCACCGACGCAAAAGTGTTCAATCACTGGAAAAAGCATGAAAAACAGCAGCAGTAGGACCTGTGGATGAACTAAATCCAGAGCACTATCTTTCATGGTTATCCCACATGATAGCTGTGTGCACAGAACACGAGCTGGATATACAGAGATCTGAGTAACACAGGAATGTTTGGGATTCATCTGGTTTGTGACAAATTCCTCACCAGTCCGTCAGCAGTCATGTAATGCAAGACAAACAGAATTTAATTTAAATAGATTTGGTATGTGTAATGCCTCTACTGATCATGATGCCTTGGACAGTGCACAAGTAGCTGACACACACAAGATCCATCCTTTCTTGCAGCCTGCAGCTACAGGCCTGCAATAATACTACAAACACAACAAACAGTGTAAAAGCAATACATTTCTTGTTGCCCTGAGCCAACTTTTCTTCCTAGTCCAACAGTAAGGAGGAGTAAGGAGCTGAAATACCTGCTGAAACCTGAGCAATCTCAGACATTGAAACATCCCTGTTTGAGAGACTTCTACAGCTGCTTTTGCTTTCTGAGTATCATGGCACTTCCTCCTCTCTGTTGTCAGTTTCTAATATACTAATATGTCATTTTCTTCTTTTCTGCAAAAGCCTGTTCTGGCTGCTTCAGAAGCCATTTTGGCCGAGGAACAGGGCAGTGATGACAGTAGATAAAGAACACCCAATTTGTAATACTGCAACTTGATCATATTTGTATCAAATAGTTACAAAAATGCAGCACAGAGGTCAACACAGGAACTTCTAAATTCTACATACTTAAAGCAATTGACAATGTGGTTTATACTTTACTAAAATAGAAATTATCACATTTACTTACAGCTTCATTGTGAGTCACATAGTGGAAAAAAAAAAGGCAGTCTTCTCACATCTGTTAATTTGCTAATGACCAGCCTCACTGACTTAAATTAAATTAGGCTAAGAAATTCAAGACCATGGCACGAGAAGGAATTACTAACATCGGCAGCGCAGAGGGTTCTTTAACCTCATGGAGACTTTTTTCCCCCTTTATAAATGCCATACCACAGATTTTCTTAGACTAAAAAGGCATTTATTGCAACAGTTTTATAAATATCATTGTCTGTCACTGTCAAATAGCTAACAAGGCTCACTTGAACACCAACATTTAGTATAAAACAGATGTTACAAAGCAATACTTTAGGGCATGCACTGATTGTAAAGTAGTCCCGTAGGTCACTGTAATTTCATTATCTATTCATTCAGTGTTATTTTTGCTGAAAAGACTAGAGCACAAAGAAGTTTGGCAAATTCTTCTGGACTACAAAACCTCCATTCTGCACTCCTATCCAACCAAATGCTCATTGACTTCACATGGCTGCTGGGTACTGGCATACAGAATGAAGCCTGGCATAGAGAATGCAGAACACCACTTAACACTATAGTTACAAGTTCCTTATTTGTATGTTTTATCTGTATATTAGTCTTGACAAAGAACTGAATTAATTCAAAAGGTAGAGATGGCATTTCAGGTTCAACCATTACACTTCACATAATACGAAACAAGTGGCAAGAGTTCACACAGTTATGACAACCAGCTTATTTGCAAAGAAGTTAAAGCAAACCAGACCTCAGGATATATAAATCAGAAATAGCAAGATATATCAGGCATCAGTTAAAACCCAAACAGAACTCAACATGCTAATAAAATAAATCTGCCTAAATAAAGGCTGGGAACATCACACACAAATGTGAGGGGCCCACTATTTCATTTTTTCCAATGAGTTAATAGGTTTGAAATTCAATATTTGAATCTCTTTGTCAAGACTTGAATGATAATTCCAGCTTTAAAAATTCAAACGTGGTAGTTTTTTATATTTCAATATTTATCATTCATTTCATATCACCAAAGGTAAAAAACTGAAAAAGAACCCATTGCTTTCTATGTGAGAAGTCAAGTATTTCAGAAGCAGATACCATATTCTGGAGTTAAATAACAAGATTTTTTTTCCTCCTAGGTTAAACTGTGGCATCTGTGCTTCCTTTCCCATTACCCTAATATTCTATATAACAACATTCTTTTGATTTATTGAACTTATTCTTGTTTCAGCTTGTATGCAAAAAAAGGTGAAAATGACACTGTAATATGTCTAAGACTGTGAGGCTAATTTTTGTATTGAAAAAAGTAGGTGTGTGTGTATAAGAACTGCAAACATAAACACCACACACGTAATATCTCAGGTTTATATATTTTTTTCCTTGATCACTCTGTATCTCCAAAATCAGCTAGGAGTCAGGGAACATGTAAGGTTCTGAGTTTTGTCTTGTCTCCAGAGGAGAATTTAGCCTTTTTATTTTTTTAGACTATCTTGTATAATCTTGTATAATTCTCAGACTTCACATGCACACACAAATACCTTCAGCTAAAACACACTGCCTAAATATTAATTACGTGAAGAATACTTTTCATTATCTAAATCTTACAGATCACTGTTGTGAAAAATCAGCAGNTTTATTTAGTTTTCTACCAATACCACCATAGGAAATTAAACTGAATTATGTCAAAACTAAGAGAGAGATATGAAGCTAAATCCCGAGTTAGCATAAAATGTTCACTTCCCTGAGTAAGCATTGGAGCCATAACAGATTTGCAGCTGCTCAGCATTTCTGAAAAATCCGATTACTTCTTCAAAAATGCAAATATGAATTTAAGAATCATTTAGAAACAGTTCAGAACAGTACTGATAATTTTGTAATGCTCTAGTCTATAAAGAGTAAAACACCTTTACAGAAAATGTCTTAAGAATGCCACATGAAAATTCATCTTGTAAGGACATTCCTAATTAGCCTTTAATTGCAGATCAGATAGAGCCTATGTGGAGCAGCAGCTGTTCTAAGACAGAGGATGTGAAGTCCTGCACTTATTCCAACTTCACATTGGTTTGGAAGAACATTCCTACCTAGCTAAGAAACACAGAAAGAGGGCAAAAGCAACAGTTGTGAATGGCTATGGAACCATGTCAGGGAAAGTTCAGATGGGACCTTAGGAAAAGATTCTTGTCTAAGAGGGTGCCCAGTCACTGGAACAGGCTCTACAGGGAAGTTCAAGGAGCATCTGGATGATGCTCTGAGTCATATGGGTTAGTTTTAGGCAGTCCTGTGAAGAGTACAGTGTTTGTTGGGCTCCAAGATCCATCTGGATCCCTTCCAACCTGAGATAGCCTACGAGTTCTAACCAAAACACTCAGTAATCTAAGGGGAAAAAAATCTGTCCCCTTCTTTACAGCAGATTCTTTGCTATTCCCAAGTTGTAACACAGATTTTCAAAGCAAGTAATATCTTTTAAGTCTACATTTTCACACCTATCAACTCCATAAGCTGCACACATCCTCTCTGACATTTCAAAATTGCACTGCTTTTGCCTCACTATCTGAGCCCAAATTAGGTAAGTTAAGTAACCATGTTTAAGCATATATAATTCTATCAAGCCTACTGTGAAAGTAGAAAAAAAAAGTTATCGAAGGGATTACTTCATATTTATAAAAAATGTTTAGAAAAGGAAGGCTTACCTAGGTCTTACTATGCATTTGCAAAAATCAGATACCTCGACATACAAACCGCATATAAATAACTAGATAAGAAAAAAAATGTAAAAAGCTGGAATATAGTTAAAAATTATTTTCTTTTTTTAGTAATTTTTTTACACAAGGACTTGACATTTTCTTTACAATCTTCCTTTTAGATCCGTCTCTATCCTGGGTAGGTTGAGGGAGAGCTGCCCAAAGAGACGGCTACAGAAATACTGATAATAAAATTTTAATTAGATGAGCTAACATACAAAGCTGTTAAGATTTAGAGCCCCCATGTTTTGATACTCAGACTGCAGCCATCAGGGAGTACCTGCTCACTGGCCATTCTACAAACTGAGTGGGTACTCCCTGCTGCAGCCTCTGGAGTCTTGTTGGGCTTTTGCACCTCTGAAGGCCTGATCAAGCCTCCAGCTCTTAACTTGGAGCTTGACAGCAGAGGACATCTTGTGGCATGGTCTGACCTGATCATCAGCCCTTAAACAGCTCTGACCTGACAGCCAAAATCTCTTTCAAGACAGACTCCCTTCCTTCCTAACTGTACATCAAGTAATACTTGCATAAATAAACACTGCCAGATGGGCACTGCCACACGTAAATTTATACAAAAACCAGAAAGTATGCCAAAACCATTAGCCCTTCCTTGTTATTTGTCCTTACTACCAATCTCTCCATTCTTCTGTTCTAAACTGTCTGGAGTCACCAATGCCTAACTGTGCAGCATTCAAGCAAACTGCTTTGCCAGTTTCATTACATGGGGTTGAAAAGGATCACATCAATTCCTGTAAGCCATGCACATGCACAGCTCCACAAAGCACTGAAACACTGTAATATTTAAAAGTATTCCTGATTCTATTATAAATCTAAGGCTCTATGCAAAGTCATCTTCTGTATAAAACACTAACATAATAGCTACTTCTGAAAATAACTGGTATTAGACCTTATGTAATCCTCTGAAATACATATTTTGTTCTTGATATGTCTATTACCAAATACTTTGGGGAAATTATTTGGAGATGTTAAAACAAGAAGAGAGTGGGGGGAAGTACACCTGCTACACAACAGTGTGCCAAACTAATGAAACCGTGGAGTAACAAAATGCCATTTAAATGCTATTAAAGTTAAATAATTTGCATATAAACTTTAATTCTGCCTCTGGAGTACTGGAGAGTGCAAACGCCAATGGACCAAGAAAAGACGTGAAAGGCCAGACAGAGGGTCTACCCTCTAAAACAGCAATAATTTTCTTTTTTGTAAATCTCTCATGCATTGGAGGGATGAGAAAGTAAGAAGAAAAAAAAAAAGAAAAGAACGCCTCTGTCTTCCCTTGAACTTATAGCAGTTACTAAGAAATAACTTCTTAGCTATTTAGTACATAGAGGCAGTTGCAGGGCTCTTTTTTCAGGATACGGTGCCC
Organism: Nesospiza acunhae; assembly: GCA_013398715.1. Taxonomy (NCBI): domain Eukaryota; kingdom Metazoa; phylum Chordata; class Aves; order Passeriformes; family Thraupidae; genus Nesospiza; species Nesospiza acunhae. The sequence continues at coordinate 8,254 of VZSU01001526.1, forward strand.
CAAGTAAGCTTCAAGACCACTGCCTGGGTGTCATGCTGATGTACACCACACTCCAGTCACTCTCTAATCTCTGTGCTGAAGACTGGGAAAGTCAGTGCCAGACACAGCTTTAACAGCATTTAACCCAGACTGGGGGTTTCTTCAGATTAGGGAGGCCACAAGTGTTTATTTTCTTACTATCCAAGTAGTGCAAAACCCATCAAGATAAAGAAGGCCACAGAGGGAGTTCAAACTTTTCTCATCAATACGGTCTCTTTCAAAAACAGAATACTTCTCTTGTAATAACAGAAGACACCATCACCAATTATCCAATTCCATTACCAAATCAATTAGGTGCTTTTTTTTTTTTTTGAGGGGGAAATCAATTAGCATTTCACCTCTACCTTAAAAAACCCAGTTATTTGATACCAGCAATAAAAAAAATTATGAAAAAAAAAAAAAACACCTTTCTAGTTAGTAGCCACAGTCAAATTTCCAAACAACACCATACTCTAAATATGCTCTCTCTAAACTCAATGCCTCTGTATGAAGTCACTCTGCAGAAAGAAATTCTTAAAATGAAAGCACTTAGGAAATGTGTTCTTTAATAGTTGTTTGGTAGTAATCACACTAAAGAAACAAAAAATTATTTGGAGTGGGAAATATCTGCCTCCTTTTCCAAAGCACACCTTTTCTTCTAGTTTGTGTTAGTACCAGTCAATTAGAAAAAATAATAAAACAAAAAATCTTTGAAATGCCACAATCAATTAAAAATTACTTTGGAGTCTGTTACTTTATAGTAACTTTGTGTAACAGGGATAAATCCTGCTTTTCAATGTTAAAGAGAAAAACAAGAAAACAACATGTGAAAACCAAAATAGTCTCCATGACAAGTTACTATGCCCACTCAAATGTTAAGACTTACCAAATATCATACAAGCTTACATACCACGTTTCCCTTATAACCTTTCTCTCCTCAGATTTCATCCCAACTACTAACTTCTAGATACTCATACCTCCATTGTTTGCAACTTGGATTCCACAGTCCTGATTTTCCCACTGTGAGGAGGAACTCTTAGATAAACTCAGTGCTAAACTCAACCATCCATTTAAATGCCATATAATATAGATTGTTTTGCTGCTTCCTATGGCCTTTTATTTCCTCCCTTTTGATTAGAAACACTTTATTAGGTTAATTAAGTACTGTGAAGCTTAGATGAAAGATTCTTTAGAAGTGCACATTTCTGCTAGTACTTTAACAAAAGTATGACGACAAAAACACAGCACACTGACAAGTAATTTAAAAAAGGAATAAAAAAATAATGTAAAATACTTTGCTCTTGCTTCTAATCCTGAACTTTAACCACATTTGCCTCCATATATGTAGAAAACAGATTGACAGCTGTCACACAATTTTACCTTGCTATTATTATTGTCATCTATAACATACCTGTGTGCTCAGGTCCAACCAGGCTGAAATCCTATCTTAAATCCAGAGCTCTATTAAAGAAGAAAAGAGAAGCCAAACTGTGTTTCTATCCAAGTTCAGTACCTTTAAATTATTAAATTAGCCCTTTAGTGGGTAATCAAGTAAACAGCTGAAACAGTAAAAACCAAGCCATAAACTAAAGCAACCCTCAGGCTCTGAGAAAGAACTGCAATATCTCAGCTGCCTGAGAGAAAGAATTTACCCTAATGATTTCTTCACTTCACCTGTGCTGAATGTAAAGCTCATTATCCAGGCTTTTGCTTATCTGCTCCAGCCAATCTTAAGGCTAAATTACACAGCTGTTGTGGGCCAAAGCAGACCTTATTAGGTGGTCTCTACTTGATCAGATGATGAGTAAGTTAACCAGCCTGAGAGAAGTAATTTGTACTAAATAAAGCTACTGTATGCACTTTAGAAATTCACTTCTGTATTTTTCTTCCCCTTCCTGAACTCTAGTCTAGTAATTTTAAGTGAATGAATCCTTAAAGACATCAATGAAAATATAAAATATTAATCAATCTTTTGAAATAGGGATAAAGTGTTTGTTATGAAGTTAAGTTCATCTTCAATCTAATTCATATACCTTAAGTATAAGTTTGAAGAATTCGGAGCCTAAAAAAAACTTAGGTCTACAGACATCAATCTGTGAATAATGATGCAAACCCAACCATTTTATACTCCATGCAGCAACGAGAATAGAAAGGAGTTGCATTGCATATACTTTACCAGATTCTATGTTAGAGAGTCCTCAAGTGTATCACATTAGATAAAACTTTGGCACTAGCTAGACTTTAATTCTACTTAAGTAGAATTTTCGTGTAAATTAGAAAGTGAATGAGTAACCTGACCTAAACACATTTGACTGCTATATGTAAACATGTTGCACGCTTCCTATTATGTAAAGAACAGAAATTCTTCACTCCAAGTTTTTATTATAGTCTGTGGCTCATAAATGCATTTTGACACTTTTCATCTCTGTAAATTTTAGCACTCCTCTTGTACTATTTATTGGTGATAAAAACAGCTAATGTATTTCCTCTTTAGATCATCGTTTTCCACAATACTTATATTTTAGCAGTGGTTTGATGAATGAAAGATACTGCTGTTCTTATTAATCCCTGTCCTTCCTTACAAGTAATCTCATTTCTATTTCTTTGTAAGATTACACCAGCTGCCTACAGCCACCCTTAACATGAACAGGATTTAGTGTCATACAACACAGAAAAAGAGATTACTTCATACTACTGCACAATTACTTAAAAATATATTTACATGTCAGCAAAATTGTTTTTTTTTCATAAAAAGAGAAACATTGATTTAATCTATTAGGAGGACATCCTATGGCTTGTTGGGAACTTTTATATTCTGCATGTTTTACACCTGGTTTTCCTATGTATGGAGAATTTATATCGCTGTATTCTCCCTTCCCCTTGTTTAAATTACTTTATATCTCTATAGTAGGCATTTCTTTCAAAAAGGCTATTGAAACACAATAAAGACATTCATCACCTATTTCTGTTGAAAAAAAAACATGCTAATGCTTGAATATGCAAGTTTAGTTTTGGAAAGTACTACAGCAAGTACACTTTGATAAATACTGGAAAAAAAAATTGGGAGAACTATCCACTACTGAAGGGCAGTTTTTATACTGCTGCATTGGTTTCCAGGTCTTAAGATTAGAAACTGCACTTGGAGTTGTGCTCTCTGCTCTAGAAGTACCAAACAGCATTGCAGTGTTTTCCCAAATTTGCTTTTTTGTAGCAATTTGGAAGGCAATTTTGTTATTTGATAAGATGTCCATCACTAAATTCACCTGAACACACATACAGGCACCCCTCCCAAACACACACACACATACACACATTGATTTGACAAAAGTCTCATTTTCCTTAAGCAAGTAATCACAACACTGAAAATACTCTTCTATGTGTTCACTGATTTTCTTAAATTATTTGCCACCACTCTGCCCCTCAAGGGAGATGGTTATTTCACTCTTCTGAGAAGCTAACTATGTTCAAAAGCAGCTAGATGAGGATGGTGATGTGATATAAATTTCAAAAGAAAAATGCATTGTCCATCCATATAGCCGTCCATCCTGAGAAACTTCCACTGCCAAATTCTTGCTATTTTCCATTGGTCATGGGGTTCCCATCAATAAATAGAAGGTCAGTGCAACAATGAGGAGCAAGCAGAATGGAGAAGAGAAGGTCTGATAGGCAGCCGAAGGCATGAAAATATCTTCGTACTTGTAAATGCTGACAACGCGCTCTGACACGGGTGGAGAGTCAATATCGTGACGAGTTATAGAACCTTTAGCAGGTAAGGGCAGAAAGAAATAACATCAGATGCAATTTTTTCTGTAACTCTACTGAAGTAACAGGCAGGGAGGTAATTTTCAAACCAATGGAAGCATGCAATATTATGCTGTCAGGGAGTACAAATGAAATTCAGTAAACAACGAACATCCTTCAAATGAATTAAGAAACTTCTCGTTATGAAATTCTTCTAAATTCAGCTTTAAGAAGTGGGGATAGTAGATATATAGCCAGGAAAACAAGACACATCCTGTCTTTCTTTTTCTAAGCTTCATGCTGCTAGAATTTTAGTTCATTAAAAAAAGGGGGGGAGAGGGTGTGTCTAGTAAGAATCACGTAATTGAAAGACATTTATCAATTTTGGCACATCAACTCAGTTGGTGAGATCAACTTACCCTGGATTGCTGGGCCCCAGGCAAACAGGTAGTACCAACTCAAGTGCAAGTCTACAATGGTTTCTTCTCGGGGAACATAGACAGGACGCTTGAATCGACATGTTACACGGTTGTTTTCAAAAACCCCTTCCTCATCCCTAGCAGGATTTCTCTGGATTTCTTTAGCCCACTGACCAACATTATAGAAGTGCTGTATTCGGACTCTTCCGTTATCATCATGAACACAAGCCATGACATCATCTCCTCCCTACAAGGTTAAAAAAATTCAAAGATGGCAGACAAAAGGGTGATAAAACACTTCCTCATTTATTAATATAATTATTCAAAGCTAATCAAGACCTGGGATGCTCTTTCCTTCTTTCCAAGTTATATATACACAAATATTTGTATCCCTAACCAGGTGTCTTCAGTAAGATTGAAAAGCACATTAAGTGATTAGCAATAGTTACATACCCTTACTACCTGTGAATTCTCTTTTGCATCTTTCTAAGAGTTCTTTTACTTAACATATATTTGTAGGATATATCACTCTGACATCACATAATTAATTGATCTGTAGAAGGCTGTTTTGTTATTTGTGAAGTTCAGGCATACAGCTTCATAAAATGTTGCAGTCTTGAATCCCTGAGGTATACAAAATCCACTGCATCAACTCATGGGCAGAAAACCAATATACTTTAGTGAGACAGAGGAAACAAACCTACTACATATGAGAAAATAATAGCATTGATTAAAGTAAGTCTTTTCTAATCTCTTCTCATGTTCACTTAGGGAACATAATTTCTCATATCTCTTATTTCTTATAAGAAATGTTGTAATAACAGAATACAGTATACCACAAGATACAAAGAAAAAAAATAATCAATATGTGCTTCTTCACTTAGCATAAGCAGCCACCAAAGAACCAAGAGACAGAAGGAAGAAGGAGCCACTTATTTGTAAAGGTCATTAATGGAAATACTAAAGGAGTTGCTGGAGTAGTTACTCAAGGTGACTGACAGAGTGGTAGAGCACAGGTATGAGCAGGAATTTCAGGAGTACTACCCCATAGAAGCCTTAGCACCAAGAGCCATCAGAACACTATCCAAGCTGGATGAGTGCCAAGCTATCACTGCTGTATTAAACACAGGCCCTACCCCTCCCATATCCTTCTGATATGTGATACTGATGAAAGACATGATGCTTGCAGCTGTGATCATGTTCTTTATTACAGGGAAAAGAGAGAAAAAGAGTGTATTTCAGCACTATGGGAATATTGCAATGTGCATTTGTAAAAGATGTGCATGAAGTGGGTGGAAAGATGGGACAACTAGGTAAAACACATGCTTGAACAGTTTCTGCACCTTGGCGCTGCTGCAGACCTTTCCAGCCTCTGTCTTGAGACTATCACTGCTCTCCATAACTTATTTCCCAAGTTTAACTTTCATACAGGTAAGCATAAATCCTTAATTCTTAAGCACAAAGAGGCAAAAATAAAGGTGTTTTTACTCTGAAGGAAGAAAACTAAAAAGGAAAGAAAAAGGCATTTTGAATCTCAGTTAACAGAATGACATTTCAAAATCCTGACGAGGCACAAAAGCCTGAAAGTGGAAAAGCATAATGTTATTTGAGACAAATAAATAGGTCATAGGACTCTAAAAAAATCTATTGAGGACACAGAACAGTTTTTTTTCCTTAATTTCTGAAGCTATCCAGGCCACACCATTTTGATTAGGGCCTCCAGAGCACAGTGCATTTCTCAGAGCTAAGCTGTTTTGACCCAGAGCCATTTTATCATCAAAGCCTATACATCCCAGGACACCAAAACATTCTGGAAGTTATGAAAAAGATGAAGTCAGCAGGAGAGCCAGAGAGGAAGAGAGATGCTAGCTGGTTTAGCCCAGCTGACTTATGGACATTATATGATATGTGGAGCAAATTTGGAAGCAAAACATTTTACTTTACACTTCCTTTATTCTTTTTATCAGAAGCTCAGACTTAACCTTGCTGTGCCTGCTTTCCAAGTGGCTGATGAGAGGAGGGCAGTGGGACCCTGGGGTCCACTGCAGGTACCTCAGAGGTACAAACTGGTAACACAATCTGATAGTTTGGGGACATATACTTAGAGGTGCTGAGCTGCTTTGAAAACCCTGTTAAGTACCTGCATTGGCAAGCTTCTAAACTCTTCTCAAAATTTGGCTGTAAAGCTGTTCTTTACATCAAAACCACAAACTGTTCCTTGTGAAATGAACAGTTCTTTATGACACAAAAACCTATTGTCTTGTGTTTATTTACAGTGTCATATTAAAACATATCTAGTAATGCCTGAGAAGCACTTGTCCTCATATTTTCTTTCTGTTTCTCATTTTGGGTCAAATGATGCCTTAAGTTTTAGCTTTCATATTTTTCAGATTGTGTACTGCATTAGTATATAACTCTAAACTTCATAAAAAGTGTTAGCAAGTTCTCTTCACAGTTTATTTAGACAAAACAATCCTTTTCCAGCCTGAGAACCAAGGACATTGTTGCAGCTTCAGGCCCAAAAAGTGTAAACAAGAGTGAATTGAGGAGAGCAATTTCAGAGGATGGGACTTTATAAAACTGCTGTTAAGTCAGTGCAAGTCTTCCAATTCATTTTTTTTGTGGGTCCTATCCCAGGACATCTAATTCCTGTATTTTTTCAGACTGCTATTTTCAACACCACAAGAAACAGTCCTTTCTTTGACTTGTGATTTAGGACATAGGTCCAGTATTGTTCTATATACTCAGGAGAGTTTCTGTACATGAACACCGATATTATAAACTGCATTTTAATCCTAAACATTTTACCAAGGATCACAGGCAAAACATCTTTGCATAAGTCATCTATTGCCCACATTTTTTAAAGTCCACACATTACATGTTTCTGTTTTGCTCATTGAAATTCAATGAAAAGTGGAGCTTTTGAATTAAAAAGTAAGTACAGGAATAAGCATAAAACAGAACCCAATAACAATCCAGAGGAGAGAGAAGAAATTTTAACAAGACTTCCTTCTTGAGTATAAATGTTTAAATTAGCAGGAGTCATTTTCTCACAGATTTGTGGCTTCTCTGGAACAACACATGGGTATAAAAGAAACTAAAAAATTTCCCAAGTTAAACAAAAGTGATATAAACATTTATACTGCTGAAAGTAAGCTGATTTTCTCAAGAATAAAATTATTTGCCATTCACTTTATGATGTGTCTTTTGCCGAAATTACACTGACATAAAGCACAACAGGACATTTCCATGTGAGTTGGCTTATCCCTGAGGGCTTTTCTAATGAAAAGGCAAAAAGCTAGTGACATTCAAACATTCAGAGCTGAACTGAAATACTGTTGTAGTTCTCAGAGAAGAAGGGAAAGGAGATGTTAAGAAGGATGAAGCAGTTTTCTGTGAGGCAGTGCTCCCAGGGGGGCTACTGAATGGTGCTTTGTTTTCAGCAAGCCAGTTTTACCTTACGTGCTCTGTTTCTTACCAATGAAATACATAAATGTACATAAATCATTTGTATCCCAGCATGTGAAAGTGTGTGTATATTGTCAACATGAAAAACTGTACATATCTTACCATTTTCTTGTCTGAGGAAAATCCCACTGCCACCCAGCCATCTGTGTCAGCACTCAACTCAAATTCAACATCCGCTCCAATTCTGCGGTAACTTAGAAAGTAGTCGCAAGTCTCTGCATTGCATCCAGGCTTACCATACCTAAATGGAATTGGAAATATACATAACATTTTCCTTGAAATTTCCTGCTATGGAACTTAATTAAGGTTTTGAAAGAAAAAACTAAAAGAATGTATTTTGGTATAACGGCAGTAAAGGATATATTCTGCTGGACATAAAGTAGCATTACATTTTTGCCAGTATTACTCTTTTAGTGTACAGTATTCAACCAGTACAGCAAACAATAACACAAAACATTACTCTGTTGACCTTCCTTGCTCTCTTTTTTAAGTGCTTCATGAAAATACAAGAAAGACCTGTAGGTCCATAACTATGACATGTATTCTTAAATAATGTCCTTAAATAATATAGCAGTATGGTCTTAAATAACAAACATTTATTAAAATTACTATGAAACATCAACCAGAGTCTCCAATATCATCAGTAAACATAAAGGTATCTGCACTCTTATCTCAGACTGACCTGAAGCATCCCTTGGTTTTTCCACAGTCATCCACTCTGATTTTTGCGAATGGGTCCACAGGAGGAGCAGTAGCTGTATAATCAGAATAAACCATTACTAAATAAAATGCAAGGACTAAAAATCAATAATACTAAAGAGAAGGTCTTCCAGTAGCATTTACTTTGCTGATAACTGAACTGTTCAGATGAGTGACTACTTTGCCACATACAAAAGACACTGCTCAGATGGTCCTGAATCCAAGTAACAAAGTAACATAAATAACTGAAAGCAAAACTTTTCCAAGGTTTCCTACATTCATCAAGGAGAGAGAAGAGTGCTGGAGGGCAAAAGTTAAATGTAAGGCAACAGGATCATGGACTATTGCAGTGCATTCTCTCTTTGTGCGCTCATAGTCCCCTCAGGAAATCCATAAGGGAACTGAGTCCTTAGCCATAAATGACAGCACTAGGTATAAATGCAGACAGGACACCAGATGCAGAACTGTAGGAATTGATACTGAAAAGACCTTATAATACATCCTCCTCTATGAAGTAAACTAAAGCACACATTGCACTAAAAGGTAAGAGAGTATCAGGGCAGAGAATTGGCTGCAGTTATGGCCTTCAATCACTTGTGATGGCAGACGCAGAAGAGCCAGACTGTAGAGTTATGATTCCAACCTATCCCATCTGGACTGTAGTACCAAACAAAAAAGTGAGAAAGTTTACTAACAGACCTATTCAGTCTTGGCTTGAGGGAGCTGGTGTCTGTTGCATAAGTGCAGATATTTTAATAGGATGTTCTTTTAGTTAGCCAGATAAAAACCAAAGTGCTAGCTGTGGAACTATAAGGTCCTCTGAAAATGCTTCACTGAGTAGGAAAAGTGCTTCATTGAGCGGGAAATGAACACTGCAGTTAGTTACAGCACCAGCACACAAACTTTTGACCTACAGAACTTTGGGCATTCAGGAGCCCTGAGATGTACTTCCCTAGATTTCTGACAATGGTAATGGAGAAAGTATGCTGTAAGATGCAAATCACAGTTACACTAACTGTATCAAGGGCAGGTAAATTACCCTGCATAAGTAAGTTCGCAGAATTTCACAGCAGCATGTAGTGGTGCATTACTGAATCACGGGTCACAGGACATGGAATTTTCTCCCTCCTTACTTATTTTCAAACCCATTGAACAAATGGTTTTCCACGCAGCCTAGCTGCAAAAGAGGTGTTTTAACATTCCACCATTTGTAAATTAAAAAAAAAAAAACAAACCCACACCAAAACGCACGACCACGCTGCTTCTTGACACTCTAGGGCATCACAAGTCCTTTCGAAGCCCACACACCCCAGGACTCCTTTTTACGCTACCAGCCCGGAAAGATTTGCAAGAGGGGAAGGCGAGGGACCGCCGGCTGGCCCCGCTCTGCGGGGAGGCGACGGCCCCCGGCCCGAGCTGCCG
>VZSU01001526.1:18518-84840 GCA_013398715.1 Nesospiza acunhae
GCTGGAGGGAAAAGGTGTCGGGGCGGCGTGTGCCGGGGATGCGGGGGGGAGCGGCGTGCGCGGGAGAGGGATGCGCTGGGAGCGGGATGCACCGGGAGTGGGATGCGCTGGCGGTCACAGGCACAGCCCTGGCGGCACGGAGCCCTCCCGCAGAGACCGCCGCTGACAGGTTGCGCGGTAGCCTTCCCTGGATCACTGATTTCCCGCATCCCACAGCGCGCCCCACCCAGCAGAACCCCCGCCGGCCGCGGACACGGCTCCCACAGGCCGGGCACGGCCGTCGAGGGGCAGTACCCAGCCATGCCTGGCTGCCCCCATGGCCTCGATTCACTAAAGCCTCTTGGCATGTGCTTCAGGAGGATGTGATAAATCCTCCTCAGTAACTGCCGGGCAAACTTAGCTGTTTTCTTTTTTTTTTGTTTGTTTAATTTATTTTATTATTATTATTATTATTATTTTTAATGACTTCTGGGATGGGACTGGAGACACAGCGCGACTTAACATTCTTTTCAGGTAAAACCCCATGGCAGTGAGCGTTCCCTATCTGATTGCATGTTCTTGTTTTGTATTTTATACAATGTAACTGCAGAAATACCAACATACTCCAAACCTGGCAGGACTGAAGGAATTCCCAGGTTGCCCCCAAAATTGTCTTGGGCTCTGGTATCTGAAGCTGGACTTGCAATGAGGCGTTAAGCAGACAAGTGCATTCTTGCTGTGCTCTGTATCCATGAGTTGATGGAGGAACCATGGCCTTTCGTCCCTTGCATTACTTGGGTTTGGATTGCTGTCTTTTTATTATAGCTATAATTTTATTTTGTATTATTATGCATGGTCACACTTCCTTCTCTGAGAGTCTGGAATAAAATTCGGGAAAACATCAGGGGGAAGGGAGGGAGGGAGAGAGAAAGAAGAACATACAGCAGTCAGTAATATTCTGGAAATTAAAATAACCCTCCATTTAAATATTTTCTTTTTTTAGTATCAATGACTGTACTGAGTTACTTTTTGGTGGGGCACTGAGACTGCCCAAGACCTGAGCTGCGTTAGGGATAAGTTCATTTCCGTGGGCTAAGCGGTGGCTTGTCATACCAGAGTGTGCTCAGCTGCATCAGTTAATGTTAATTCACATCTCCATGGTTTAGTCTGGTGGAATAGCATGCTATTTCTCACTGCAAATAGAGGAATAGCCACACCGAGGAAAAAAATAAGTTGCAAAAATAATACCAGTCGAATGCAAATTCAACATGTTCCACGGTAGCATATGGAAAAAGCTATAGGAAAGCAACAGCAAGCTCAACTGCAAAATATTGAGTCCCTTCTCCCTGTCCAACTGAGCTTGGCAAACTTTAGCAGGCTAGTGGAAAACAAGCAAACAAATGGCAATAGAAAAGCCCTTATAAATCAGGCTAACAGGAAAGTAAGGCTGCAGCTTATTCTTTCTGGCAATAATTAACTCTGAAGAAGGCTCCCCAACTCCCTTTTTGAAATAGCTAGCCAAGGGTTGTGGTGCCTGTGAAGAAGCATTTGCTCAGCAAGGGAGCAGCTGTCAGCTGCATGCTGGTTTCTTCTCCCTGGGAACAGGCTTTAGCACACTGTGATATGGGCAATGCTTCACGGCTATCGTAAAGACTTAGGATATTTGTCATGTATTGTTTGTGCCTACATGACACCTATCATTTTAAATCTGGCAGCTGAGAGATCTCTCTGTGATTACAGTGGAGCTGCATGCAGTGATTTTCTAAAGTGAAGATATGACTAAGAGACTGACCTTCCTCCTAGTAAATCCTTAAAAATTAAAACTAAAATACTCCTGAATTTTTTGTTGCTTAGTAAAACCTCTTGTGGTTGTCTGAAGGTCGTCCCTATCTCAAAAATGGGTTGCTCAGGGAAGCAACATCACATTGAGACAGGTGAAGCTCTAATGAATACCTTAAGTTTTCACCAGACAGGAAGGTCTATACTGCAACTAACAGCACTGCCAGCTGTACTGCAGGAAAGATCCTTATCTGATTAAGTAATTGAGGTTGTCATCAAAAAAAGCATTAGCAGAAAGAGCCAAAGTGCAATTGCATGAGCAGCCTTAACCCTCAAATGCCTGAACTCTCTGAATGCCACATTTCTCAGCTTGCACGTGCTTGTAATGCCTTTCTCAGAGGAGACACAAACAAGCAGTGTGAGAAGCACAGGCTGGAAGTTCTCTGGCAGCAGGAGTCCTCCTGCTTTTGCTGAATTAGAGATGTGAGCATTTCCACCACTTCTTGCACCATCGCCTCCTGCCTCAGGGGAATCTAGCAGTCAAATTCTTTGGATGGTTAATTGCTCTAGCTCAGGCAATTCTGTGGTGCTAGCACTCAGTCTGTGGGTGTATTCCCAGGACTGGAGACCAGACTTATCCTCAGCTTATCCTTGAGGCCCACTGTGCCTTCTTTCTTGGCTGTTTTTGTCAATCACAGTACACCTTTCCCCTGGAGGCTCCTGCTTTTTGGGGCCTTTGGACTAGAAATTAAAGTTTCAGGTATTAGCTGTAGTTTATATAACAGACATTCAGAAAAAAAAATCATAGTTCTCCTGGTCATTTCCATCCAATCAACATGTACTGAAAAATTAGTATGTATCCATCAGTGCTGACTGAGAAAACAACTCCTGAGACAGCAGTTTTCTTACAACAAATCTGTAGTAACCTGAACCCGAGTTTGTAATTCATATGCAGTTTTCTCAAACTCTTACAACACTCTTGTTCAGTGTGGGAAATGTATCTACTCTACAAGTGATTTATCTTGGGCTTTCCTTTATTAAACAACAATAAACTGAGAAATTGTTGAATCATAAGTTTTCATTAGTAGTCATTTATCCCGTGCTCTAGTTAACCACCTGGGACTCTACAGAAGCATGCTTGTGGTGTTAGTTACTCAGACTAAGACATGGGAGAAAAAATGGTTGGAATTTCTTGCAAGCAGAGATTTTTCACAGCATACAAAACAGAATGATGATGGGAAATATGTCAAATGCCGATAGACAAAGTACATTTCCTATGAAAACAGTGAAAACTAAGTGACTGTCTTAGAAAAACCAAAGCATTACAAAGGAAACAGATGTGTGCTATTTCTGAAAGCAGCTCACGAAAGAGATGAGTGAGCTTTTTGGAGGCATGGTATTGCTTTAGATCTTCTGGAGAAAGGCAAGAAAATATAAACTCTAAATATGCTATCATCCAAATAAAAACTGCATTAGATCCTTAGATCATCTTTTGCTCAGCACTGGTGAATTTTTCATTTTCTGCTGTCACTTCAAGAGTGACTGTGCCATTACTGCCCACAACAGCACTTTTTCTGTAAAATTAATCTAATGGAGGAAAAAACAATGTCTCCAAGCTCTTTTCCACAAGCATAACATACACCATTCTAAAGACTAAGTCCAGAACTAAATCAGCATGAGTTTTTCTTCAGTAAGCACTATGGACCCTTCCCAAGGAATATTAAAACTGGAGCTTTGTTAGTTAACTTGTTTGTTTGGGTGTTTATGTGTATGTGTTGGTTTACATCAGGTAGTTTATAACTTTTCTCCCAAGACAGCATTTTTTTACCTTCTGGCACTGTTTGTCACCCCAGCTGGAATGCAGTTCTGGGAGATGTATCTACCCTGAAAGCCAGATCTACCAGATGGTGGCACAATCTGCACCAGGAGGTTCTAGAGCAAAATGGTTCACTTTTTTTTTTTTTTTAACAAGTCCTCATTACAAAGAGGTTATTTATAGTGTTATTCTAATAAGGAGACAAAACAGAGCAGCCTTTTATTAGAACTTGCCATAAAGGGCATTACACTGAGATCTCCCTGTGCATAAATAACACTTACTTACTGTGCAAAAGTTGGCCTAGAGAGCAGAAAAAATCAGTTTGTATTAGCAAAGAGTTCATTTAGGTAGGAAAGTTTTTTAAAGAGTTTAAGCAGCATTAATTCAATTAATTCCACACATGACGATGTCATTTTATCCTAATTATTTAAGAATTCAGAACTGAGGGGGGAAAAAAAAAGTGAAACTCTGATCCCTGATGAGACTTCATCAGAAGTAAAAGTCCTGTAAGTTTGCCTGTTGAAAAATAACCATTTAAAACAGCCTTTCTCCAGGCCAAATACAGATATCTCTGAGTCAAAATAATAATAATAATAATAATAATAATAATAATAATAATAATAATAATAATAACCCCCTATCTTCTAGGTGAATATAAGTGGGTGAGAGAAAGCTGCAGAGGAGCTCATTTTGGCTCACTGCTCTGCAGTGAAGGTGTTTTCTATATATCCTGACTAAGGCATCTTCAGCCAGGGGATCTGAGGGACATAGGTCTTGGCCCCTCCTGGGCACAGGCTCCTGGAGGGTATGCTTTGTTTCAAACAACCCATGAATAAGATCCGGGATTAGGGAAGTTTTCTCTGTCTCTTGGAGTCGTTGGAGTGCGGGTGAAGAGCAGCCCCCAGGCTGGGAGCATTCTCTAAATCTGGCTTGGGGATGGAGCATCCCTGTCACCCGCCGCTGCTCCGGGTGCTGCTGGCCCCCTGCCCAAACACACCCAGCTTTCTCTACACTGATTTTTGGGCTTGTGCTGCAGGACAGGTGCCTTCTCTCTCTCCCCCCGCAAATGCAATAATACGTTGAGTTCCAGCCGCAAGTGCAGCTTCGGGGTGTTTTTGAGGAAAGGGGGAAGGAGGGGCAGACAACAGAGAGAGAGAAGAAATCGAGGAGACAGAGGAGAGTGTCCACAGGACACAGCCGGTTTGGGCTGGGGACGGTGCGGGCGGCAGGGATGGGCCCCCCTGCCCGCTGTGCCGGGGCATCCGCCGAGCGGCACCAGGGCACCGAGGCACCGCCAGGGGCCCGGAACACACACCCGCATCGCGGCGGCTAGACGGGAAACTGGGCTTTTCCCTCTCTGCCGCCGGGAGGAGGACGCGGGGACGCTGACGGGGAGCCCCGTAGAGCCAGCCCGGGCAGCCTGAGGCAGCCGGGATCGGCCCTGCTGATCATCGTGAACAAGGAGCAGACGCAAATGGCTGGAAAACTAGTGGGACTGCGAGTGAGACTTCTCCGTTCTTAAGCAATAGCAAGGAAAAGGTTTCTGGAGCGGTAGGGTGAGTTACACAGGGAGGAAGGGAAATTCCAGCCCAAATTCCAGCTTTTGTCTCAAGATTTCCTCCTTGCATATCACTATCTACCAGGCATGTCTGTAGATGGCGGAGCCAGTCTGATGCACAAGAGGCTTCACTGACTTTAAAAAAAAAATCTGTTCTTTTGTTCACATAAAAACTGGGGAAAATTAGTTATAATGAAGGCTTTGGGTACCAAAGAAGTCCACGTTAATGGAGCAGAGTTATACTTCTCAAAAACTTCACTGCAGGCTTTGGTAACATCCACAAGGTGCATAGGACTCTTTGAACCATGGATGCAGGGACAAACTAAACATAGAACAAGTTTCTCTGATGTAGAGGGGATCCCATACATCTGCTAGTGGTTTAACAACAAACAGCCTTGGAGAGTCTGGATATATTGTTTTGAATTGCTTGTAAGCTCTCTTAAAAAGAGAGACATTTTTAATATTGTCATTTATGTAAGTTGCTACTAATATTGAAATTAGCAAAGTCAGGTTTACTCCTCACAAAATCAATGAACTGAGTTCAGTGTGTCTTATTTATTCAGAAATTCTAGAATACAGGAATGCTGATGAAACTGTTATTGAACAGAGCAAAACATTTTGCAAAAGACAAGATTAAGAAACATTTATGCCACTTAGCGTGGGAATAAAAACATCGTATCTGAGGTGAAGTTGGGGATCTCTAGCCACTCTTACACCTCTTTTTTTTTTTTTCTATTAACTGAAGAAATTGAAGCATTGATAAATGGTTCGGATTTTCTAGTTAAGATCTTCATGTGACCCAAGCTGTAAAGAATACTGAACTTGTTTTCTTGTTTCTACTGTGCAGGTATGTAATATATCCTAGGGTTAATTCAGTGGTTTACATACAGATGTTTACAAGGCTAAAACTAATTAAAATTAAGTATTTAACTGGCTTATCTTCATTTGGCATTCAATATGTGCCTGGAGGAAAAGGTTTTCAACAGCCCATGCTGTGCAGTAGCCCCTTCCCTTACACTTCAAAAAAATGAGAGCATGTTATGAATTCTGAAGCCATTTCAGTATGCCATTAAGCTGATGCTTATGAGTTTTGTTCTGATGCTGTTGCTATGCCAATTTGAGACAGGAAAACAGTCTCTAAGCATTTACTGAAAACATTGCTCATCAACTGGAAAAAAACGGGGAAAAAATCCAGACATCAATCTGGTACTTGCAGAGAAACACAAGCTCCCCTGTTCTGGCAGCCGGTTCTCCCACATGTACACAGGGCCCTCTCCCTGCCATTGTGAAATAGTCACATATGTCAGCCACCCAAAAATGTAGCAGTGAAGAGCAAAAGAGCACCAAACAGAGGCTTTCTTGCCACTCCTCAAAGGCAGTCAGTGTTGCTGAGTTGACACCCAACAGTTTTACCAAGCTCAGGCCACACTGGGGCAGCAGCATTTTTCTCCACAAGAGTTGATGAGCACAAACCCTGAACCCAGACGTAGAAAGAGCAGTTAAACAGTATTTACTGTGTGATATAGACAGTTTAAATCTGCCCTCTGAGCATCCTGTTTTTCCACTCCCTTAGGCCTTTTGTGCCCTGGCCACATGCTGAAGGAAGAAATTGCAGGTGGATAGAGTGCAATAGGCTGAGGAGGTGAGATGATTTAATTGTGCAGGCTCCAGGCAAAATGCTAACTGCCAGGCAGGGCTGGATGCTGCTCTAGTCCCAGCTCTGGGCATCCCTCAAGGATAGAGTTAATGGTGTGTGGCACCAGGGGTTGCAAAACAGCACAGCTTTTCCCATCCATGGTAAACCATACTGCTTCTCATGAAATGTCTCAGCATTGAGTTGAAGTATATTTAGAAGCATTCACTTTTGCTAAAACAACACAAAGAAAAAACCTCAAACTCATCAGAACTCTCATTCGTAGTGAAGTATTTATATACTTTTACCCAAAGTAAAAGTCAAGAACAAGGCTTTGGTTTTCTAAGCTTTTTTGGGAATCACAGTTCTTCTTTGTTTCTATAATTTTGTTCCAACTCATGACATCACACTGTTGCCTATTGTATTCATATTTATTTTGTGTGCCAAAAGGAGTTTAACAGCATCAGAAAAGGGAATTTGGATACTTTGCTTAGTGTTTATCCATGGGAAAGTTTTACTTTTGGTTCTCAGTTTGAAGAAATTTCTCAAAACACAAGAAACTCCTGCTTCTGACCAGCTGCTCTCTACAGATCAGTCCATGTTAAGTTGAGGTTGCTGCAGTCACCCCAGCCCCTCCACCCCTCTGCCTGCCCTCGCATGATGACTCAACCTCTAATGACACAGTCACACATGGGTTTTTCCACAGCACCTGTCCCGTTTGACAGCCTGCAATGAATGAAAGGGTTGAGCAATGTTTATTTTTATCTTCTCTTTTCTATTTGAGCTCTGCTTTGGGGACAACTGTCAAAAGCATATTTAAGCATTCACTTTTAAAGACTTGCATGCATCCTTCCAGTTGCATCCCTGTGCTTATAAAATTGACCTTCAGAACTACAGCTAAGTAAAGTCACAATTGCTGAGTGGACGACTATTTTACTTTACTTTTCTGATTGAAGACGAGACCCAGCAGCATTTTGTGTTTCTCATAACAGAACATTTCATCTTTGGGTAGAAAATGGAGCTCTTCCAGCTCTTCCACAGCACTGTAGTTTTAATAGAGTCATTCTGCCCCATTCCACACAGGAATGCTATTACAGGTATTGCATGTAAAACATTTAGCAGCACAGCTGGCCATGGGACTGAGGGATCCTCACACAGACAATGCAAGCTGTGTCAACAAGCACTAGCTTAACAAGCATGTAGGCACAACTGCAAAAATAAACACTTCTTGTGCTTCCTTGATCCTTGTTTAAACGATTGATACTCACATCACTTTCCTTTTTCTTCAGTGGTTGTCCTCTATCATCAGGAGTCTCATTTCCTTGTGCTGTTTTCCTTCTATCTGTTCCCATACTGGGTGGGTTTGACAGGTACCTGACCCAAGAAGGGGCTGGCAGAGAGCCTGAACAGAGGCAAACCCTCAGCCCCTTCTCTTATCCCTTCTTCTTCAGTCCTGGCTGCTCTTCCCCTGGAAACCCACCTACTTCCACTGAACTTCCTCTGTGTGTGCACAACCATGACAGGCAGCAGCACACATCTGCCAGCTCCAGCTCATGGGGTGTGCTTGGCCAGCAGAAATAGCAAAATGCATGCCCTGCCAGCATAAGAAACCTACAGTGAAACCTTTGATGCTTGCATGAACAAGAGCATGAGTGTTTTGATTCATTCACGAAGCGCTTTCTCTTCTCCACTTACCAGGAGGAGGAAATAGGATGGCCATTCAGGGCTATGCAGGGGACCAAACCTTTGGCTTTGTGTGCCCTGGAACTGTGGTTCCCATCTGCTTACATCAGTCCCTTTTTACAGATTAGTTCTTCCAACCTCCATCACCGGGCAGTAGTGGGGCGATTGCCCACAGGGGACTGTATCATTCCTTATCCATGACCAGAGTCATTGCTTTCCCTGGCATTGCTCTTCCCTGGCTTTTCCTAACACATGCAGGCATCTGCAGCCCCCATTTGTACATCTGTGTATCCTTCAGGGGAGCTGCTCACCTAACCTGACCTTGTCAGATGCCTGAACTGTGCTGCAGGTGAGTAAAAGGAGAGTTTCTGGATGCAGTCGTGTACAGTGGCTCCAGCTGCACTGCATGCTGCTCTGCTTTCAGTGTGTGGCAGAAGAAAGCAGAAAGTGAAGACAACATTTACAGTAGTTATCAGTGGGAAAAAGAGTGGGAGGCTTTATAGAAAATCTCTTCTCCAGATATTATTCACGTTCACATCCAAGCGTGTTTTTTCAGGGACCTGCCCATCTTGCCTCCCTTTCCCCTCCCATGGATTTCTGCTCAGTAGGTACCACAGGGGTAAAGCAGTCTTTAACTGAGACCTCTGTTCATTAGCTATCAGTTGTTACTGTCATAGGAGGCTCACAGGTGAGATCAAGGCTTCATTTTTCCAGGTGATGGATCCATAAAGGTGTAGCAGGTCCCTGCTGTAGGGCTGGCCCTGAAATGAGACAGCAGGTCATAGCGAGCTTTGAAATACCAGCCCCAGCTGCTACCTCAAGGTTCAATTTAACCAGCCCAGCTCCCCAGAGAGTGACATTACCAAGATCTCTTAGTGAGCTGATTCCACAGGCTGGAAGGGAAGAATAATATTTCAAATGAGTGGACTGGCAGAGTTCAAAGGGATAATACGCATTTAAATTCAACATGAAAGACATCTTCCTCAGCAGAGCTTTAGGATGGAATGTAGCCAGGCAGATAAGCTGTTTAAAAGCCCCTTTAATCAAGACTATGAACATGGAGATTTTTGTCATAATTAAAAATATCTCCCTATTCAATCACCTTAAAGGGAAAGTGATACAAAATGGTAATTTATTTTTCTATTTGAATCCCTTAGAAAAGAACAGCAAAAACATTTTTTCATTGCAGGGAATCACAATGTAATTAAAATTATCTTTGAGAGAAGATTCATTCATGCTCATATTTTAGCTCGCAGTGAACTATTGCACTTGTATTTTAACAAAAAAAGGTAGAAAGCCTACATTTTTACTTCCCAAGTGTTTAATTTTCTGACCATAAGCGATAGTGAGATAACTTAAAAGGAAATTTTTTCTTCTCACATATTTCCTGATAGAAGATGCTGTAGAAAACAATGTCAGCTCATGCAGAAAACACACTCTCTTTTTTTGTTGGGTTTCTTTTGAAGGGTTTTTTTTTGTTTGTTTGTTTTGGGGTTTTTTTGTGCATTTGGAAGCAAACTACATTAAAAGAAGCCTACCTACTTTGCAGAAGGCAAAGCAGACAAAGTAGTACCATGCACTTGTATTCAGCTTGTGAGTACCAGAAAGGGAAGGTGACACTTCAGGAGATACAGAGTGCTACCAATGCACCTCTCTCCTTCCCTAATTTAGGAGCTCTTAGTCCTGCCTGCTGTGGGAATCCCCTCTTCCCTCTAAAACAGCTGTTGACTATTTACCTCACAATGATGAAGAATAGAAAAAAAAAATCAACAGGACCAGAGAAACTTTCTCAACGGAGCCACAGCAGGGATGCTTCATGCAGAAACATGGCATCTGAATGGAAACAGGCATCCTGAGCAGGGCAAGGGCTGCTGTTCACTTTGTTTTCAGGCAGATTCTCAGACCTGAGTAGTGACAGAGGAAGAGCAGCAGATGGGACATGCGTGAAACCTTGAGCCTCCCACTCAGTGCTCAGGCAGCTAGCTAAGAACCTAATCCTGGGCAGGGAAAATATCACCATCTGACTGAGTTTTGCCAGTGTGAAGCAGCATTTCTCACAAGCTGAGAAGCTGTTCAGTGGTACAGCTGTGGGGACTCTGAGGATGTCTCCTGTTGATCTTACTAGACCCAAAGAGGTTGCAGAGTCCTTTGCTTGTCATGCTCCTATTGCTTTGCACTCCTCAGATTTTCAGAAAATGCCTTTGCTGCAAATTCTTCTTCATTTCAAACTGATACTGACTGAACTGGAAGATCCAGAAGGAGCATATATCACAATATTCATATACATCAGGTCAGTGCTACCTCTGGTTTATAGCACAGCTGTGTGCTAACACAGCTCCCTTGTTTTATCCCTGGAACTTGGCTGGCCAGCTTCTGCAAAAAGCCTTTTGGTGGACTGCAAAACCGGAAAATAAATTTGAAAATGCCAGTGTTCTTCCTGAAGTCTTGAGCAGTGCAATTTCAAGGTGCATCTTACCCTCTCATGGTGTTGAAAGTGATCAAGCATCTCCTTACCTGAATTGAAAATGCTGAAGCAGCTGCATAACCAAACATCTGCTTGATAGGGTGGGACATCTCTGTGCAAGCACCTATCTGTACAACCCTGGTGTAGGTGCCCTGTCTGAGCCAGAGAACATATGCTGAATGGCAACTACCATATGAGATTGCTGCCTCACAGGGCTCTTCAGAGATCAAGATCAACCTTCACTAAAAATATCAGATATGTGTATTTTGTCCTATAGATCTGTAGGGGTTCAGAGCAGCATCTACCTTTTCACAAGTAAGGAGCATCTGCATCACCATAGCTATTTATAATAGAAACTTCATACCAGCTTTTCCAAGCAGGTCTAAATCACAGGCAACATCTTTGCTTTCCTTGGCAGCTTAATCCTCTACCTTCACCTTTCAGAAACTTGATGAAATATGCTAATTTCCACCAGGCTCTATCTGTTCCTGTTCCTTAGAAGGTGTCTGTGCAGGCCACAAGCTGAACAGAGCTGTGCCAGCTTGTGGCAGTAGGCATCAGCTGTGGTAAGACTTGCTCACCAAGCCCTGGGCACTGCCATGTTCTGCTTTATGCATTCCAGGCAGCCTTTCCTTGGGTGTACATGTCTGGAGGAGCAGAAAAGACAGGATCCACCTGAGGTGCTTGGTTGGCTCCTAGGCATTAAATCTATTTAGTCACTGCTTGAAACTAAATCTATTTGAGGGCTGTTTGATGACTTTAGTTAATTAAAAGGCTCTTATTTAATGCTGGTTACTCTTGCATTTAGTGAAAAAAGAGAGATTATTTCCAATATTGTCTCTTCGGATAAGAAGAATTAGCTGCTTTTGCTGATATAATCTCCTTTTAGTAAGTAACCAAGAAAGATTCATTATTGTCTCTTGAACCTAAAGAAATGTTAAAGGTATTAAAACACTGACATTTTGTTGCCGTGAGATCTGTGAGATAAACCAGTAAGCTGCCTGAAGGCAAGATCTGAGATTACTCATCTGATTCTGTTGCTGTGATATGTATGGCATTGTGGCATAATATTGCTCTGAGTCACCCCCTCCCCTGTCAAGGTTCACACAAATGGCTGTGCACCATTTATCATGGTTATAATGGACTCAAAAGGAACACAACTAGAAACAGAGAGCTGTTTGTGGTGCTGATTTTCAGAACAAAATATGAGCCTGCTAGAATCTGTATACTTTTTTACCAGTGCCAAATGAAATGCTGCACATGACCTTATCAGATGATGCTGGAAAAAAACTGTATTAAATAATTTGGGTTCCGCCAGTTGATACTCAGAACTGTTTAAATGCCCTAAAAAAGTATTTCTCCTAAATTAATCTCTTTTCTTCCACCTATCTTACCCGGTTCCATTTTTATTTTATTACAGTCCTTTTTAAGTCCATCGAGAAGACAACATGAAAAAATCCTTGCCTGATGAAAAGACCTGTCCTGTCTGGGTGTCCAAGATACCAATTCTTCTTGCTCGTCTTCTGGGCACTGTGTCTACTGTCCAGCTGTAGCTCTGTCCTTCAGCCTTGTGCTGGTGCCTTTGAGCTTACCATGGCCCATATTTCTGAACTTGCTTGAGTTAAACCATACAGAGGCAGGCAGTTGTCATCCAGCATGTATCAGCAGCCTCAGCTTCTCTCTTTGCTGTCCAGGACAGCCTGCAGGATGCCCTCAGCTTGTTCCACCCTTCCTGCAGGATGCCTGGAACTGTCACAGATCACAGCAGGTCAGCCATTCCCCCAGCACATTTCTTCCCTTTCTCTCAGTATATGTTCTAGAGGCAATAAATACTTCTGGGCTTTCACAAAACAGCAAAGCCAAACAAAACAGGAAGAATGGCTTTTTTGACAGTTTGACAAAAGCAGATTAAGGGTTTTTATGCATTTCTTTGTAATAGAAGGTGGTAAGAAATGAGCTGTAGCACTACAGAAATGAGCATCAGCTAACGTTCTTTCTCCAATAACCTGTGGCCTGGCTGGCCCATAAACCAGTACTAAAGCAGAGAGGCCTTAGTGTCATTAAAAACACACATTTTCTCAAACGCCACTTTTGAATTAAAATGGATTTTAACATCAAAAATCCCATCACTTCAGCCTTCACAGAGTAAGGATACTACTCAAGCTATAGCAAGGCCTTCCTGCCTTCTCACTAACTCTGTTCTGGATCTTGTTTAGCCTGGAGAAAAGATAACTGACAGGGAACCTCATTAATGCCTGTGAGTATCTAAAGGGAGGGTGCCAAAAGGATGGATCCAGGCTCTTCCTGGTGGTGCAAAGCAATAGGACAAGAGGCAAGGGGCAGAAAATGATGCACGGGAAATTCCCTCTGAATATGAGGAAGAACTTCTTTACTGTGCAGGTGACCATGCACTGGAAGAGGTTGTCCAAAGAGGCTGTGGAGTGTCCTTCATTATTCAAGATTTGCCAGACCTCAGGTCTTATTTCTAAGGAGAAGTGAGAACTATGTCAGTTTTGAGTGGCAGGGTTTCTTCAGAGTGGAGGCAATGCTTTATTGCTCTCAGATCCTGAACAAGCTTGATGTATCTTATGCCCACAGCAGAGGGATTCACATCAGCCTCCATGCCCCTGGAACCTTTCAGCTGAGATAGCCCAGCCCCCCAGAGACGGTAGGTTCCTATGCAGTTACTCATGCTACCAATATTTTCTGTTTACTTTAGAGTATTTTCAATGGTGAGCCCTCTTCCTGCCTCTCAAGAGCCCAAAGGAAAGCAAAGCCCATTCAGAAGGGCTGCACTGGCTGTGGAGTTCTGCTTGGCTGCTGCTGAGGGTTTCATTTTAACTCTTATTGCCACTCAGAAATGCTCAATTTTAGTGGCTCAAGTCTCCTTGAGGCGTTTCAAGACAGCTCTCGACCACCCCCCACTCAATCATTCCCCACTGTTCCCTTGCTGGAGAGCAGACATAGCTGCTATGCTATAGCTCCTGCTCCAAGGAGAAAAGGGAGTGAGAGCAGCTGGATCACCCCAGTCTCCTCAGCCCAGGAGCCACAGATACATTTTCATGTGGCTCACATCTGTTTGGGAAGAACCTACAGATTCGGTTTGGGAAATACATCCCATACTCAGACTTCTCTCCATGTCTCCCCTTCCTCACCCAAGGAAGATCCACCTTGATATTGATTATTTATTTAATGCTCAAAAAAGATCCCAGACTATCCTTAAAAGCCTCTTGACATGGATCCAGATCCAGATGCAGCCTACAGGCAGCCTCAAACCTAGAAGAGCCAGAACTCACAGTAGACCCATGCTGGTACTGGCACACGAGACACAGATGTCACCAGGAGAGGGACACCACCAAATGAAAACAGCAGCTCCATCACAGCTTCCAGTCCTCTGCCTTTCTGCAGCTCTGTCTGCCTTCAGAGTGCAGAGAACAGGGCACACACCCCATAGCACACCCTGGCAAAAGGTCAAAGTGAAAACAATCTCTTTTGGGCTTTAGCTGCTTTTGGCTCTTCCTTCTCCTGAAGCCTGGTCCCTGAAGACACCTAACTCCCCCAGCCATCCCTCCATCCCTAGGCTTGTCAACAGCACTGGAACCCTTTTGTCTTCTAGCTGAGCTGTCCTACCCCATGGTGCCTGACAAACCTCTTCCCCAGGATTTCTGTCCCACATCCTGTTCCACCCGGGCACAGCAGATGCGCTCTGTGCAATTCCTGAGTCACTGCAAGCCAAATGGGCAGAGCTCAGCCCTGAGGATTTGTCAAACCCTGACATGGCAGGCACAGAGAAGAAAATAACTCTGCTATCTTTTTCAGAGCAGGCAGCAGCTTCGTGCCTTCGTTATGTATTACTCTTGTCATCAGGCAAAAAGCATGCAGGAAAACAGCCAAGCCTGGCTTATCAAATGTGCCTGGTAAGAATATCTTGTGGTTTAAAGCCTTGGCACAGCACACAGCACAGGCAAGTGCTTCTGCTACAACTGTTTGAATTTTCCTGGCTATTTTGGAGGGAGGCCATGGGGACCAGTCTCCCCCTGAAGTTGGTCTTGTGTGAGTGTCTTGCTGAACCAAGACCAAAATTTCCCTTGAAGAAAAAAGGCAGAGCTTGTGTAAGCATGAAAATCAACAACAACAGCAAAAATCTTTGCTCTCATTTCCATAAGGCATGGAAATGAGGAACAAATCTACACTAAATTAGCTAGAGATGAAAATTTGGATTCCGATTTCATTAACTTGCACATCTGGTTAAAATCGAGTGTGATTTATTGCAAGCTCCAAGGAGATCTATGGGCCTCTATTAAGTGTTTAGGGAGAGGTATCTCTCTCCTCCTCCAATCACTTTGTTTCCTGTTTTAATTTCATAATAGCCAGTTTGAAATTTCCACAAACACTAATGGGATCTGTTTACCCTCATGAGAGTTCACTCCACCTCCTTTGATAATAATCAAAGATATGACAAGGCAGCAGCCTTTAGCAGAAGATTGTTGGCACATCCCTGGGCACAGTCTGCCAGGATGGACTCGGCAATGCTGCAAAGGGCAAGTCTGCTCTGATGGGGAAGATTTTCTGTTCCCAGAAAGACAGCACAGCATTTATAAAAGTCACTCTTCCATATTAATGAAATGGCTTGCACTAGGTGGGTGTATAGCTAAGCTGAGCACCAGGCACCTGATGGTGACATTAGGCACCTGAGGGTGGGGGTGGCAGTGCCAGCCATGGGAGGCTCTGGGGAGCTGCAGGTCTTGCAATTATTCAACCACCACCAAGAAGCCCTGTTCTCCTGTCCCATCCTTGCCAGGCTGCTGGAGTTCTCATCCAGCCTATGGGCCACACATAGATTTTATGCCCCAAAACTGCAGGATACTACTGCCTGCCTAGGCCCATGGCATGGGTAGTGCAATCTGTTGCTGCATCCCTAAATAATGTGGCTTTAAAACCTGATATTGTAAAAATTTGCCCAAAAGGCAGTCTCCATCCTCTCAGGGGGAAACTGGTGGGGTAAGATTTATGTCCCTTCTCAGGTGTGCAAGAGTAGGAAAGGTAAAGGTGACTCCAAATTACCCCCATGCATATCATTGTTTACTCCTAGCAAGGGTTCAGCTGGCAGTGTTAGGTGTGTGAGGGAGAAATTAAGCAGCCGTGGGTTTCATGTGGCAGCTAGAGCTGAATGTACTCAGTTACTGCTCAAGCCCACACAGTAAGGCTGTGGAAGAGATGCATGCATAATTCATATACTTTTAATTAAATGGTAACATCTTTCAATATATTGAATTTACTGCAATTACATTTATTGCAATTACATTTATCTCTTCACACCCTTTGACCTACTGAAGCTTTTTTTTTTTTTCCTTTCAGTTACAATATAAGCATAAACAACATTAAGTGGACTTAAGGACTAGATGTGGCAAAGGAGACCTGGAGCTGTTCCAGGCTGTCCCCACTGGAGAGAGCAGCGCCAGAGGGATGCCCAAGGGCCACTAGGGGAGATAGAAGCTGCCCTGAGCTGAGCCACAGCTGCAGGGAACAAGTCCTGCATGTCCTAAAGCTCCTCCTTGGGGGTTGGATACAATGTTCTTGGAAGGGTTTTCAAGGAAGCAAGGCTTTCCTGCAGGAGCTTTGTTCAAGCAGAGACCACAGTGGGAGCAGCAGCTTGGGATGGGCAGAGGCGGCTCTCCGACACCAGGCACCGCAGTGCTGCGCAAAGATTTTGTTCAGGAGAAGGGTGTTCCTAGAAAGTGGAACCTGGCTCTTTTGCCATTGAATTTGTAGGTAACACACACAGCTAGGAGATGTGTCACCGCTGAGGAGCAGGCTGCTGAGACCCACCAGGGCACGTTCTTCTCTGCCAAACTCACTGCTCAGCTCCCCACAGTCTGGGATGGCATCTGCCGGGTGCAGTGCAGGGTCAGTCTGGGTCTGCTGGGCTGGGCAGGCCACAGCACAGCTGTGCTGGGCACCACTCACGTGTGGGACAATGTTTCAAGGCACCAAGGATGGGCCACAGGACTGGCAGTGCAGGGATTCTAGTCACTGGACTAATCCGGTTTTTCCAGAAAGGAAAGACGATTTTCCTAAATTGTCTTGCTGGGGAAGGATGGGAGATAGAAATCCCAAAAGGGTAGAATGAGGGTGAAGAAAGGAGACCTCTCCCTCTTCTACCACATCCCCCATTTCTTTCCAGTGCTTCAAAGTTTAGCACAGCAATATGAGCAGCATAGCCGAAGACCTCAGTGGTTAAAGGGTGATCATTGCTACCACATAGGATTATTGTGAAGACAGAGAGGTTGCAAAAATACCCTGTCTGAAGCAAGAAGAAAGAAAGGAGAGAAGAAGAGAGGAAGATTGGGAAGAAGGGAAGGAGAAAGAGAAGGAAGGAAGGAGAAAGAGGGAAGGAGAAAGAGAGGGAGGGAGCTAGGGAAGGAAGGTCACTTTTGTCACACTTCTTTGGGGTGCCTCCATTCACTAAAGCCTGGCTGATAAAATGGAGATTAACCATCCAAAATACAAGAGCAAAATCACTCACTTCAGAAGTAGGGCAAATGATAACATTCTCTCCTTAACACTTCTCTGTGTCCTTCTCTGGTGCTATGGAGTAGGCAGGTGAGTCACTGAGGCTAAGCAGTGTACCCACAGATATTTACTGGACTTGATGGGAGCTCCTGCAGCCCTGGCTGATGGCAGACCCTCACTAGCTGATCTCTAATGAGAGATCATCTCACAGAAGTTTCCTGGTATACAAAAAAAAGCCATTGTGCTTTAACGCCTGTTAGACTCTGGACCCAGGACAGCAGGAGGAGAGGTGAGAGATGAGTGAGACACAGAGGAAAGGTAGAAAAGTAAGGATGGAGGAGCACCTTCTGAGAGTCGGGGAAAGCAAGAGCTGACAAGGGCCTTCAAAAAGGCAGAAGATTTTCAACAGAAAAGTCAACAAAGCCAGTGGTGCTTGTGTGGAAGTAGTGCTCACAAGGGTAAAGCAGGCACCCATGAAGCAGTCTGGAAGTGAGTGCCAAGCAGAGGAGGGAGGAGGATTGGCAGGGTGGCATAGAAAGGAAGGGGTTGCAAGGCCAGTCTTCAGAGGAGGTACCTTCCGTTCCTGGTGTCTTGCAATAGCCAGGGCCAGTTGTCAGGAACCCACACTGAGCCTTGGCATGTTGAGCTGGAAGTGGAGAAAGGGGTCTGCTCTTGGGCTGCAGAGCTAAGTCAGCCCCAGCACTTCTCATCCCTGCATTCATACACCGGCAGCCTTAGCAGAGGTGTTTCTCAGAGGCTGCTATCCTGGCCTTGCCACAGGGGAGCTGTGAGCCACTGTGACAAGAACACTGCCGTTCTCACCCGGATCAAGCACGTGTACTGCCATGGCACTTGCTGCAGCTCTGCTGCAAGACCTTGCTCTGTTCCTTGAGCAAAGATGGTCCTGTGGGGTTTAGTCAGCTTTGGAGGGCACAAGTTTGAATTGTCTTTGCAGGAGGGGGGAGTAGTCAGTCTCACAGTGAAGCTTCTACCACTAAATCCCTAATTTTGCACACTCAGGTAGAGGGCAGATCACACTGACCTTTCTCCCCAGAGCCTCATGCATCTACTCATGGCCTCACAACATGGGCACAAGGCAGCCTCCAAAACCTCAGAGTCTCAGCTCTTATAGGTGCCTCTTACATACACAAGCTCAACAGCCCCAAACCCTGACTGGGTGGCCATGGAGCTGCAAATATTCCAGCTCCCAGCAAGGCAGTGCACATCCCACCTTGGAGAGTGAAGAAATTGAGTCAGCCACAGCAGGAAATGCACCCCAAGAAGGACAGAAGTGCTGGGTGCTATTAGCACTCCTCCCTCCAAAAAAATCCACCCAGTCTTTGTTGTCTCATGCCAAACCACCTTGTGCCCTTGCCAAGCCTGGCATTGCTGGAAGGGGGTCAGCAGCCAGAGCAGAGCATAAGACAATTAGCACAGAAATAATGTTTTTTCTTGTTGTCGCTTTTAAGAGCAGCAAGGCAAATAATTAAAAAATAAGATATTTGAGTTCTTTGCATAATGGAGTCCCTGGGATGCTAAGCTGACTGACCAAATATCTTTTAAGAAAATAATTTTTGCTGTGGTTTTCTTGGATTTCCTGAAGAGTTTGCTAATATAAGGCAGAGGAAGAACCATGCAAGAGGGTTAACTTTCTCCCTGCTTGAAGAACTGAAATAAGCACTGCATGAAACAATTAAGATCTATGTGGCTTTTATGCCGCTCTGATGACACAGCTGAGCACTCACTGGCATTATATAGCAAACACACACACTGTAGAAATACTCATTAAAAAATAACATAATTAGTATCAATTTCATATTGCTTATGTAATGAGGCAATTTTGTATTTTTAATTTTAAAATAAAGTAAAAAGGCAAATAATGTTTCAGGCAGTACCTTGCCATCAGGCTGCCCAGCAGGTGACAGTGTGGGTTGTTGCTGATCTTGCTGTTGTTTCTTGTTGTTGTTGTTTTCCCCTCTTCTCCTGACCATCATAGACCCTAAAGACTGGTGAGGAGACACCTCACAGACCATATGTGCTACTGGCAGCACATGAGATCTGGTTGTAATGGTCAGGGTTGTCAAACACATCTGGTGCTAAACTGATAAACTGCTCCTATTTCCAGCTTCTCACAAAAAGGGGAAGCCTGCCCTCCTCATCTGACACCAGAAGCTGGGATGCTCCCATTAACCTGTCCTGGGATGGCTGGGAAAGGGCAATAGTTGATCTTTTATTTCCCTCATTACCTTCTGTATCCTCCTGCACATCTGGTCACAACCAAACATGACGCAGGGTTTGCTGCAGGGCTGCCCTTCAGGTCAAGTTGCACTTGGGCATGGGGATCCCAGTGCTGACCAGCTCCAAAGGCTTCACTGTGCTTGGCAAAGGCATGGCCATTGTCTTTCATGAGGCTTGGGGTTCCCTGCCCTTGCCTGTGTCTGCACCCTGATGGGTGCCATCCTACCCCCTGAAACCACTGCCTTATTGTCACCCTGCCCCAGCTTAACAGTGCCTGTATGCAAAGTCTGTTTTCTGCTTGAGAAAGCATGTCCCCAGAGATAAAGAATTATTCTCAGTGACTTCAAACTCAGTCTCATAGATCAGTCATCTGATAATGAACCAAAAGATTGTTCAGATTTACATCTGAAGTTCCCACACTTCTCCATTGCAGCCGAATTCCACAAGAGTATTTGCCGACCTTTTAGTGCACGGCTTCTCATTACATTGCACCTCAGAACACTGTTCTTTAGCAAAGATCTTTATTAAGGAGAATTAATTAACTAGGTTTGCTGTCTGGATAATCAATTTTCTTGGTATAAATTGAGTAGAGTTGGAAGAACGCTGAGCTGTTTCTCTTCTGATTTCCCCGCACAGAGAATAAAAATAGAAGAAGATCCAGATGGAGAAATTGGGTTGGGATCAGATTCCTTCTGTATACAGAGTTTTGGCAACCTCAGAAAATGGGGTGAACATTGCTGGGATATAATTTCCTAAGTGCACTGGGAAAGTTAATGTCAAAATCAGAGATTTAAGAGGTCTTTGAAGGAAAGGGAAATGGTTTATTCTGAAGCAACTTTTCATTTAGACATTGAAAGAAAGGCAAAATCAAGGGCAAAAATCTGAGTGAAATGTTTTAATTGTGTTTGAAAAAAAATGCAGTAAACAGGCTTAGTTTGTTTGGGTTTGTTTTTTTTTTTTTTGGTGGGTATGTTTTTAAATTTTTCTCTATGGAGCAGCTTAACAACCTGGTGTCTCTCAGTTCTGTGTGGAGCATTCCTCCCCACCCCTTCCACTCTAGTAATACTTTTGGCTGCCTTTTGAGTCCTAGATGAAAGCCCAAAAACCTGCCAAGTTTTGTGTTTTTCTTCCTTAATCCTGCCAGTGTTTTCTGGCTCTGGTATTCAGCAAAATGTGCTCCACCTAATGACCCTACAGACAATTGGCACCCCACAACACTAGACTATAACTTTAAGCTGAAGAAAACCCTCTGGGCTTTAGGAAGTTATCTTTCCATTTTTTCTTTGCATTGTAATTTTTTATATGATGGTGGATCCACTTTCCTAGCAAGCAGATGTTTCCTTTAATTGGCCTGTCACCCCTTGCCACCTAAATGACTGATTGACTATAAATTGCTCAGACTCTGATTTATTTTTCATCTCTTTTATTGCAGGCATGAATACAGGAACAGGTAAACAGCGGAGCCGTAAAAGTTTCTCTTTAGGCATGTTTTCAACAAAATGCCATCATACACTGTCTGATGATACACGCTGCTATTCAGGTGAAACAAAATGGTGTGAGCAGTCTTGCTTTAAAGCTGCTACCCACCACTCCATGCTGCAGCTGCCAAAGAAGCCTCCACTTACTCTCTATCTTCCCTCCTTCTCCACATCATCTACAGCTTCTTTTACGGCGCTTAACTTTACAAAACACAGTTGTGAGGCTAATCTTACATGCAATTACAGATCAGTCTCAGTATATTTATTGCAAACTCCTTGAACATCAGGACATTAAAGAAAAAGAAAAGAAAAAAAAAAAAGAAAAAATATTCCATTGCATAATTACAAGTAGGTTTTTTTGTAGCAAATGAACCAGAAGTGTATTCAGGAAAAAAAAAATAAAAGCAAAGGCTATTTGTAAACAGTTCAAACAAAACATAATGCTGCCTCCAATGAAACATTTCACTGCATTGCTAGCTCTGTTTCAAATGGGCACGTAGGCATCCTGTTGCAAGAGAGTGAAGCCATGAACTGAAACTTTGGAGGAGTTAATTTTCAAATTTTGCACTTCCAGGGTCTATGAAACATGAAAAGTCTGCACACACGATTGGATCTGAGAGAGGTGTGGAATCTCAACCAACATTTCTAAAGAAAACTCAGTTATTCCTTTTAAAATAAAATAGTGGAAACAGCTGAGCCACACAAAAAAAAACAAAGCACAATTGGTTGGCTTCCATAAGAGACTTCAAAATGAGAAAATATTTAACTCCTTGCATAGCTATTTAAATGGCCAATAAATTTTGCTGGAATCACCCAAACATGACAACATTGCATTCAGCTGCTTACAGACTTGGCGCTGAAAAGCTGGGATCTGCTGACCGGGCTGGAGCATCACTCGGGGCACTGGCAAAAGCCAGGGCCACCCCTAGTTAGCTTTGCCAGTGTGGCTGTAGCAGGAGGTTTCATCAACTCCCAGATAGAGCATGACTGCAGCGAAGCCTCTGCACTTACGTCACTGTAAGTTGTTATCCCAGCTCTCTGTTCTCCCATGAGGGATAAAAGCTGTTCTGACAAAAGGATGTTTCTGGCAGTTTATTTACACCTAATGCTCAAGGCTTTCGCTGGCACAGCTATGCCACTTCCAAATCGTGCCTTGAAGCTGAACCCTGGATGATGAAGCTGAGTCAGCAAGGGTTTGCAATGTGGACCTGGCCAGAGGGAGGGAAAGCAGGATTCATCTGACTTAACTTTAGTCAGTATAAAGGTGGACACTTAAGTCAGAGGCACCTCCGGAAGACAGGTCCTTTGATCTCTCACCAGGTGAGAGCTGGGCATTTTAATGTTAGATGAGATGAACCCTTTCCCAGGAGAGCTGAAGAGACAAAATCCTTTCAGTAACCCTCTTCTGTCACCAGTTCTGGAGCCCATGCTTCAGAAGGCTGCTGCTCAAATGAGTTATCTTTACACATGTCAATGTACATGATAATGATAGCCTGTGCTGGGCTTCATGCTGCCACAACTACAAATGCAAGCTTAAAGCTAGCTCAGATACTTCTGCACTATTATATAGACATACTTTCAGGCAGAGTATCCTTTAACACCTGTAAAGTTAAATTGTAGGAGCAAATCTGCAATATCTGCCCCTCTGCAATATGTTCATGTTGACATTGTCTTGTTCACAGCAGTTTTGGGTAACAGGTGTCCTAACACTGTAATTCCCAACCAGAGGTGAGGCAGAAGTGTTTCTTCAGAGGATGTGAAAACTGAGACGCTCAAGCATGGCTGAAGAAGGTATGTAGTAAGAAAGAACAAGATGATGACATTCCACAGTTAAAAGTTTGATTTCAGTAAAACAGTTTTAATAAAGCTCCATCAGACTGCAGAATAGGAAACAGTGGCAGCCAGTGGATAAGACACTAAAACATGACAAGGCAACATACTTAGAGTTGTTATGTAGAAAATGTTCCACAAAAACTAAGCAGCCACATGAGCCTTTCCCTCTTCTCCTGGTGGGAACCACAGAAGGAGGAATCTCTGCCCTTCTTCAGCTATCCCAGAGCATGCCTCAGCTATAAAGATTTGGCCATATAAAGTAACCTTGGTTCACATTACTTGTTTTCCAGTTCTGATTATTTCAGCTGAAGAAATTTTATACAATGGGAGCAAAAATGATGCATTAAAAACAATAAACTAATAGACTGTTTATGAGCCAGAACATCTTACAGGCTAGTCTGACTCAGGCATTCAGTTTTCTTAAAGGCTTTTGCTTTAAGTGACCAGACAATCCTAAGCTGGATCTCTTTTGCCCCCAAACCTGAAGGCATATTGTGGGGTTCCTAAAGTCCACTGCATCACAATCAGTATGACTCAAGGGTGTGTTCAGATTTTTTTCTGTTTGTTTGGTTGGGGTTTTTTTTCTGGATTTTCTTTGACAATGGCTTTGTGAAACTGCTACCAGTTCAAACACAACTGAGGGTTACCTAACAGGCAGAAAACCAGATTGAGCTAGTCAGCACTGTGCCATTCTCAACCTTAGTTTGTTTTACTCTCCCAAACCAGCATGTATAGTTACAATTTTCTTTTATTTGTTCTTCAAAATGCTCCCTCGCACTTGGACGCAGGCAAAATGTGCTGCTGCTTGTCCCTCACCAATACCTTTTGGGAAGTGGTAAGAAAAGAGTAACAGGAAATTGCCTTCTTTTGTGTCTGTGCATTTTCCCCTCCTTTCCGATTTTCTCACAGAGATTTAATGTTCCTAATAAAATTTTAAGAACCCTGGACTGATGGACTGGGGCATTAAAACAAAAGGAACAGATGTGTCCTGGCACTGCAGCTAGCAGGTGGACAGCATACAAGTCATATCTGATTACCCAGAAAAGTCAGTGGAATGCTCTTAAATCTACAGTCCAGGTGTGGTTTTGTGGCTCCTTGTGCCCTCTGCTCAGGTTGAGCCACTTGATTAAATTTTGTAATGTGATATTCTACCTAACAGTTTTGCTGTGTATTTTGACTCAATTTATGGCAACCAGAAAGTGTTGTCTTTGGTGGATTTAAATGGGAAGCCTAATGCTAATTTTTTGTCCCAGCAAATATAAAATAGACAAGTAATTTTATACCTTCACACTGCAATCCACAGTCTTACAAAGGTCTCCAGAACTCTCATTTCAGAAAAACAGCAGAAGCTAACTCTGAAGGAAATCCAGTCTCACAGCAATCACTTCCCAGCCTCCACACAAACAAACTGCTTAAGCTGAGATAAAGCCATTGTAATCAGTGCCAAATGAAGGGCAATAATTTATCTTAATACGAATAAGAGAACAGAGTGTACAGAGTAACAGAAAAATATATATCTTCAGCCATAAAAAATGCACAAAACCTTTCCTGTTGAAAAAGTACCTTGTAGCTGACAGTCAGATATTGTTAGTTTTCTAGATGACCCTGCACTACTGAACAAGGGGAAACTGAGACCATTTTTTTTTCCCTAGGAGATGGTTGGTAGCACTACCTGCATCACATCAATTCCCTCCCTGTGGCTCTGGCTCTGCTAGTGTTGGACCACCCACCCCAATTCATGCCTGAGATAGCTCCACTGGATGTAGAGGCTGCTTGGGTGTTGGAGGTGAATGGGGTGTATAGCCCTGCACAGGATTGCTGGGCCATACATGCTGATTAGTAGAGTTAAAAATATGGGTACAGGCACAGCTATGCCTTAAATGATCATTGTTCTTGTTCTTCAAGGGGACCAATCAATTCATGTCAGCCAGGAAGGTGGTTTTTTACCCAGGAAGGAAAAAATTCTCCTTGTGTGAGCTACGTCCACACTGCTGAGGCTCTGCAACCTTCAGTGCTGGGGCAGAAGATGTCTGAGCGTGGACTAGCCTTAAAGCCTAGGCAAACTGGAGAAGGTAAAGCTCCTCACTTGCTTTAAAAAAGTCAGTATCAAGCTAGAAAGTCAGTAGCAAATTACTTTAAACAACGGATTCTTTTCATCCATTAATGGAAATACGGTAAGATTTTGTTGAAGGTTTAGGTCAAGGTGATAAACTATAGGAAGTATTGGGTGTGTGTATCTGTATGGTGGGGTGTCGCTCCCAGTTGCAGCTATTTATATCTTTGAGGGAAGGTTAAGGTTAGGAATTTAATAAGACAGCCGTTTATTCTGTGGAGACTAACAGTCCTGGGGTTAGGATGTAATAATCATTCTTCTGCTTTAAAAATGGTTCTCTTAACAAATAGCAGTAGCTCATTGCAATTTTCAGTTGTACAAAATGACATATTTTCTATGTTACTATCAAAATATTCTGCATAACATTAATTTCTGTGCACTTATTAACATATGTACAGAACAGTGTTTCCCAATAGAAATCAGTATGCTCCTTGCTGATCCTCTTTGCCCTAGATTTACCAAAACCAAACCAGAAATTAATTGTGTTAATAGTATAAAATCTCAGGAGAGAGAAAGGATTGAAGGTTTATTTCCCAGCAGCAAATGAATAAAGGAACTCCTTCAAGTCAAAGTCTAGCCAAGACGGAATTTTAGCCAACGGTGGTGAATCCAGGCGAGCCAGGAATATCACACATTTTCCCGATGCATTATGTTGAGTACACAGAAGCAGAGGAATGTAAACAGACAGAAGGCACATGAAAGGCCCCAATCCATTCTCCATCTGACGGAAGTGTGAGTTTCATAATTCTGTCATCAAGAGTCTTTTCATCATTTTCTCTCTCTCAAGTTCACGCCTCAGAGTCTCAGCACTGTGTAATTAATGCACAAACAGCCAATTATGGGAACAACAATAAGTCTCAGATTTCAATTTAAAATAATTAACATTTTCAAAATACCAAAGGAGGGGAAAAAAAGGTCAGACACAATTCAGTAAAAAAGCTGATAACTGATGGCTGATTCAAAAACAAGTATCGCCTGATATTTCTGATGAGCAAACAGAGACAAGAAGAAGGATATAAAAAGATCCACATGGCAAAACAGTTTATAACGTTATCTAACCCCCATTAAAGACTACTGATTTTAAAGGAAGCTGGACAAGGGCTCTAAAAATGGAGCAGCTACAGCAAATGCCATTATGATAGACTACTGTTACAGCCTTCTGCTCCTTGGTGTGATCTGATATTGGGGGATATCCATATACATATATATATATCTATATAGATATATAGCTATGCTAAATTTACCACAGTCCTGCACATATCAGGATGCCCTAATCAGAGCCTGAGGTCCTTGCTCTCACCAATTCACTCCAGAGCCCAGAGGACTTGTAACCCTGGGAATGTCCTGGTTTAGTGACTCTATTTCTGATACTGTTTACCATGCTGTTCTGAAAGTTATGTATCTCACACTTGTAACACAGTTTGGAGGTTTAAATGACATTGCAGAAACCTCGCAGCCCATTTGTGGACAAGCAGGGGTAGAATCACCCACTTGTGTATGAGACAACTGACAGAAGCTGAGTTCAGCACTACAGCCTCAGAATTACTTTTTCACTGGAATGATAATTTTTTAGATGAGTAAGCAATGTTGAATTAATGTGCAGGTGCAATTAACCAGCTGCAAAAAATAATTAACAACCAAAAATGGGAATCGACTGTGAATCCAAAAGCATAAAAGATTCATTCGTTGTGATGTCAAAGAAATACTTTTTTCTTCATAAGCCTTGAATTATTTGTGCTGCAGAAGTACTAACTATATCCACTGCTACATTTATATTCAGTAAATTATCAGCTTGAGAAGTTCAGCTTTGATTAAATTATAGAATAAGAAGCCAGCGTGCAAAACCAGTAGGATGAAAGAATAGAAAACTAAAAAGAGTCTGTAAAAAGGTGCTATAGCTTGTTGATTCTCTGAGAAATTACGAGACCACTGTAGCTTGACATTACTAAAATAGAAAAAAAGAGAAGAGAAAGAGGAACAAGAAAGAAAACCAATGCCTGTTTTTCATTTAGAAGAACAGACATTTCTCAAACTCAGGTTTCCCCCACGGACATCTAATTTCAAAAAACAAATTGTAACAGCAGTTATTAAAACAAAACTTTTGTGGTTCAGACAAAATTACTTGCCTGAGGAAAAATCTGCACAACCCTTTGTCTCCAGGCCATTGGTTACAGAAATGGTACTCTGCTGGCTGCAGCAGTTAATTAAGGTAGGCTTTTCTTTATCTCAGAGCATGAGTATCAGTTACAGATATTTCTTCACATAACCCACCTATTCTGAAGTAGTCAAGAAAAATCTTTCAGTATAAGAGAAAACTACATTTTATGGTAATTATGACAGAAAAAGGGAAATCAAGCTGATTCCTTTATTGCAGAAAACATCACAGTATTTCTGTGAAAGAACTGCACAGTACCTGTCTGCCAGCGAAATGGGCTTATGCGACGTATATACTGTCTGCACTGTTGGAGTCGGGATAGTCTCTGCCAGAGACCTCAGGACGGGTGATGGAGACACCAGTGTAATCTTAGGAGATGACTGCACCCCACAGCACTGTAATTTGCTGTCTGCAAATTCTGCCTACAAGAAAAAAATATGTATACACACACACAGAAAGAAAAAATTGTAGATTAGCTTCTGCTGGTCTCGCCATCCCTCACTACCAAGCACACAGTAACAGCAACTAAGAAAGAGAAAAAATGGGAGGCTGTGGCTATAACCTCTCAGTGCAGCCTCTGCAGAGGCTCCACAGCCACTTTGATGCCTGAGGGACCAGCCTGATTGCAACATGCGCTGAGTGAGGTGACACCTATGGGACTGGCAGCATTCAGGTAAAATCATGATCAGTTTGGAGAATGACACTTATCATTATTGTATTTTCCCTAAAAATTATGCAGAATGTTGACAACATGAGATTTCTGGCATATCCTTCAGGAATCCTATACAATTTGCTGGTGGGTCCTCTAACTACTCTGTGTTTTGTTAACAGCTGGGAATCTGGGTTTTTAGGATTAGGTTTCAAAATCTCCATCTCTTTCCCACTTTTGCTAACTGAAACATGCCTCAAGAGAATTATTCTTTTAGTATCCAATGAAAAGCAATGTTAAAGCAATATTGGAAGTGCAGATTTAAGACAAACACCAAGCAACCATCTCCTATCTTTTAGGTGAGGTATTTCAGCACAATAATATTATAGCAAAGACAGGGCTATTTTTACAACCAGAGGGGGAGGATCCCTAAAAATCAAACAGCCCTGTCTTGCTTTTTGGTGTGGGCTATTTCTTATGCCAAAGCACAGCAGCTAGTGCCTGTGGTACATGTCTGACCCTAACCTGGGAAGAATACAGAGCAACTGCAATTGTCAATGTGTCAAGATCATTAAAACATGCTCCTACTGGTATCTATAGCCTACCTTTCTTCCTTAGTGACTGTTTCTTCTGAACCTGGTTCAGAGTCTAAGGCAGGGAGGAGGAAAAGTCACCATCATAAGAAAGCAGCTATTTCAAGAGCAACCCTTTTTTTTGGTCCAATTATTTCTCAAATTCTGTAACCCTCTGCAATTGATTCACAAACTTAGTTCAAACAGTGGGAGAACTATTTGAGCCCAGGAAAGACTGGCTGTGTTAGGTTTGCTTGCTTATTGTCACTTTTTAAAATGTTTAAACACATCTCCAATGATCCAAAATAACCTCTGAAGCAAAAGGAATTCCATTAATTCCACCAAATTAGTAAAATGGAAAAATGTAAAATCAACTAAAGAAACTCTCCTGTGTGTAAGTAATGGCTAATAGGACCTGTTCAAAATTCTCAGTAATTCAACCATTAAAACTCAGCCTTACAAACTGCAGGGGTATGAAATTTGGTGTCACTCATATGGGATCCCTGTGCTCCGAGGACTGCCAGATCTTACCCTATGGCATGAGAAGAAGACATCACTCGGAAGCTGATGTA
This sequence comes from Nesospiza acunhae, assembly GCA_013398715.1. NCBI lineage: Eukaryota > Metazoa > Chordata > Aves > Passeriformes > Thraupidae > Nesospiza > Nesospiza acunhae. The sequence continues at coordinate 47,554 of VZSU01001526.1, forward strand.
AATTCTGCCAGCCTCACTGAAATCAGCAGAGTGATGACAAATTACATTTGCTGAAGAATTGCCTTGAGTCCCATAGTGTGTCTGCTCTGGATGATTATTTTGCAGTAGATATCCAAAGCACCTTTTTATACTTATGTCTGATTGCACACTTAAGCCAAATATGTAACTGATCTAAACAGATATAATTTCATTAACTTAAATCTATGTGGCTTACATGTGCCTGAGAAGATGGCCATCATGCCTGCCATTTTTCTATGGAAATCTCTGAAATTCAGAGGGTTCCTGGGTTGAAGCTTATATTTAAATATTACAGGTAACCAAGTAATCTAATTTTTCATCTGATCAAACCAACACAACTGCATATACACCACCAAATTTGGAGCTGTACACAAAAGGTAAAGCCTTCTAAATATCACTATACATAATCCTTTTCCTGCTCAATAACATTCCAATGTTTTCTTCCAAGTGGGGAGAAAAAAAAAGGAAAAAAACAGTGGAAGGTAAGGGGAAGCAAGGACAGAAAAAAAAAAAAGAAAAAAAAAAAGAAAACAATTACCATCAGGGTCTGCATGTGACTGGGAACCAATCAGAGTTAGACCTGCCTGCAAGCCCTAGCAACCCTTCTCTTAGAGCTCCTGCCTGTGGTGTAGCTCTCTTCATGCCCTCAGCAGTGCATCAGGATGATCTGAAATGCTGCAGTGGAGAGACACCTCCCTTTGGACGGGGACAGAGGGCTAGGAAACACAGGACTAAAGCCACCTAACTCTCCTAATTGTTTTCCCATCTCTGTGCAGTCCCATGGGTAGCTGCTTGTTCACCACAGATATTTGTACATAACTCACTAAAAGAAATATACAGGGTCACATGATGGATCATACATCATTCAGTCTTTATTGCAATGGTATTTTAAATATTTGTGATCTCAGTTTTTCTCTCCACCCTGCCCAGGAAAATGGGAATCTATGGGGAGAAGATGGGATTTCAGAAAGATTAGTTTGAATTTTGCTTTGCTTCTTTTCTCCTGACAGAGCATAACAAAAATTCAACATTTGAATTTGCCATGAAATAACCATTTTCTGCAATATGGAAATTTCTGTGGGTATGTCAGTATACCTTCTGTTTGTATTTTAGACTTCTGACCTCCCAATTATGAAAATGTATGTTACATAGCCCTCCTAAATTTTTTTTTCATCCTGTCAGAGATAGAAAAATAATATCTGACAATCAATACTAATTAGTGGGAAAGCTATTTTGGGGTGCACATAATTTTGCTTAGATAAAGGAGCATTGTGAAAGACACAAGCACTGTAACTTTGGGTTAGCTTTTATCACAACTTTATGGACTTGGCTGACATAATGAAACATTGATGTGATGTTCCTGTGTACTTTCAAAGGCGCTTAATTAGAGCTCAACTGTGGCACTTACACAGCTTGGGAAGGCTAACTCTAGCTTTAAAATACCTATTTGGAGAAAAAACACATTTACATAAAAGCCCATGATCAGGTTTATTGTGAAAGAAAAGCCTCTTTCTTTAAATCATTAAATACAGACAGAACCTTCACATGACCCAACAGTGAATGAAGTAACTTATCTTGGATTATATGCCAGATATAGATTGCTGCAACCAGTAAAATTTAAGGTCAAAGTCTGAAATACTTCATTTTGCAAATGTAACTTTAAAATTATAAATCATTTTACATGGAGTTTATAAGCATAGTGTTTCTTAAAGAGTAGTTAATTTTGTCATACTCTTTTGGTCATACTTTTTAGATAGTGCCTCTGCCACCAAAGCAAGATATTGAACATACTTACTTTTTAAATTGCCAGATAATTGTTTTCTGTTTGTACGTAGTTTACCTCACCAAAATCCCTAAGTCATATCTTCTGTGAATATTTAACAAGAATGAAGTTCAATATTGGATTCAAGTTCTTGGGTAAACATGAGAGTTTGTACAAGGATACCATTGTAGTCATTCACACACTAACTATAATTCTTTAAAGTTCAGCTGTACATTCAATGAAAATCAGGGCTCTCTTTGTGATGGCACAGCAGGTGGTTTCAGGCAGGAGGCCATGCAATTGCTGGACAGAGGACTAAATCTTCCCATTCCCTTAATGCTCCCTGTAAAGATGTTATGGAGCTTCACCAGTGTCCTCTACAGTCCTGAAATGAACAACATTTTGGGACTGACTTCATTAGTAGTGAACCTTGACCTTTAACTTTTAGTCCTCTGTCTATTAAGCAGCAATGTCTGAATGCAGGCAACATTTTGTATAATGGGAATATTTAACTGCTTTGTACTCTTAATTTCTACTTGGAGATTATAAATTTTTTAATTTTTTTTGAGGACTGCTTCGTGCATAGATTTCTGACACTTTAAAAAATCAGTTGGAATTGTGTTAAAACACAGTTTTTTATTTGCACATTCTACTTACAGAAAACTGTGGTACTGTTGTAAAGGGATCGAAAAAAGGATTAGATGTATCAGCAGGGAATGTCTTTATCTTTAAAAAAGATAAAGAAAAAGATGTTACTTTCAGAGCATAAAAGTGCAAAAGAAAAAAAAAAAGGCAGCAAAGCATTGCAACTACAGTGACATATCCAACAAATCAGAGCAGTTCAGCAGTGCTTGGACCAGACCCAAAAAAGACCCTTCCAAAAATGCATACAGAAACCTGATGATGAATAGTCAAAGCATAAATATGAAAACTTGATAAATTAATTTTACCATGTAATTAAATATGTTGAGCAAATACATAGCTGGTTGCATACAATATATCTTCCAATTCTGTCACCAGAATTATTATTTGATTCTTTCAGCCATTTTAAGATATGCAATATGAAGTGCAGGAGCAAATTTTGCTGCACAGAAACTTTGCTAAAGAACTTGTCCTTTAAATATTTTAGACTTCCAAATTTTCACTTACACTGTTGCTACCAAAGACAAACAATCACCCAAGGTGGGATCAAAGAAAATCATATATTAAAATCCATGGGGACAGCTGTTTGTTTCAAGCAGCTAGGATGCCCTGTGTTGAATAGAGGGCTGTGGATACAGGATGACCCTTGGACGGTTTTTGAAAAGTGCATGGAAACAAAGAGGAGCGAGACCAACATATCCATCTGCCAAGAGGGCTTGGTTCATGAGGATATAGTCACTGGTGTGACCAGACCCTGCTGGAAGTCACTTCTGCCCTTAACGTAGTTTTAAACATTAGCTGAAATTAAAAATATATTAAAAGCAGCAACAATCTCTGTCCCACTTCATTGTGAATGCTGTTTCTCATTATTTTCCTTTTTAGAATGCAGACATTATTATTCATTCATTCAGAGAGGACAAAATAGCAAATAAACATTTGAATTTGAACTGCACTTCATGCCTTCCCTTTGGAAAATTACATTTTTCACTGGAAAGGTGTGTTTTTCACTTTATTACAGAAACTGCTGTGCATTGCTTTTGTTATGCATGTATTCAATCATAATTTACTAACTACAGCTATACAACTGTTGTCTAATAATGAGGAAAGCTACCTTGAGGGCTCTGAGCCCCTGTAGGCTAGAGAAAAACCTGGAATTATGACATCAAATATAATTAAGTAAATGTACAGTGTTTATTTTGCAAATAAAATAGCAGAAACATATTGGCTTATAAGGGTACCAAGGGAAATTAACAGCTATCTGTGGGCTTCCTTCTGCAAACATGTGGAATTAAGCTTAGCATTAATTGTCAAACTTCTACACACGAGGAGTATGGATAACAAAGATACGTCAAGCATGTAAATGACTTTTTAACAGAGTAAAGGTGTTTGTAAATCAATTACACAGGCACAAATGAGCTAACAACACTGAGAAGGAGAAATAATTTCAAATTACAATTTTCTATGCAAACTTATTAAAGGAAGTTTCACACTCCTTTTACAGTCCTATATTCATGTCTGTTAGCAAAGTGTATGTATGTCTGCTTTATTGCTGATTGAACCTAACTCATTAGACTGACACAGTATAGTTCCTCACAAGTTTGTTATTTTACATTATACCCAGAGCCAAATCTGGACAGCTATAGCAGATCTCACTCTTTTGAGAGACAGCAAATACCCATGAGCCCAGGCTGACATTCTCAGGTTATGAAGGGTTTACAATATGATGTTACAGTACAAAGTACAAGTGTACTCAGTTACAAATAAAATCTTTGAGCCAAAGACAAACAGGGATGGGAATCTGGTTGCTTGTGTGCCATATGAGTTTGATATCCCACAGCTAAAATCTATCCAATTTTGCCAGTTAGTCTCATTACAGAAATGAAGCGTGGTTACTGACCACAGGAAAGAAAAATTAAGCAGAATACTGGAGACTCCACTGAGATCTGGGAGCAGACGCACATAACAGGAATCAGCCGGATCACATGCTGTGACCCACAGCCATGCAGAATGCCCTCTTGCAAAACCAGCAATCTGTGGATGTGTGTGAGGCCAACCTATGCTTCAAAACAGGGCAAGAAATGGTCAATCTGGTTTAGTTATCAGTGGGAGTCTGTCTCTCAGGGAGCTGTGCTATTTTAATCTTGAGAATAGGACAATGTTGACAAATAAAAGGCTCATTGGATTACGAACCCCTCAATTTCTGGCCTTTTAAACAAAGTGGAAAGAGAAATTAGGGAATAGAGGGGGAAAAACCCATACCTGTGTTCAGTTTAAGAGTGACAAACAGACCATCCCCCTTAGCCTTTAGTATTTACTCTTGCCCCCATATTTTTTACCTCTGAGAACAGGCCACTGTTACTCAAAAGGCACAACAGAGTTTATTGGTTTGGCTCAGGCCTTGATTAAATTATTGCTGCCAGCTTCCATAGGCAAGGCAGAGAGACAACACTGTTGTTGCCTCTTCAACACTGGCAAGAAGTTCTTATCTATTAATGGCTTGGCTCTTCTGAGTAGGAAGTTGGTACAATATCCTAATCAAAACAATAGCAGAAAAAAAATATATTCAAGAATATTGTTCAGACAGAGGATTTGCAGGATGGGGAGACGACAGTGTGGAAAGCATCACTTTAAAAATTGGTTTATATGAAACATGATTTGGAAATTTGAAAGGTCTCTTCAGCCAGGAATATTACTTAGATTACTTTGACCTAACTGTCCTGCATGTTCACCATGGCCAGCAGTAGCAGTTGCCAGGACTTGGAAGGGGGAAGAAAATTCCCACTCCACCACACAAGGAAAGCAGCATCATGGGTGAGTCTCTTCCTTACCCTTGCATTGGAGTTGAGTTTATTGCATGAAGTCAAAAATTTCAGAGTAGCTCAGAAAGAAAAACAACTCCCTGAGCAGAACCTAAATGTTATGCCTTCCCCAGACAGCCTGTCTCCCTGTCCTAGGAGGAAGACATACCATACCTTTAAATATCTCTTAACTCACATGGAAGCAGACTCTTAACTTTTCCAGGGTGCTTTCTTCTCCCTGTCATGGCAGCATCAGTGGAAAGATGCCACCTGGGAACTGAGAACAGGAGAAAGGCAGAGCCAACTCTACCACCTACTTCAAAGCTGCAGTTCCTCCAGCATCTGGAGACCCTCAGCAGCTGCCAGGCTTTACCTGGGATGGCACACACCAAGGGAAAAGGAAGAGGGAAGAGGAAGTGAGCAGTTCCATGGGAAGGTTGATCTCATAAGCTGAACTCGCTCAGAGAAGTGAAACACAGTAGCTGCCAGTGCATGGACTGCCTATAGACCAGAGTGAGGTTGGCTGTCTGCTTTGGTACGAAACAAAACAAGTAACATCTTTAAAGTCTACAGCTGGGCACAATTCCTGTCCTGGCAGATGGAACAGCAATCTCTCCCACATTACTCAGATAGGCATTTTCTGGTACAGTCAGGCTCTTCCACGAGAGCAACAGGGACTAACTGGTGTCACAGGGGCTTCAGAAATAGCATGAGCAACAAGAGGTTAGAGCTGTGCTCTCCTTAACAGCACAGACAGGCTTTTAAGTACGGAACTTGATTTTAAGCACACTTGCTCTCTCTGCAGGAGTGCCAAGAGTCTTGCAGCCAAAGTCACAGCCGTAAAACAACCTTTAAGGCAGGCACCATGAGTAACTGTCAGGTGGCAGAGGCATGGCATGAAAGGGGACTGAAGAAGGCCGACATTCCAGCAGCATCTCACATGCTAAGGGCTTGTTTCATAACCTGAAATGCCCCTTGCTTGAAAGGTCAGGGAGCAGTACCATAGCAGAACTACTTTGGACAAGTAGCTCCTTGTCTGGAATATTTAGCTTGGCAAGTTGAGAATTTACTAAGCTTAAAAGAACAGTAGACTCTCAAAAACAAAACAAAACCAAAAAAAAAAAAAAAAGAAAAAAGAAGAAAATAATAATAAAGGATTGGCATAGTCTCAAGAGAAGTCCAATGGTGAAGTAATCTTTAAGGTGAAAAATCTGAAAACCAGACAGATATAACAGTCACATCAATTTTCATGGGAAAATAAGCAAAAATTTATTCCTTTTTATTTTCTACTAGTACTTCAAGATTCTTATTGCATTATTGCTGTCCATTGGAGTAGATTCCTCCAATAATCTTTGCCACAGCCAGAAAGAATTAACATGCTGATTTTCCTTGATATTTATATAGCAAGGGAGAATGAAGAAGCGTGAAGGAAGAGAAAGGACAAGAATCTTCCCCTTTTCTTTGCATTTGTGCAAAGAATTCTTCTGTATGAAATTTCAAATCTCAGTAAAAACAACTGCACGCTCCTAAAACACTTTTTAGATGAGTTAGGAGAAAAAAAAAAGTAACTTTCTCAGATAAACAAATGGAAGTAGAAGGAGATAAAGAAAGAGTACTTTTGTTGAGTTAATTGATATAAAATCAGCTATTTTGGTATTTCTATCAGAAGGAAATATTACAAATGTCCTTGCCTTGGCAAAAAAATGCTTCTTTGCGAGAAGTGGGCTTAATTTGGATATGTTCCCTTGCCTCTGGAATATCACTGCCCTGGCACAAGTATCCTTCCACGAAGGTCCAGTAACATTTTCTGCTGTTGACACTTTGCCTCACTGCCACCCCCTGCACCTTGACTGGAGGCATTTGTAACATTATGGTGAGGACGTTTGATCTCAGTGGGTTTGCACTGTCACTTTATGCACTGACCAGATGGAAGACAGACTTTAGGCCAAACACTTCACCGGATTCCCATGCAGTACAGCAAGAAGAGGCAGAGCTGTTAACACCTGAAGCAGTGTCATAAATAAGGCCCTCAGGATACACATAGAGCCAGAGGAATATTCTGTTGTGCTTTATTTCAAAATACACAATGTAAGTTGAATACCATCATATCTATACAGCACAGAGACTTGTTTCTACTCATCAAATTAGAAAGGGACATCAGCTGAGATGTCTGGAGGATATTGCAATAGCATTTCCCTGTCCTGACATGTGACATGCCTTAAAAAATACCAGTTAACCATTAGGCCTGGTTTCCAAAACCAGTGTGAAAATTCCAGGCTCTGCATTTTTCAGTAAATCTCCTTGTCTGCTGTCATACCATTTCAGTGGCTGAAATGAATACTGAGGCAGAAAATGTAAAATCCCAAAGAGTTTCTGGTATTTTTTACCATGCAATATCTACAGGGACAAACAAATTCTTTTGAGTGGAAGCAGTTTCAGGCTCAAATGATCCAACACTCGGATTATGTCAACCCCAGTTCGTGTCCTTCTCGTGTGGCACCATAATCAGCATGACAGGTAGGCATAATCACTGCCAGGATGCACAGGGCAAGAATCAGACCAAAATAGTGCAGCAAACTTGCAACAGGACAGAAACATAAATCAGCAATACTATTGACTAATTAGTCTTTGAAAAAGCTGTGTGAACTTAATGCCCTGATGAACCATATTTGGTGTAAATCCCACATGCGTTGCATCACAGGCCACCTTCTTTTCATGGGTGCAGGATTTTTTCTAGTTTTTGAATTCATATCCAGGTGTTGGTGTCAGCAGACAGATTTTGTTCACACTCATTAAAGAGGGCACTTCTGCAGAAATGTACTATTGAAAACACCCTGAGGCATCAAATGAGAAGTTTCTTAAGAGGATGGGTTTCTGTTCAAGCCATTAAACCAGGGATGAAGAAGCTACTCGTTCAGAACCTCCCTGCCCTGTCACTCTCTCTGAGGAGACAACACTGGAAAATCTCCCTCATAGTTCTATCTCGTATTTGGGTCTCCCTTACTCATCTTGCAAAAAACGAGGGGAGTCTGGAGATCAAGGAAACACTTCCAAGAATATTCTTTGATTCATAAGAACCACATAAGTGCATCCAAGTCTTTGACTCATCTGATTTGGTGTGAGTTTCCACCGGACCACTGTACTGCATTACAGAGTCCCGATTACCACAGGTACCTCTCAATTCCTTCTGGTAAGCTGAAAAAGCTCCACTTTGAAAGCTCCATGTTCATTCCACAGTATCTTTGATGAGACAAGTTCTCCTGGGGCCCCCTCAAGATGAATGGTGAGCTTGCTGCTCCTCTGCTCACTGATGTACACCAGCCCTTCTTTGGACCTTGCTGCAGGCTGAGCCCACTTGCTCTGGAGCATGACCTGGCAGCATACACCACCTTCTTGATGTCTCACCAGCTGCTTGTACTTTCCTCTCCATCAGGTATTTTCCTCCCTCTTAGAGGGATACTGTGCAATCCTTCCCAACACAGAGGCATTGTCAGGAGGTGGCTATGTAGCTCCTTGACTGTGCTCCAGTGACTTCTGTCTCCCAAATGGATGTCAAGGGAGTTCATAGGAGTAGAACATGTAGAAGGTTCTGTCTCTGCTAAAGCTTGGATTTGCTGCAGTTCTAGCTTTTCACAGATACTTCTTGCATAATAGTTTGTGGCTGCAGTATAAACTATACACTATTTGCAAGCAGGTCTACCTAAATCACAGTAGTTAAGATGCCCTGGATACAAGCCTGAATCTTCATGTCAGCTTCTGTAACAATTTACAAGGACAGCCCAACAAATTTTGTTGGTGCTAGTATCTTTTTTAAGCTACCTTTAGGGATCAAGTACCCTAGATTTTCACTCTAAGGACTGTAATTATGGGTTGCTAGCAAAGGGATTTCAGAGGTATTGGGAGAACATGAGGGACAACAGGAATAATGTTACTAAATCAGTCCAGCATCTCTACAGCACATTGGAAGAAAATGCATGCCCTGGATCATTTTTAAGACATAACTTTGCCTTGTGAATATTTTTGAGAAGACATTCTTCAAAAGAATACCAAATAAGAACAATTCAGATGTGTCAGAACAAGACAGTGTCCATGCTCTCACAGTCTTCAGGATTTTCAGTATTCTTTTGTTGGTGCTGTGAAGGTGAGCAAGCTTAAGCAGAACATAACCACAGAATGGGCTGTCAGCCCAGTCACCATCCCCTGAGGAAAACATGGCAAGGTAAAATGATGTAACAGTCTTGGTGGGTTGGCTAAAATGCAGACTAAAGATTTGCTTGGTCTTTGTTTAAAACACAGAAATTAAACAAACAGAAAGCAGTAGGTACCCACTGTATATGGTTGCTCTCCAACAGATGCGGCATTAGTTGCATTTCTGGGACAGCTAATGCAAAGTTACCTTTCTTGTCCCTTGGCTTTTACCAATGAAATCAACGGTGATCCAGTGGCGGGTGCCTACACCACGTGCACAGCTAACAAAATCAAGTGGCATCTCGGCAGATGGAGGCTGTTTTCACAGAAGAAAGTCACTAAAGATGGATAACATTAAGAGGAGGAAATGAGTGTTGTGATTCCTGCCAGTGGAGAGTGCCCCAGGTAAGACATATAGTTCCCAGTTTCACTGCCAGCAAGCAGACTGTATTTTGTACCAAATAGAAAAACTCACCCCTTACCACACTTGATTATTTCTAAGTATAGACGCTGATGGCTCATCATCCAATAACTATTAGTTCACCAAGACTTATTAACACAGAGACTTCGAACCCAGGGACATTCCACAAAGGCTGATTAATAACCATGTAACACACCTGCCCTTTTTAGAACCCTCAGGATCACATTCCTGTCTTGAAAAGTTATGACACATTGGCACAAACAGTGTACTGCTTGACCTTAGTCCAACAGAAACAAATAGTTTGTCTCTCTAGTGAAATCAATCTCTACTTGTGTAAGAGCAAAAGCTGGCTGAAAGTCCTTAAGCGTCTAGAACTCAACCCATCACAGTCTCCTTAAATGTCAGGATAGTAAGAAATACTTTGCACCAATTTCCTGTCCTATTTTTCTGGGCTATTGAGCTCTGATAAAATCCCCAGGAGTTTATACAGTTCATTATTATAAAGGAAAAGAATAGCACAGGTAGATTAAAGTCAGTGGAGCTGCAGAAAAAGTGTTAAAATTACAAACTGGTGCACTATTTATAAATCTATACAGAAGAACACTTGAGTGTATTTTCAACTTCAGCATGTGACCAGTGCCAGGGACTACCGCAGCCTTAATCTGTGCACGTGCCTACAAATTTTGGTGACCTCTCACAAGTTATGATCTCAAGTACACATAAGAGTGCTGACTGCTGTGCTGTGCTGCAACTGCCTCGCTACTCTAAATGTCTACTCTGAATTAAGCTTCTATAAGACAATAATAATTTCCTATCATAATATGTCACCTTTTTCAATATGCATCAAGGAAGCAGAGCATTGCTTCTTTAAATGTAGTGAATACAAAACTATTTGATCCTATCAACTCCAGCTGGAGTAGAAGCTGAAAGTCTATAAGAAGCAATGTGTTGCTTGGTTTAAGATTCATGCATGAACAAATTCAATCCCATATCTAGTAAATGTTTTGTGATAAATGTTATAAATAAAAACCTATTTATTCATAACCTCATTCCCTTGACTATGAATCATTCATATTGCCAGCCATCAGGCATTAAATAAACACAAAGATTCTGTCTTGACTGCAAGTAAAATCTAGTTGTGTTCAAACACAAGAGCTCATTAAGCATTTACAGATTCAAACACCTGCATTGTAATACTATGCCAATTCAGTGTGATGAAACACATCAGATGCCTCTGTGTCTGAGGGATATTACCCTAAAAGCCAGTCTCCCAGTCGGACACACTGCACTCAGATATGTCCCAGCATAAAGAGATTAGTCCCAGCCAAGGGATAATCCAAATCAATTCGCTATTAGCACACAACTCACTCTTGCCCATCCTTAATTACAAGAGAAATATCTCCTTTGGACCAAGAGCTCAAGTATAGAACTCTTCTGCTTGGCCCAGGAATGACAGCAGTTTCGATGCCAGAAGGCCATTCTCATTTGAGCAGAGCTCTGCTTCCCCATATTTTGTTTATTGAGCAAAGGATTGGGAGGATCCATTATTAAAGACATCTCTGTGAAGGCAACTGAAGAGCATTATAATGTTGCAGGGAGCAGGAAAGGTAAAGTGGAAATGAGAGAGAGGCCAAACAATGAGAGTCCTCTCCCCAGAGATCTGCTTGTGGCACCTCTTCAAGGGAAGAAACACACTATGAATAAAATGTCACAGGCAGATCCTGGTCCCCAGTCACCAAGTCCCTGTCCATCCCAACAAGAGCTCACAGCCCCCAAACTGGGGCTGAACATTTCCTGTGAGGCATGTTTCCAACACCACTGACTCAAAGACCCCTTCCCACCACCATGTGGTGATGGAGGAGGTGAAAACACTGTTGTCTGGCAACCTCCGCTGATGTTGTCGTCCCTGGGAAGATTACAGTTTACTCTTTCAGTTCAGAAAAATCCTGAAGTCTTCTAAAATGTAAGAGGAGCAAAAACTGGTCCAGTCAACTTCATAACTTGGAAATTATGAGGGCGCTTACAGTGTTTACTTTTAAATTTTTTCCCAAGAGCCCTGGGATAGCTGCAGGCTAAGACCCAGGATACTCTCTTTTCTTGGGGGAGGGTAAGAGCAGGGTGTCGTTCTGATTTGTTGTTGGGTTTTGGTTTTTGGTTTGGTTTTGGGGTTTCTTTTGCAGTCTCATGCCTGGAGCTTTTTGAGTGTGCTGTCTATGAGCTTGGGAACTAACTGTATCTGGAGCGGGAATAGGCCCAACTTGAGCCACACTACAGACGTACAGAAAAGCCTTTATCCACACTGCCTCAGCACCCTGCTCATGGTGAGGAAGAAAATAGGAAGCACAGTTTCTTCAACCCTGTCTCCAAACCAGTAGCAGCAAGACAGGAGAAGGCCAAAATTGCTTTAGAGGCACACACAAACATGGGCTCTCCTGACCACAGATATTTTGAAGAGAACAAGCTTTGTCTGAAGTCTAGGCAGCTCAGCCACTGATCCAAACACATGGATTCTATTCTGTGTGTGAGCACTTGAGCTTCATGGTTATAAATTTTGACAGTTCGCTCAACTTGGCTGCAGCATGAAATGAGTGTCAAATTGTGCACAAATTCAGGTGGTCGGAAGCCCACTGTGCTTGGCACATGACTTCCCATCTCCAGCACTGCCAAGAGAGCTCTCAGCAGAGCATGTGCACATGGCTGGGTGTGTATGCCAGATGGCAGGGCCAGCTCCTTCATCACAATCCATCCTGGCAATATCTGGTACTTTGCCAGAAGAGGCCAGATGACATTCTGCAGCACCGGAGCACTTGCAAGATTCTAGTCAACCTTTTGACAAAGGACCAATAAATGACATTAACTTGCTATATGAGTTTTATAGAGGTTTACTTTCCTGACCTCACCAGCTACATCTCCTAGAAAGTAGGAGCATTTGGTCTTGGTTTGCTGAAAATGAGAAGAATGTCATACCATAAAGCAAACCATAAATCCATAGTTCTTCCATAGTGATTGTTTTGTGGACAAGTTCCAATGAATAATTCTGAGAAGTATGCACGAACTGCTTTCTATTAATCAGACTTAAAATGGTTGTACAGAATATCTAACTGTAGAATTTTTCTTCCTCAGCTCAAACAGTTTATCTTTTTTTTCAAAGAATTATATAAGGGATATGAACAGAAGGGAACCCTTCCTACTAAGGTTATTGGCTTGCAATCCAGTTACCATGATAGCTAATAAGCTAGAATTAGGGAACTCTTGCTTTCTTTCTCCCACAATTAAATCACAATTTTCTTCTATGATATACAATGTCTGGGACAAGGTACAGAACTGTGGAATTACCATAGATGGGCTGAGGTTTATGAAAACTTCAATTTTATCAGTTTGACTTACTGGTTATTCTGCTATTGCTATTCCTCTGAGTTATAAGATTGGTACTAAGCTTTGTATAAAGTCATAGCAAAAGATCTCTTTGGATGTAAATCTCACAAGTCAATGATAGTATTTCTGTTTTGGTTTTGCTTGCTAGTAGACAGACTACAGAAAATTAAATATATATTATGCTTCAGTTGAGAATTTACCCACTGTTGTGAATAACAGCAAAAAGCAAAATAGGCCAGAAGAGAAAATCTCTGGTCACTTAGGTACCAATTGTAGCTCATCAAAAAAGACTGCTACTGCTTAGAAATTCTCATCAGAAAATGCCTATTTGTTGAATGTGTATTGCCCTGAATGTGTTACAAAAGAAATGGTGCTGATTCAATTTTCTCTATATTTAAAAAATAAATTTTAAAAAGCTTCAATCTGCACTTTGTCAGTGTAGTTTTTAGTGCCTAATTCAGAAATGACATTTTGGTTGGAAACGTGAGTTCATTGAAATTAATAACCCAACATCATTTGAAAATGAACCACTATTTAATTTCAAATTAGCCTGATCTTTTTATCTATCCTTCTTACTACTCTCTGACATTCAGTTCAGGATATTTTCCAATACAGGCTTTTGAAAGGAAAATGTAGACAACCAGATTTCACTTTTCAAAGAAGAAAAAAAAATTCCTATCAGTTCTGATTATTCAATTGTGCGGCAAATAAAAAGAAAGTTTATTTGATCTTTTGCTGGTTTTACAAGTTGTGTCACTCAGCCAATCAAAAAACTTCAGAAAGCAGATGTTCCTATTATCTGCTGAAGCCTGGAGACGTTCAACTGAAATTTCACAGAACAGCCAAGCTGTTAGTATCACACTTGTTATCACACTGGAAAAATGTGAATTAGAATTACACATATATCAATTCATTAGATGGCTGGAAACAAAAAAAAACACACAATAGTTACTCACTGAAGTCTAAATGCAATTTTCACTAATCACAGTGAGGAAGAGAAATTAGGAACTTTGCACCCGCTGAGACAAAAGGAATAATGTACTTCTCAGGTCAAAAAAAGTGATCAATATGCCTTTATCAAAAGTCTTTGTGACATAATAGCCTCATCACTGTACTTGTTTCATCAAGAGCAAATGTAAAAAGATATACCTGGTTTTAGTCTTTGCACATAATCTGAGCATTCCTGTATCACATTGATTATTGTTGAGTGAAGAGGAGACTCAGCCAGTACAAAAAGATGGTGCTTTATACTCTATGTCTGGGAAGCATTGTCTATGTATTGTTCACTTTTATTCTTCTTAGGCAGATGTTATACTTGCTTACTGCTGCTCAGAACATGGAACATATTTGCTTGAAAAGCAAAGCAATAATCTTAAATAAAAAAGATGTATGATTGAACACATCAGACCTGATTTACAACAATTCATGGGTTATAAAAGCTTTGCTAAAGATTTGCCTTCTCTGCTTGCTGTAGGAGGTAGATGCCAGCTGGTTTAAAATCTGTTTGCTTGCATTTACTTGATTCCTTTCATTTACTCTGATGTTGATTTCAAGCAAAAGAGAAAGCTGCTACTGGCATGGAATGATCCTTTATTTTTTTCTGAGGAGGCAGGAGAAAGGGATTTCAGGTAGTTTTCTTCTTATTTTTCTCTTTTTTTTTTTTTTTTTCTTTTTTTCTTTTTTTAAGCTTCAATAATGTTCATGACCCTGAAGTTTTCTGACCTTCCTAAACACTGCTGGAGTGGTGGCAATCTATACCACTTCAGAGATGCTGAGAAAAGCTCTGGACTAAAAATGATTAGTAATGATTAGTGCACTAATAGCGCAAAAAGTGAAGCACTCAGATAGTCTTGGACTGCCCTGTCTGTGGTGTTTGGCAGATGCTCTCCATCATCAGGGAGCAGACCTTGCCTGTCAGTCAGCCTCAGGTCACCATTACTGCAGTCAAGCACATCCTATAACCCCTCCCGTAAATTGGTCAAACTTTAAAATAATTTCAGTAGTACTTCCTTTTGGAGTACTACTCCAGAAACTACACTGCTTGCAAATGTACTTTATCACTCCTACGGTCCTCGGGAGAGCACTCTGTGAAACCCCAGGGTTTCATAGATTATTTGACCTAGAGCTAAGTAATTTTGTTTGTAGGGTTAGTGTTCAGCCCCATTAAGGAAGCTGGAACAGATTAAACCATCCAGCACCCACCTACATGTGCAGCTGTGACACCACAACCTCAGTCCTCCAGCTTCACAGGCAAATCTGGAAATGGCCACTGAACCACCTATCATGTAGGCACAGCAAACATCCCACCACTGTGCAACAATCTCACAGTCATTAGCTACAGAGCATTTTCTATCTTTGCAGGCACACAGGTTCCACAGGATCCCCCAGTTGTCTGGTGTAAGTATCTTCTCAAATGAGATCCCATCTGCCGAGGCCTGCTATGCAGTCCAGCCAAAGCCTTAAGTTCCAGGACCAGCTCTGCTTGCACGATCTGGCAGAAACCAGTTTTACTGATCGGCATTTGCACATTTTATAACTTCTACCACCACAGGAGCATGGAATGCCAGAGAATAGTTAGGACAGCATATAAAAACATAAAAGGCTCCAAAAAATAATTGTACGTGCCAGAATTTATCACCTCTCTAGGGAAAAGATTCTGCCCTCTTGATCCAAACTATCTTCTGACATTCATCTCAAGTTTTATAAAATGTTATCCGTGGACCACGGATTATTTAAATGCACTGAATTATATGATACATGCCTCAACTTTTTTTCTGTTTAACACCATTCCCTATTTTTGGAAGCTTTTCTTGCTCATACACATATCATGCCTAATTTATCATGGGGTCCACAGGTGCAAAGTCAGCAATGGATTTCACTTTGAGGATCTTTTTATTTTTTTGAGAATTCACTTTCAATTAATTGAAGAAATAGAAAAGTGTTGAATCATCTGTCATAAATATACAGAGTGCACCAAATTGTTCTGCTCAGTATACAGATAATGGGCAAAAAAGATATTGAGCCAGTGAATTTAAATCACTTAAAACAGAGGAAAATAAAAAGTAAATGTAGAAGCTTAGAGTTCATATTTTATAATTCTCTCTTGTTTCTTCACTGACTATTTCTATAATGGATGTATGGGAGAAAATCTGTAAATAGCAAATCTCTAAATAGCAGTCAAAGAGTTTTAGGTAATTTAGTGAATTTTAAACTAAGATTCAAGGAGCTGTCTCTGAGCCTGACACTCCATTATCTTGCATGTTAGTAATTCAACAGACTGCTTATGAAACTGGCATCCACCAATAAAACCCTATACTTTGCAGAGCGACATATTAGTCACAAGTCCTATTTATAATTCTTTATGTATTTGCCCTTTTATCTGGTTGCCCAAAGACTGTGATTGTTCTAAAATGTTCTAAGTCCCATCCCTAGTTACTGACATGCCTTATATAACCTAAATGATGCTCAGGTAACCTGCATCTGCTTGATTCAAGCTGTGTGCTCCCAGGAGCCTTTATGCTGGATGGGCCCTGAGCACTTGCTGCAAATCCCCAGTCAAATGTTCATGCTCAGTTTGACTGAGCCTCACAGTGCACCTCTTTACCATGTGTTCTCATCCAGCTGGTGCCCTTTTCTTGCAGTAGAAAAGAATGGTCCTTTGCAATATGAGTAAATTTAGAATATTCCTTGAGTTCACATGGAACTAGATTTATTGTCTGTTGCTGCAAGTTTTTTGTATTGATGTTTTTTGCTTTAGCAATTGCTGTTCTTTGCTTTATCTTAGTTTAATATGGAGTTAAAGGGCATAAACTTGAAACTGGGAATAAATGTGCATTTGACATCCTGTTTGCTGCTTTTACTTTTTATTTCTATGTGTAACAGACAAACTGTTTCTTTTTGCAAATTCTTTTGCTCATAATTGGCCATTGTATGTAAATCTGAGTGTGCAAATGCTGTTAATTGAGAAGCTGGCTTGGGAAATAGCGCTTTTAATATTCCTCATTGAATCCATTGCATACTTATTGCATACAATTCATCTTATACTAAGAAACTTTTTGTTGTTGTTTTTGTGATGAAGATGTAAAAGTAGAAAGGTTCTAATTCTGAAATATATCACCCAGTCTTCAACAGTCCTATTTTTTCTTCAGTATATAGTTCACCATCAGTAAAGCATTTATAAATTTGTCTCTGAGCTGTTTCAAAGATCTTGGGGGCATGCAGAGATACTTGATCTATACTTTCAGTCAGTTAGATAGTAGATACATGCTAATGTTCTTATCAAATATCAGTCTTGAATTACATTATACTCACTCTCGTTTAGAATTCAATGCCAAAAGGACTGGTTATGGAGGAATTAGAGTTTGATATGTTTGCCTGTCTTCCACTGTAAAATTGCTCTGCGCAGAAAGTGAAAAGTTCTTCAAAATGAAGGCAAGTATTACTGAACTCACTTCCCATTCTGTTATTCGGCTTATTGCAATCTTGCAAAATTTTCATAAAAATGTACCAAGTAAAAATTAAATTAACTCTTCTTTATTAATGAAACAAACATTAAAGGGAAGTAGAATGGAAGATACGTTACTTATTTTGCTCTATTCACTACCTCTTGCTCACTATCTACTATCTACTGAGAGTTTGGAGGGATGTTTTATCACCTCCATCAAGATACAAAAACTTCTCCCATTTTCTCCCTGAGCTGACTCAATTTTGACCTGGTTACCGTCACTTTATTTCCAAAATAGTAGATGATAATGCATTAAATTCTGTATACTTTTAAACTAAGTGAGATCCCTTTGAATGAACAGGACTGCATACCCTAGCAATACTATCACTAAAATAGACATACTTGTTTCCAACTCCTTGTAAATAAAAAATATCTTGTATTATACTGAGAGCATAAACTATCATACTGATAATTTATACCTTTTAAACGTTATATCTGAAGCTTTTAATAGGCAAATAATTTTCTACTTTCCATTTTCCACCAATAGATGGCAGGTGAAGCTCTAGAAAATGATTCATTTCATACAGAATGAGATAACCTATAATTTGAAAGCACATAGCCAGCTGTAAATTACTGCTCTCTGATATCTCTTTAAATGTGATCTTATACTAGCCCATCCACCTTGCATTACAAACCTTAGTCTCAATTTAGGAATAGGTCCATGATGTATGTAGAACTCTTATTTCTTTTGTCCCACTCCATTAGGTCAAACTGAAGTTTGTGCACACTGATTTCTCTCTTGGTTGAGAAGGTACTGTCAGTGTTACATTCATTCAGTGCCTTAAGACTGAGCTTTCTGTAACTAAACAAGAAAAACCCTGCATTCATGCACATGTCAGAAATCACACCAATTATAGACCACAACAGAATAGCTTAAAGCTCAGTGATTTCCAGTTCCAGAACAGCTAGAAACACAAGGAGGGAGTGCAGGAGGAGAAAGAGCCTACTACACTGACAAAGCTTATTCTAATATACCTCATTAAGGATGCTCCTAATGTTAAAATAATTATTTATATATGATGTTGCATTTTTAAAAATCCATTTGCTTTTTCCAAAACACAAAAGCAGGAGGGATTGAATCTTGTTCACATACAAGCTAAAAGGACATGGTGCTAAAAGTCACAATAGACGGATAAAAAAAGATGAAGACTCATGCTAAAATTGTTTTAAGGACAACAAGTAATATATTGTAGTCAATTAATTGTAGGATCTAATTGAAAAATGAATAGAAGTGTGCATAAACCACAGGGGTTTAGGACTGCAGAGCACAAAAGGATACCTTTCCCTCTAGGCAATCTGCATTAGTAAATGTACATTATTTTTCCTGCAAAATGATTTCCTGAAATCAGTCTGCCTCATAATTGCCCTGCTGTTACTGGCAGTCTGAGTATTGATGACTAAGTGACCATTAGAGCTCAGCTGGTTCTTGTATGTATCACAATACCTCCTCCAGGCTGACAGAGTAGACAAATTTGATTGCTCTCATCCCTGCATTGCAGCTTTGATGATTTCTATTAATTCTCTCCATTCAGTAATCTTTACATTTTTATAAGTTAATTTAGTTTTCTGAGCTCCACTTCTAAGTGTAATTCTCAGCATATATTCCACTGTATTTGGTATATTCCACTGTTTTGCTGGCAACAGCAGCAAAACGTGGATAAAACCCAAGGGCATCAGGAAACATCAGTGGTTAGACACTGAACAATGAAGATCATGCACCTCACTCAGTGGCTATTAATCACTCTCTACCAGTAATGTTACAGAAAAGAAGGGAGGATATCTAAAGTTGATTGAAATGAACAGCTCTCCAGTGAACTGAGGAAGTATGGCAGAATACATCATGACCAAAACAAATTACAAAAACCTCATTTTGGATGACCAGTTTAGGTGTCTTTGTCTTTCTAGTCCAGACAACTAAGACAAGAGTGATGTTGGAATAACCCTCTGCAGAAAAACCTTGACTACACAGGAATCTGAACTTCCGTCTCTATCACCTCAGGCAAATACTCCAAATAAGACAACATGAATGACCCCTTCAGATACTGTACCTGTTACTGAATGTGAAACAAATGGGTGCAATTAACAACCAAATTCCCAAGGCCCAGGCCACAGCATGCAAAACCAGCACATGACCACAGACTTGACAGTAACACGATGCTAAGCTGCACATTACCTTGACCCTCAAATAACAGACAGCACATTCTATCACAACAGAACTATTAAATAATCAGACTGTCTCAAAGCTACACATTTGCCCTTAGCTTGTCTTTGCTTGGAGCCTCTCTCCCTGAAGAGCAAACTTTTCATTCAAACCTCAACTGAGAGCAGCCTGTAGTCAGTGAAACTGCAGAGAAAGGTCTGTAAACAATACCTGCTCTGTAGAGAACAAGCTGACCTTTATAGATGTTAAACAAAACAAAAAGGGTTGATTGATGCTGGGCAGTACCTGCTCTCCAAAATATTAAAACCAAGAAAGTCAATGGAAGGTTAGTTCATGAACATACAGTGTGATAAATACTGTCAGTGGGTGGTGGGGTAGGGAAGGGGAAAGCATGATTTGGTAAAATATTTAGGGAAAAAAAACCCTGTATATTAATCGGGAAAAGGAAAAAGTGTGTACTGCTGACTTCTGTTAAATGGAAAAAAACCAAAACCAACCAAACTTATGTTATCTAGAGCAGGTCAGTTGCTGAAGTCTTCATGACTCATTTCTTAAATTCTGATTAACACAGTAAGACATCGTAGGTTTTTAGAATAAGAAATCGATTTGTAAATTCCAACAGATAATTACAATTTAGCCACAAATGTGCTACTAATATAGAAAAGGACAATCTAACCTAGATAGAATCATGAATCACTTATGTTGGAAAAGGCCCTCCAGATCATCAAGTCCAACCACAACTCAGCACTGCCAAGTCCCCCCCTTAAACCATGTCCCTCAGGGCAACATCTGCAAGCCTTTTAAATACCTCCAGGGCTGTCGACTCAACCACCTCCCTGGGCAGCCTGTGCCAATGCTTTATAAACCTTTCAGTGAACAAACTGTTACTAATAAGCAATTTAAGGCCGTTTGTCCTTTTCCCCTCACTTCTGGCTTGGGAAAAGACTGATACCTATCTTGCTGCAACCCCCCTCCTGGTAGTTTTGGTTTCAGTCTGCCCGTGTCTTGTGGATCCCCACAGCTCTCATCCAGGGGTAACAGGACACAAGTGCAGTTATTTACAGACAACTACAACACTGTCTCAGAAGCAAAAGGCACAACCCCACAGCACCTTTCCAATACTGTAAACTAGGACCTAACCGTGTTGTGAAAGCAATGCCCAGGACAGAATTACCTTAATACAAAAGCATTTATGCCCAAAATGTAATGCTGTCCTTGTCATGGTTTTTACACGCTTTAACAGTGGTTTCTAGAAGACAGCAAAAATGCCTTTGGACAGTAGAGGAGCTATCTGGCATTAAAATTTTTTGCAATGCAGGAAGACTTGGAGGAAGTTAAGGATCATATTATGATTATGCAATAAATCTGCTGAGAATTTGAGATTAAAGAGTTGAGATCACTGAAGTCAAGAGGTATTTAGATTTCAGACCGGCATCTCTCTCTGGCTTTTAAGCAGAAATATAAATCAAGTAGCTCCAAAAAAATAAGTTAATCATCAACACCTTTTAGGCAATTTTGTCTAAAGTGAGGAAGAGAACTCTGCTAATGAAACATGAAAGTGCAGGTACATGTCTTGGGATTGGCTATTAGGTAAACTCAGAACAAAATTGTGGCAAAAAGAAGTAACTTTTCAGACAACTCCCAAAAGCAAAGTTATGATTACATTAGGAATCTGTGTTAAAGGGACAAAGAAGTTTGTGAAATGAGTGGAGCAATGTGTAAAGATAGGAGAGATAAATAAGTAGTTATCCAACAATAAATGCATTCAGAAGATCAGCCATAACACTTGTTGATGTGGACTGACTTTCAGAAATTCTGAGCTGAGTTTGACAGAGGCTCAGGATCACTGAATATCAAGAAAATTTACTTTATTCCTGTGCACTCTGTAACACACTGCATAGTATCCCATTCATTTTAGCTGCAGACAAATGATTGAAAACTGCTACATTTTCCTGGTTACAAACTAAAACTATTTACCATTGGTGTGGCCTCTGTGAAATCCATCAGGAGGTCACCTGGCTCCAAAGCAAATGTACTCCCAGCATCTGTGGAACTCTAAAGGCAAAAAAGAAACCCAGCATTGGAATAAAGAAACATTTCATTTCTGTAATTTTGTTGGTTATTTTTGTTGGGTTTTTTAAATTCCTTAAAGCACAGATTGTCAAAAGGATTTTAAATTTCACACCATGTTTTTCAGGTTTGGCTACTCAGGAAAGATAAAAAACATAATTACACACCTTTAAAATCCACGTGAGTAATCTTGATCCACTGCCCACTAATGCTGAGGAAAAACTCTTATGGATTTTATCTGGGTCTTGGAGCAGGCTCTAAATACTTCCTTACACAACAAGTTAAACGTATCACTACAGCTCTGCATTAGAAACTGCTTTTAAATGTAGAATTATTCCATCTAGGGAAAACCTTTTACTCACAGCTCCCTCCTACCATTCCTGAACCCTCTCCCAAGTGACATGAGCTCATCCCTTTGTGTGTTACCTTGCCACCGGGCGAAACCTGTGCTTGTCCTTCCGATGTTTGTGGCGTGCACGTTTTCTGTGACCCAGGAGATGCTGAAGACACAGGTGTTGATGCTGCTGCTGCTGCTGCTGCCAGTGCTGGAGGAAGGTCATCTTCATCACTGCCGTTGAAAAAAATACACAGATTTTCTCATTCAAAATGCCACTGGACTTCTGACTGCACTTTTGTCAGAGGAGGCACTGGTAACCTGTATGTCTGCTGCAGTGCTTTGAAGTGAAGCTCCATTTACTCATCCCTCTGAAAAGCAGCTACCTTTTCAAGTAAATTAGATTTTTTTTTTAAGTTTTAAAGATTCCTTAAAAATGGATTGGCTAGGTACTTCTCATCTGCAAATGGAAATCTTATGGTTATTAGGTGCAAGTAGTGTTTCTGTGGATTATGTACATACGCATGAGTGAACGGACTAGATATTAGTCCACTTTAATGTTTATTCTTTTCTATGGAGGCTGGCAGTATTGGTAAGAACAGATATGGTGACATCCATCCATGGATCTGACTGCTTCATTGGCTTCAGACAACGCTAGGTTTGACACCCATTATGGAGCTAGTCTATGCTTCTATTTTCAAACTGTATTTAAAGGAATTTGATTGACTCCAAAAAGGGTCTCTTTAAAAACATTCTTGTGAGGGTATCTTTTTCCTGTCCCATTTATTCCATTTATAGAGAAAACATTTTATTTAAGATGAGGTTGCATGCTTCCCCTGGGCTTTAGGCCGTCAAGCTGAACTCTTTCCATCTCACCTAGCATTCCTACTAAATGAAAGCCAGTAAACAATGTTATACCTTCATTTACTTTTTGAGAACCCTATTGACTACAGATCACTGGGATCAGTCAGCCCTCAGTCAGGATGCTTCCAGTTGTTAATTGCAATTGGATGGAGGTAAACAGAGTCATAATTTGGCCTACGGAAGCCTTATTACTGGGAATGATGTGTGGAAAGACTACAGATTGACAGCTTAATGCGCAGTGAAAAATAATGAGAAAAATTACTTCTGCTCATAAAACAGCACTAATTTTAACTACCAATTAGGTACTCACAGCACACAGAAGGCTGCCATGCCAGCTTGACTGCATGTATCTGCCTTGCCAGATACTTCCAGAACAGAACTACACTTGATTTAGTGCCACTTGAAGGCAGCATGCCTGGACAACACAAAAAGCTTCAAAACTACATTACATACAGGTTATATAACTTTATGCTGGGTTACCTAGCAATGTTTATTAATTAGGATGTAAAATTTTGGTGATTAATATTATCTTTTTCAAACTTCATTTTTTATTCTTTCAGGTTAAGGATAGAATTCAGCACCATAGCATGCACAGTACACAGGTTTTATGCTGGAAAGAAATTGTGAAATCTTTTGGACCTGTTGAATAGACATTTTATTAATGTAACAAGCCCAGAGCTGAGCTGTTGACCTAGTTAATCTCTCTTTCAGAAACATGTAGATGACATTTTCCCAGTCCTTGCTCTCCACTCTCAGCANGGTGTATACAAGGAAGTAGAAAAATAAGAGTTAGGGTTGATTTATCAGCATCTAGCTATCAGCACACTAGCTGTAAGACTGAGAAATTGCCTTCACTGTATTA
This sequence comes from Nesospiza acunhae, assembly GCA_013398715.1. Classification (NCBI taxonomy): domain Eukaryota; kingdom Metazoa; phylum Chordata; class Aves; order Passeriformes; family Thraupidae; genus Nesospiza; species Nesospiza acunhae. Next base: position 71,553 of record VZSU01001526.1, read on the forward strand.
CGTTCACAATAATACTTGGCTGTTTCTTGACATTTCCCATGTTTGCATTCCAGGTACAAGATAATTTAAATTGAACAGAATTTGAGTTTACAAAAGCAAAAAAAAAAAAAAAGAAAGAAAAATTAGGGCCCATATTTTTCACTAGGGAGTCCTTGGCCCTACACATGGCCACAGTATAGGTGGCCCCTGTGGGTAGATGAGAATATCTGCTGTTCCTCACACCTTATCCTGGACAACTGAAAGTCCGCATGGGAGAAAGACATGTTCAAAACTGTTCATCAGAACCTCATTAATCAAAAAGTGATTGTGTGTTTCCACATGCCAGTCTTGGCCTCTTGGACAAATACCAATTTGGCTAATAGCTCATTTTCCTCCTAGCTTCAATTTGACTAGTTCTTCTGTTTCTTGTGCTAAATAACTTTTCAGTTTTGGTAATGCAGATCGTTACAAAGACAATGTTTTTAACAGTGAAACAAAAAAGCCCCAACATATTGATATTTATTAGAATCCTTTTGAAGAGACAAAAAATATATTTACTGACATTAGAATGTTGAAATCCTGAATGGACTAACAGTTGCCATTCCACACAGAAAGCATACATATTTTTTGTCTTTATTATGGCATTGGTATTCTTGTATTAATAAGTTTATGCTGACATTATCCTTTTTCCCCCTCAATTTCTGGTGGCCTTGTCTGTCTTTTCATGGGAGGACAAATCAACATTGACTTTCACTTCTGCTCAGTACCTCACATCTCTAGAGACTTTCAAGTGGAATGAATTATGTGTAAATGGGATGCCAAAGCCCTCTAGGCACAGATCCCTCTTTCCAGGACTAAGAGAATTCGTTTTGCTGGCTGTAGCTGTAGCAGGCTCAGCAATTTCTTCATGTGACAAATCACAGAGAGGGAGGGTGCACTCTCTGAGAGGCAATGGCTCACAGCACAGCTTGATGTCCCAACAACTAAAGAATGTTTTCCTCATTTTGAAAATGGGGTTGTAATGAAGCCAACAGAGCAGCTTGTTCCAGCTCACACCAGGTCTTTGACATTTCATGTGGTAAAGAGGTTTTAAATTCCCAACCCATAAGCTTGGGGAAAGGTGGATGACCTGCAATTCAAAGGGTTAGCCACTGCATAGGAAAGGCAAATTCATTTTGTATTAAAAGCATGAAGATTCTCAGTGATGAAAGGAATGGTATCGGTATAAGATCATTATCATGTAATTGCACTCATGCCTTTCAGAAGGTACAGCTAGAGCAATAATTAGCATCCACTTTCATTTTCAGCTGTAGTAGGCAAAACCACAAAGATAATGCTGTATGTTACTCACAAACTGTACTGCCTCGTTAACTTCCTCACACGGGGAGCTTTAACCTCCTGCTTTTCTGTAGGGACAGTTGTTGGTGTAGTTTCAGGTCTCACTGGAGCTGGACTTCTAAAAATAGCAAGAAAAACATATGTCATACAGGCTCTATTTAAACTACTTCAGGCATATCACCAAAGTTCTAACTCATCAACACTTACTTATCTTGCAAAGTGGCAAGTGCCCATTAGAGTTCATCCTTTTGTTCCATTTATAGTTCACTGGCCAGTGTGTGTGTGTGTACAGAAAAGGATGTGTGAACTCACCCTCCTGTGCTGGGCATACCATTTATAGAAGCAGCCACTGGTTACAAAAACAGAGCCTATGTGAAAGACCATGTGGAAATGTCACTGTTTCCAAAATACCACATTTTAATAACAGACCAGCAGTTTAGTCACGTCAGAAATATTTTTACAAAACATATGTTTAACAAAAACTGTTTTATGAATTGTGAAACCTGTTCTGCCTAAAATATTTTTTATTTGAAATTAAACATTATCCTTCCACAGTTGAAGGAGCAGCTCAAGGGAGATGAACTAATGGATATGATCCAAGAAAAATGTTCAAATTTTTTCCAGCTTGCTAGAAAAAAGCAAAACTCAGACGTGTTTCAGATGCTCATTAATGTGAAATACATCTGCAGAGCTTCAGCAAAGGAAAGATATGGCAACAAGGAAGTCCACATGAAAGAATCTTCTCTTTAACCATATATCAGTAGAATTAACTCAAGCTTCAATAAAAACATCATAAATACTAAATAAAAGATCCTCATGACCTTGGGAAGAAACCATTTCAACCATGAGTTTAAGGGGCATGAAGACACATGAAACATCTTAAATACTGCTTTTACTTGAAGCAACAGGTTATGATTAAATACACTATATGTGTACTATAAACATAATAAATATGCCAAATATTTAAAAATAATTTGAAAGTCCTGATTAAAAGTTTGTGAAGTGCCATCTAATGTGAAGTCAGATTCTAAATTATTAACTTGAGCAGCCCTACTGATTGCTGAGGTACATTTCACAAATGGCAAAAGTTTTTCTAGTCTACTTGCATTGTATTAGCCTTCTAAAGCCTTAATAAGATACGCATGTTTAATTTTCACTATTGCAGATCCCTCTGATGCCCCTGTGTGTTTTAAGCTTTGCTAACTCTCTTCAATAACTTCTGAACCTGATGTTGGGCTACAACAGAACCTACTGAGATGGCACAGCCTTCAGGTTATATATTCAATTTTCTGAAATGTTTCTTAGTCTTTGGAGAGGTCACAGAGCATAAGATAGACCAGTGAAAAGTATAAAAGTAGAAAGGGCATAAATAAATCATAAACCGGATTGTTAGTTCCACTTCTCATAAAACAACTTATGTCAATTATTTACCTGCTATTTGTTCCCATTAATTTCAAGAAGTTGGTATAGATAGCAGCAAGATATCTATATCAGATATATTTCCTTTCCTCAATTCAAATTTTAGTGTCAGTCATTTTTATCACAGATTTCTCAATGACACTAATGCAGAACAAGCCAGCCAGATCTGAAGGCCTTTTGCTGAGTTTGTTAGGCTATTAGGCTGGCAAATAAGGGAAAGATAAGCAAAATGGGGGGGGGGAAGCCCAAATAATCTGGTTTAGTATTGAATTCAATATATCTGACCTGAAAATATGTGAATCAACCTCATTATGGAAGCTCCCAAGTTAGTTTTGATCAAGTTAGACTTCAGATTGTAAGACAACACTAGCTCTTCTTTTGCTGAAGCAAAGGTAGCTTTTGGCCACTGAAAAAAATTACTTGTTCTATTTACCCAAAGTGATTTGCAATTGAAGTCTGACATAAGCAGGATAAATATGTTCAGACACATTAAACAACAGAAAATCACGTTCTGAAGGGGTGTAAATAACTGTAATTATTTTCAGCTCAAATATATTGTCTGACATTCTTGCTCTGCATGAATGGTCCTCACAACTTTCCAATAATTTTGTAAGAGGGCACCTTCCAATTTTTAAAGCTTTTCATCAACTCAATGAGAGTGGAAACAGAGTGGTATAAACTACATGAGTTGAACAACATTTCCTCAAAATGATATCAAGTGATGAACTAATACTATGAAGGGATTCAAGAAACAGCAAAGTGTAGAATAGGAAAGCTGGTTACAAATCTATTTCCAGTTCATGGGTGCTTCAAATTTCTCAGGACAACATTATAACCGGTGATGTAAGTCAGTCAGATACTTTCACACAAAGGAAGATTTGAAGTGATAATTTCAGCTCTTTTATTAAGTTTCATTTTACAAAGCCTGCGTATCTCCTTTGGAATACTGTGGTTTGTAATTTAAGAAAAAAAAGAGGAAGAGGTGGGGCTTATGAAGCAGTTAACTCAATTGTCACAATCAAATTTTTGTTAGAAAAGATGTAGTACAATTTTGTAGTTAAAGCAGTTTGCAGTTATTTCAAAGCAAGTTATAAAACTCACACATATGAAAAATTTTTAAATTCTAAGTCTGAATTAATGCTGAAAAAATGTTGAACACGAAAAATTTCACTCAACTGTAAATAAAATGTTTAAGATACAAACCGCACCTACTCTCTAATCCAATAGAAAGATGAAAAACTTATTATTTTCCTTTGAATGCTGCAAATTTTCAAGTAGGAAAAAAAGGTCAAGTAAACATTAGACACACCTATTCCTTTTTCAGCCATTGTAATTGCTCAGATAAACTTATGTTTTGTACCACACCAGTAAAGTATTCCACTCACTTATCTTGCAAAATCAATACCATTTTAAAAGCAAAATCTTCTTTCCCATTATGATAAAATTTTGCAATAAATTTTGTTAGAGGCTGGTGGCAGCAACTACCTTTCCCCTGATATTTCTCAGGGCTCTGGGGAAGAGACAAGTCCCATTTATCGCACATTTTGAGAAGCTGCAGGTTAGCTGGGATGTAAATTGAAATTACCCCCAAACGAAAACGTGCTATGGCAATGCCTCTACCCAAAGAGGCCATTAGCACAAGATGAAATGTTAGACTAGTCCTACGAACTGCAGAGCTGGAATTTTGCCCTCATTAAAACCTTGCTGGGTTACCTCTTTCCACACCAGGCTAAAAATTCCGCGACAGCTCCTGTTCCATCTTCAAACACTCTTCCTCAGTCTGAGCCTGCTCAGAACTGTTGCTATTCTCTCAACAGCAACTAGATGCAAGAAGGGCTCAGCTTGGCCAACCCAGTGCCTGATCTGTTTTAAGAATGGCAGGCTTTTAATATCATAGAAACTCTTTTAAAAAATTTCATTGATATTCCAGAAAAAGTAGCAGAATAACTTCTGTTACTGTCCTTTGATTTCTTATATAGAAAGATATGATTTTTGAAGAGAAGCCCTGTAATTATTTCAATTATTTAAATAGAGTGATTGTGTGTGGATATCACCATTTCAGTGGTGAAGTTTGTAGTCCTATATAAATTACACAGCTATATAAATCATAGTAGTCCTGTACAAAATATACAGCTTGAGGAAAAGTATAGGAGGAAAGTGTTAAAGGGTCAGTGGGACTCAGTATTAAAATGAAAAAATAAAATGTACGGTGTATTACAGTTCCTTTAGAAGGCTCTTTTTCAATGTCATTAATTCACAAACCTTTTTTCTGTAACAGTACCCAACCACTACTGCATACAAATGAAGGTACTGAACCAAGACAGGGTTACTTAATGACCTGGCAACTTACATAAAAATCTGTCGCTTCCTGGTGAGAATGACAATAACAACCACGAATGTCAGCATGCAGTGGCAGGTCATCAGAAACTGCGTGTGCACTGAGAGCCCCAGCACCCTCCTGAGCCACAGCCAGCATGCTCTCCTGGACTAGCTTCAGCCTGTTCCAGAAGCCTGCACAGCAACACAAACACAACCCAGAGAGAGATCCCTCCCAAACCCAAGGAATCTGTTTTGTTCTCAGATGAGTAGCCGAGGAGGCGACTGAAACCAAAACTGCTCACAAAAAACCAATTACCCTGTGGAACATTTTGAGTGACCACAGATGGATGCTGGTTTACCTTGAACCTTCCCAGGGGGTGGAATGTATGTGCTCATGCTGAGGGACCCAGGGTGTCCCACCTCACCTTGGCTCACACTGCAGGGCTGAGGTTGCACTGCTCCTGCACCATCCATTTGTGTGCCATGGCTTTCTTGTCCCCTGCTTGGGAGGCTCTGGACAGACCTCCATGCTTGTTTGAAACATAGCAATTGGGCTATGTGGGATAAAATGATTGTCCACGTCATAAACTGAATGGCATTAATTAACTTCTCTTGCCTTGGAGGATCCAGTTCATGATTTTAAAACTACCAAAGTCTGCTGGGGCAACACACTTCCTGCACTTGTCCTTAACAGGCTTTATCCTCTTTGCTTCTCTTTCTCTTTGTGTCTATTTTGTCATCTGGAACAATACCTCTCCCTGTGTCTTCCCAAGCAGATGCCAAGAGATAGAGGATAAAAACCCCATGATTACAAGGATACAGCCAACTGCATGAAAGTTAACCTGCTTTCAGATGCTGACTCATGGAAAAGGAAAAAAAAAAAGACCCAGATCCAGAGGCTGATTTTGGCTGCAGAATTCCTTTTGAGTGGGAATATGATAGTGAAAACTTGGGAAGGATAAGCAAGAAAGAAAGGAAGGAAAAGGAAAAATATTTGATAGATGCATTCTCTTGTATATCAAAGACATAGCCTAACAAGCTAAGCAAACACAGACAAATGCTCAAATCCTTCCTAAGCCTGTGCTCTTAGTATTTCACACATTTCTTTTCCAAAGGTCACCTGAAGTTAAGAAACAATATGTTCTTTTTCACTTTGATAAGGTACCTTTTCTCAGAAGACAGGTTAGGTCTTCAAAACATTGCTTGGACATTTTAAAGCTACCACCCGTATAAAATTTTCTGAGTAAAGTTTTTTTCTTCTTTTTACCTCCCATACCCCCCTCCCTATAGATTGCAGATGTATAACAAAAATCCTTGCTACAAATTATGTGCTTTTCTTACTTACAAATTGAGTTCTGCTTCTTGTAAAGGAAAAATTTCCACGGCCTCCGTTGCCCTTGCAATGAAAATTATGTGCAGTCTAGACAAAACTACAGTGCCCCTGTGGTCCAACAGGTAGATAATGATCATATAGGAGCTGTTCTTCTCTCACAGCTCAGGGTAATGTAGGAGGTCAACATTTGGTATCTAAGATCAAACTGAGCTACAAATCCTACCCCTACTCACAACAACAGGACAGCCATAATGAATTCTGTGCTTTCCAAGGAGCCTAGGCACAGTTTAGGGGGCACAAGACTGAGCCAAAGAAATGCACCTCAAGTGGGGTATTTAATTAACTTATCCTCGTCTGAAAGGTCTGAGTACTGCTCCTTTCTCTGTAGTTTGGAGGTTAAGAATACAATTACAAACAATTCATCAGCATTTGGCTTCAGGGAGCAGGTCAAAGAGGTCTTTAAGACTCAGAATGAAGTCAAAGAACATACCTAGGTGTGCTATCTGCAATCTTTAATGCAGACTGGCATGCAAAGGCTATTCAAGAGTTCAGCTTGAAGTTATGACTTTGATGCAGAAATTACTGAGTGAGGTTCCTGCAGAAAGCTAGAGCAGTAGATCCATTAACCTGTCCCTGGACTGAGGCTAGGGTGATGTGTATTTAGATATTTGCTTTATTTTTGGAAATGCTGGTTGAAATTTTTCAACTGGAGAATGATTCTTTATAATAATTTTTTTAAGGTAAAGACTGAATGAAAAAAGGAGCTTTTTAAAAGCAATTCAAATTTCTTAGGAAGAAGCCAGCAGCAATAATTATTTTTGTTTACCTAGAATATTTCACAATATATTTAGAAGGAGATATTTAAATGCAATATTTCAGATTCTGCCTCACAGAGTTAACTCCATTCTGAGTTTAAGAAAAGCAGACTGCTTGAATTCGCTGAAGTTCATGCCAGGTAAGACTAAGCACATAATTCTTGATCAGCTTCAGTTCTGAACTTCCTGAAAGTTCTTTTGGATATATCTGCTTTTCCAGGGAACTGAAGTCTTCAACTTGGGGAAATAAGCTGCCTATAATCATGCAGGTGAGATATCAGGTCACATAAAAGCTACCCTGACATTCACTGGAAGTGTATGTATAAAAACAGATACTGGGATGCTAGTTTCACATTAAATTGTGTACAGAGTAGGCAAACATCACTACACTTTGCACCTTGCTTATACAGTCATATTTTGAGAACGCCTGCAGAGAGAGAGTTCTCTGAAAAACATGGTTCAGGTTCAGACTGAGGTATGTCAGCAGGATGTTAGCTCAGAGAGCAAAAGGCGACAATTTAAATGTTAATATAGTTTGTGCAGGTGAGAATGGAGAGGCAAAAGCACAAGAGTGCAGACATTATTTTGAGAGACACTCCTTCTTTGATGGTACATGGAAGTTATATTTTAGAAGTATCACTTTGGTCACAAAAGGTGTTGGACGTTTTCCCATCCATTGAAAGGCAGCCAGACTCAAAGCCCAGTGCACCTCAGAGGCACAAGGCACAGCAGGTTGATCACATTCTGACAATCTGTATGAGCCAAGCCTACTCTGCAGCAGGCATTCAGAAGAGCGCCTGAGATTACTTCTCCTGATTCATCTGCACCCGGTAAAACTTGATATAATTTAATGTTTTCCACCCCTCTTTTCTGGTGTGCAGCATCATCAAGCTCTACGAGATAACATTTAATTTTACGTTACGTGTTGAGCAGCTCCTAATGTAATTAGTCTCAATGTAATGGCGTAATTTGGTTTTGGATGGGAAGATTTACAAAGAAAATTAGAATAAATGAATGCACAAAGCACCAGCTGGTGCTTATACCTACTCCCACATAAGAAGAATACTGCTATTTGCAATCCTATGAAAGATGAGATAATTTGGATAACAAGGATCAACAAAGGGTGATGCAGCAGTTGGTCTAAACAGAAAGAAATCCACAGACAAATCCTGAACCATGTGGGATATAAAGCCTGCCAAAGCTGGCAGAAACCCAAAAGCATATTTTAAGGGAAATAAATATTGCAGTGCATAAATGTACCACATGGTGCATGACAGCAAATGGCAACAGCACCAAGAACAGTAATAACTGACCAGCCAACTTGAGGGCTTCAGCTGAAGAGGGCTCCTGACTGACAACCGAACTTATATTTATGCTTTTGATTACTATTTTGAGTAAGATACTGTCTAATCTCCATCCTGTATTTGGAGGTTTTCAAAATTCAGATAGACAAATCCATGGCTGACTTGATCCAGAGTTGGTGACAGTACTGCCTTGAGCCCTCATAAAATGAAGGCTAACATGTAGGAGATTAAGTAGGTATTATTGTTTACATGTACCAAACTTATAATATCTAAGCTTTCCTGAACAGCACGTGAACATGAAGAAAAGTGAATATTATCAGCAAATCCTGTTGCTAGGTAATTCCTGTCTTACAAATTTTACTTCAGTTGCTCACCCAACTTGTTTAACTTCGGGCATTTTTACCAACATTTCTACTGTTGGACTAATCCCAAGATGGAAATTTACTTTGGCAAACAGGTTTTGCCCAAAGACAGACATTTTTGCTTTGTCCTAAGTAGTAGCAATTCTTAACATCTGAACTATTTTGGTGTAATTCTTAACTCTGGAATTCCTTAAGCCAGTACAGCAGAAGTATACCTGGGTTTACATTCAGACATGTTTGAAGAAGAAAACAAATTAGGAAAAAGTGCAGACCTTTATCTTAAATACAGTCCAAATTTGTATGTGTGAACCTGCATGCACATGCACACAGGTATGTATCCATGCTATAGGATCATCCACGTGGTCATAGCTGGAAAGAAAACATACTTCAAAGAGTTTTCAGGGGAAATTAATGTATAGACACTGGGGAAATTGTACAGCTGGTGCTTCAGTCTGGCAAAGATTTGAATAAGAAAACAAATTCTCTTCATGGGGATCTGTGCTTAGCCATATATTTCTTATATTTAATAAATTAAGCAGGCTGGCAATAAGCAAAAAATTTCTGCAAAGAAAGTTCACGAGTTTATCTTTCTAGCATCCATCCCCTTACAGAGAAATGGGTGAAGTTTATAAAAAAGTGAAAAGGTGACTTTGCAATTCCCATTCCCTTGATATACTGCAGGACAGAAACCTCCATGTCCCAAGTCAGAAGGTGGCACATGCCCCTGATGAAGAGGAAAGTGTGACCAGAGGTGATAGGAAAGCTGCTGACTACATTTCTCATTTTTCTATTTTGCACAACACTTTACTTCCTTCACTATACTTCCTTCATTGTTTCTGGCAGACAGCTGGAACCCTGATCTCTAAAGGCTTAAAGAATCAAATACAAAAAAGCTAGTTGGTAGAGGCAGGGATGAGAGACTTATGAAAACTATAAGAACATTCAGTAATCTCAAACGTGCATTAAATTAGATATCCAATCAGCAAATTCTCCCAAAACACTTCTGCATCAACACTTCCATCTGGACACAGAGACAGATACCTGAGTGTCAGGAATTCTCTAACAGATGGGAAAATACCTCTGCTGCTTCCTCATAATCCCTCCTGGATCATTTGCCACCTTGACAGGTCCTTTTACAATACTAAAGAAAAGATTAATTCCTCTTGTTGGCCTTTAAAAGCATAGACACGATCACTTCTTCCCTTGTACACTACACCCCAAAAGAAGTTCTATTAAAAATCCTAGCAAAATGACTGCCCTAACAAATTCCAAACTAACCCACTATTGACACAAACATGTTTTTACTATATGCCTTAAAAAAGCATGCTTCTCCATGTGAAGTGGTAACTGCAAACTAACTGTATCTCTTCTTGATTCAACAGAGGCAGCATAAAAGGAAAAAAAAAAAGCAAAACAAAAAAGTAAAAGAAGTAAGCAAATACATAAATAAAACTTTTTTCCCAGGTATTTCTTCTTCCAAAAACCAATGTTCTCTTCTACCTTGTCCAAAATGCATACAGCCCAGCTATATAGTGACTATTATATAGTTATAGAGTACATATTACTTTGGTGTTGAAGAAAATGTGTGTGCTTTCAGATCTGTTACAACAGAGTTGTAATAAAGAAAGGTTTGACTCTTCTTCAGAGGACTTCTGTGTCTTATCAAGGTAACTCATGGCTCTCCTATTTAACCTGCTAGAGAAATTCCCCTCCTGTTAGCTGCTCTCATTTGACTTTGTTCAGCTGAGAACTCTGTCACATGCAGCCCAGATGGATCCAGCTGAGGCAACCACCCAACTTCCCTGTAGCCACTGTCCTGATCTGCAGCTCTGTTACAGGTTATCTGCAAAGCTGTAGGGTCACCAAGGGGAATGTACTACTATGTCCCAATTCAGAGCGTAATTGAGGATTAAAGAGGATGTAAGCTAGAATGCTGCAGCGTGTATTGAGTTACTGAGTCACCAGCTTTTTCATCGTTTAATGTCGGAACCAGCACTTGAAACAGTCTGTTAGGAAAAAAAATCCTATCCAGAGGAGGAAAACCTACAGAAATGTTCAGGACTGCAGGACTGCTCTCCAGAAGCAGGGAGTGAGACGGGACTGCAGTCTGCTGTGATCCCATATCCTCCTGCAGCCTAATCTGGTGTGTACAGGTTACCTATTAACTGCAAGATCAGGAGACAGTCTTGCAATTCCAGCCAGTGGACCAAATGACAGAGAAAATTTAACAAGTCTTCCCCTCTTGAAAGCTGCAAAGTTAGTGCTATTTCAGCTTCAGCTGTGATTCAGCTCCAGTCCTTCCTCGTATTTTAAATTACTTACATAAAGAAGTGTTCAGAATTTGCCAGAAGACACAGAAAACAGGTGGATAAACTGCCTGATACATGACAACTTTGCATAGTACAACATTATCCTGAGGCCATGCCCAAGAAAATTTCTGGAGACTGACTTGCAGGAAAAGTGGCTATACCACACAGACATATGAGTAATTACTAGTTGAACCAGAACTAATTCTACAAAGAGCTATAGCAATTGTTAGCCAAATTGAGTCTGTCATGGCAGATGCTAAAATAATTGCTATGGGAGATTACAGGCCATATCCAGGCAGTTAATTCATTAAGAGTGTAATATTCAGAATGGCAATGGAGGAGCAGACAAAATGGTAGCAAAGAAAGCACAGTTTTTTAATCAAACAAGAACTACTGCCCTCCTCTGTCACCCTCTAGTTCCCTATTAATACGAACAATTCATGCTTCAGTTACTGCTCAAAACTGCATATGTTTGCTTACTAGCAGGCCTGAATGAATTTCCCTGTGTCTTGGGTTTGGAAAAAACAAAGAATTTTGTAGTGTTTTGAACAGTTATCAGTGTGAAAAATACACAAAATCATTGTCCCTGCTATAAATCCCTCACACGAAAAAGTGGAGTATTGTTAAAAAGCTGCGACAGCTACTGGTTTCAACTGGCAAGATATTTCAGCAAACAGAGTCCTCAAAGATCACAGAGGTGTTGTTTACAGAAATGTCTGCATGAGTACTTGCAGGGAAAAATATATCTATTCCATGTGGAAGGTTTTCTTACCAAGGGTTCTTTTGCTTGTCTCTGCTAAAGAGAAGAGAAAAGCTTCCAGACAATTTGTCTCCCAGTATGAACTAACCCTTGGCTCTACTCAGATGCAATTCCTAGCAGAGCAAAGGCTCATTTATGTCCATCAAATTCCGCAAGACAGAGGCTATAGAGAATGTTATTGGCAAATAGATCACATGCTGGCTGGCTGCAGAGGTGCATATAGCCCTGCAGAAAGAGTAGCTGCTTGAAGGAGAAATAAAATGGTTAGATACTGGATTTATTTTGCATTTTTCTCTGAGTTTTGAATGCAGGCTGTTAAAATTGGTCTATCCCTTAAAACTGGTCTATCCCTGAGCATTGATTACTTGTATTTGTGCACCTTCAGGACACAGCAATAAAAGAATACCATTGCATTTGGTACAACTCACTGTAGAGGAAATTATGCTTGACATAACACAGATAAAAATAAATATTAGACAAATATACACCAGAACACTGCATACCAAGAACTCCAAAGTGACTTTTACAATTTTATAAGCTTGCATGCGTGTGAAAGAAAAACAGTGAAATTTGCTTTGCAGCCAGGTTACCAACCTTACCTCATGCTGAATAATACTTTACTAAAATGCACTTTACAAAGCACACCACTCATTTGCAGTTCAACATGATGCAGTAAGAGAGAACCGATTCCAAAATGTGGAGTAAAAAGGCTTTTCTGCAGATGTTATGCAGAAGTTCAGCAGAAGTGATTAAGGAAAAGAAGTCTGTAGCCACATTCCCAGTCACAGAAGGATATACAAATTAGGTCCTCCTGAACTGCTTCTGGAAGTGACAGCAAACAAACAAAGCGCTGTGGCAGAGACAACATGGGAAACCCATTTCAATTAAACAAAGAAATAGGTCACTGTGCAATGTATGTGATGAGTTTTCTTAAGAAAGAAAATAATTTCTCAAGAAAGTTTAGTGCAGGTCTAAGAAGAGCAACGGCACAGAAGAAAAATGGGTGATTCTAAACATCAAACAGACTTTACAGCCTCTTGGACAAACAAATGAAAAAATCAGGGCCTCTCAGGTGAGACATTTCAGCTCTGCAGGGTATCCCAAGACAAGAGACTGGGAACTGGTAATCACAGCTGCACTGCAAGCAAGCCAGGTGCTGCCATGGGAGGCAATAGCATCACCTCTCATGTCTCCTCCTGCCTCAGCACCACCAACCATCCCCACCATTCCTCTCTAGGTAGCTGCTTTCACTAAGCAAACACAGCAACTCTGCTAGCCCAGTTCTGGTCAGAAAGGAATTTCTGAATGAAGTGGTTTTGAAGGCTAGTACAGATTTATCACACTGTAGGG